>JAESUZ010004255.1:0-102385 GCA_017311185.1 Proteles cristata cristata
CGTGCAGGGGCTGAGTGCGTGTGCAGGGACGAGTGCCCGCGCTGGGGAGGAGCGCGTGTGCAGGGGCCGAGTGCGTGTGCAGGGGACAAGCGCCCGTGCAGGGGCTGAGTGCGTGTGCAGGGACGAGTGCCCGCGCTGGGGAGGAGCGCGTGTGCAGGGGCCGAGCGCGCGTGCAGGGGCTCTGCTTGTGCTCTGCTTGGCGGTGGAGTCCCACTCCTGTATGTTGGGCTGCTTTGGGTGCCGGTTGCCCTGCTCTTGGAAAGACCTTCTTCCTCTTCCTCTTCAACCTGACACCCGGGCGGTTGTTCAGTTTCCAGTGCGCCATGGACACAGGTGTGGAGGCTGCAAACCGCGGGGCCAGAGAAGCGACCCTTCCCTGCAGGAGGCCGGGTGCACGTGCCCCCTTGCCCAGGGGCTGGCACGCGCCTGATAATTCCCCTCCCCATTTTATCTGCTGTACTTCATTGCACCAAATAAACAGGGAAGCCTTTAGTCATCTGCACCAAAAAAAAAAAAAAAAAAAAAGGAAAATTGCACTTTGACAAGTGCCAGAAGTCAGAAATCACATGAGATCAGTGTCTAATTACAGGCCTAACAAGGAGTAACTAAGGCTTCCAACACACCGTCCACAACCCAGCGCGAGCCCCCACCGGCCTGAGGTGTCCTGAAGCCCGACTTCGCTGGACTGTGAGACGGAGCGGCGCAGGGCTTCCGGAAACGCGGAAACCGGCCGTCTAAGAGCGTCCTTCAGCATTTCAGCCGCGGCCTGGCCTCGTCGGCCTGAGCAAGAGCACTTTTCTGCTTCTTGTTTCTGGCTTGGGCCCGAGGGGATGAGCTGCTGTTGGGAGAAGCCACAGATACTCCCACACGAAACAGGTCACAGGTGCACTTGTTTAGGGCTGAAGCCTCGCCGGGTGCCGCGCAGCGGGGTCCGTGTGGGGTTAGCAGTAGCGTCTTGGGCTTTCAGGTGTTAAACACGGAACTGAGCACAGGCCGCATCCGTGTGCCGGGCCGGGTGCTTGTATGAAGGGCGCTTCCCCTTGCCTCAGGGGGCAGGCACGGGGCCAGGTGCCTGGGGTCTCGCTGTCTGCGCAGCTCCACATGGGACAGGTGACCTGTCCCTCCAGCCGCGGACGCCAGGCCGCCCTGTGTCACCCCGCCCTGTCACTTCCTGTCACCTCCCCTCCCCTTTCCGCCGGAGCGCTGGGCACCACCCAGCGGGCAGCGTCCCCGTCCCTGCTGGCCGGCCACCTCCAGCAGTGGTGTCTGCTCCTGCACCACCGAGACTCGGTGCGTGGGACACCTGCCGCCCCAGGCCGGGACAGCGCTTGGGACGCCGCGGGGCCCGGGGCCATTGCGTGACGCGCCCCTGGCGGCACCAGCCCCGCCCTCGTATGTGAACAGCAGACACTGTGGTTCTTACGAAACTTTCGATGGCACGACTCTCGCCGTGTCCTTGGCTCGCCGGTGACCCTGCGGCGGGGCTCCTGCTCTCCGGCCACGTCTGGGAACCCGGGGAGGGAACCTTCTCCCTCTGTCTCTCCCTCAGACCTCGTGTGTGGAGGAGACACGTTAACTGAACAGAACACTTACCAGGAAATGATCTGCTCCCCCCTTTTTCATCAAGGGCGTTGACACGACCGGCGAGGGCTCGTGACCCGCAGAGATGACCACGTCCGGCCCCCGGTCGGGGGGTGGGCAGCGGGTCCGAGCCAGGCCTCCTCCTCCGCGTCCTGGCCGGTTAGGCCCTGCCTCTGTCTACTCGTAACCACCTCCTCCGGCTCTAAGGGAGTTGTTTCAAGGACACAGGTTTAGGGGTGCCCCTGCCCAACCCCTGACTGCCTCACTTGAGCGCCGGCTACGCAGGCTGTGGGGCCCCGCACAAAATGAGACCACGAGGCCCTTGGTTCAGAGCTTGTTAAGTCTCTCAGGTCCCCACGGAGAGCCGTGAACCCGCGAGTGCACAGGCCACTTGGCCGTGCAGCCGGCCCTGCTTCTGTTCTGTCTCCCGGGGTTTCCAGGCAGGCCCAGTCCTTGGGGTGGGTGTCCCAGGTGATACCGTAGCAGTAGTGCTTCTAAAACGGTGTCTACGCCGGGGTGCCAAGCACTGCCTAGTCACACAGGATGGCCCAGTCTATTCTGGAGGTAAAGTTTTCCTCTCTAGAGTCACAGGGACGTTTCACATGTGTGTTGATTCTGGAGTTAGCAATATCGGCCTTAGTAAAATCACATACATTTTTATTCACACAAATACCAATGCTGTTTGCATGTAGCGTTTGTCCCTCTCTCCTTCCCTCCCTCACCAGGTGTTTATTATGTGCCCGGCGCCGTTAGCCACTGTGGGGGCCCAGACACGTGTCCTAGATAAGTAGTACAAATGCAAGGGTGACCATATGAGCACCTTATGAAAGGGAGGGCGCTGCGGGAATCTGGAGAAGGAAGGGGTCGGTGCACTTGGCTGGGACGGGGAGGCCGTCCTGGTGAAGCCCCAGGAGCAGACCCGGCAAAGCTCTGTGCTCAGCCCCCCTCACCCTCTCCAAGATGGCGCGTCCGCCTCCACCGCCCGGGTTGTCAATTCCTAGCACACAAGACTGTCACCTACAGCAACCGATTATACGGGTGACAGAGAGGAAAAGGCAGCTGTCCTCGCTGAAATGACCTTTGTGTGAATACTTCAAGTTTGACTCCAAGAGCAGGGGCTATCGTGAAACCCTCCAGAAGAGCAAGTCAGAACCCTCCCTGAGGACATCACACTGTTTCCTCTCCCAGGAAGCGTCCCCCTGCTGGTATCCGGGGCATATTCAAGGATGCTGTTGGCGCAGGCGGCTAATTCTCCAGGTGCTGGCATCCTGGAGGACACGGGGCTCTCCGACAGTCTCAGGTGTGGGTTATCTGCACCACAGAGCACCTGGATTTGTCACAACCCTATGCCAGTTGACAGTCCCCATCTCACCTCAGTGTCAGAAAAACCGGGAAGTCTGTGGGTGACAGGCTTGGGGAACACCTGACGCGGCCCTTGGCCTCCCCCCTCCCCCAGGCTCCACTCACCTCTGCTGAACTTCCTTCTCAATCGGGATTTGCCACATGGAAGCCAGACACCCACAGGCCGGTGAAGGTCCCTTTTCACTTTAGTTCCGGCCAGGGTCTGAGTGAGGCTCTTCTTGGCCTGATTTGGGTCACCTGTGGCCAGGGGCTGGGGGGGCAGTGGGGTGGGTCAAGGGAGGCTAAAGGCTACACCTGGGCAAAATGAATGGGGTGGGATCATTCTAGACTGGGGGAGGGAGCTTTCCCCAACGGAACGATCTGGACAGACACCCATACTTACTTCAACAGGGGTCATCTTTTTACAATGAGGAAATTAGGAAGAGAGAGGGAGTCTGAGGAGAGGGCTCCAAACGGGCAAATTTGGGGTATGCATGTGACATTAAGGATTTTGTAAGAGGAAGAGAAGGAGTCTTATTTGGTTTGGAGTAAGGGTGTTTCACAGTCATGAATCATCAATGTTTGGTGACAGATCAACCGACTGGCAGGTGTAGGGGGCGCCCTGGAGCTGGGTCTGGGGACACGTGGCTGGCCAGAGGACAGGTGTGGTCCCATCCCTGAAAGCCCCTCGGTGGGCCAGGGGATGGCTGGGGAGAGCGGTGGGTGCGGGCCCTGCGGGTGACCCCTGACCTCGGGGCTGCCTGAGGGGCTGGGCCCACGTCTCCCTCGGTGAGGTCTGAGCCACCCACGGGCCGAGGTGTCGTTGTGCCCACACATCGCTGTGTCCAGAGTTGTGTCACTTGGTGGTGGCGGCCGCACTGCAGACTTGCTTCTGTGAGCACCGTCGCGGAGGCAGTGCTGACCCGGGAATGGGTCCTGGTCGGGCGGAAAGGGGACGAAGGTGTCTGACGGCTGACCTCAGGACACGAGTTCGACCCTCGATACGTGGCATCGTTTCCTCCCCCGGAGCCCCGGCGGATTCCCCTGAGCAGTGAAACCGGGCGTGAGTGTGCACGAACAGTGTGTGAAGAAAGAGCGTCTACTGGGAAGGCGAGGTGCTCACCGACCCCCATTACCGGCGGGGGGTGCTGGGACCCGCCGGCCGGCCGGTAAAGTGGGCACGGGTGCCCGGAAGACGTCTTGAAGAGACCGAGTCAGGACCGGTTTGCAGTCTTCTCGGCGGAGGGACGTGTGTGCGGGGGAGGGGCGGAAGCATGCGTGGGGGGACAGGGAAAGGCGTGCAGGGCGGGGGAGGGAAGCGGGGGCAGGGAAGTGTGCATGGGGGAGCCGGGATTGGGGGAAGCGTGCACAGGGGCGGGGAGGAGCGGGCGGGGGAAGTGTGCACACGGGAAGCGGGCGAGAGGGCGCCATGGGGAGCAGGGAACGGGGGGCGTGCACGGAGGCCGGGGAGGAGCGGGCGGGGAAGCGTGCATGGGGAGCCGGGGGGATTGGGGGAAGAGTGCACAGGGCGGGGAGGAGCGGGGGTGGGAAGTGTGCATGGGGGAGCCGGGGATTGGGGGAAGAGTGCACAGGAGGCGGGGGGGAGGGGGCGGGGGCAGGGGAAGCGTGCGGGGCAGGGGAAGGAAGCGGGGGGCGGGAGGAAGCGGGGGCGGGGAAGCGTGCTGGGGCGGGGGAGGGAAGCGGGGGCGGGGAAGTGTCGCAGGGAGCCGAGGGGATTGGGGGGAAAGCGTGCACAGGGCGGGGCCCTTGGTCACAAGCCCAGTGAGGGCCTTGAGCCTAAGCAGGCCTCGGGCGGCCTGGGTTCTGGTCCTCTGACCCGACCGCGTACCGTGGAGCAGAGTTCACGAGCCTGTCGCGCCTCCCGAGCAAGGCTGTGCCGGATCCCGAGCCGCAGACCCCGTGCGCTCCACGGCGGAGCCGCGCGAGCGGTTTAGTCCCGCCCGCGTCGTCCGCGGCAGTCACGTTACCGCCCCTGCGATCTGTGCGGGAAAGCTCTTTGGGACGCTGCGCGGCGCCTCTGGCAGCCGCAGGCCTCGAACCCAGCACGAACCCACCCGCGACGGCGCCTTTTCAGGCTGTTCCTGACAGAGGTGGCGAACCCTCACCTAAGCTCTGGGACCAGGGGCTCCCCACGACCGCGGGGACAGGGCTCCCCCGACACGCGGGCAGCGCGGCCGTGCAGCTGCCGATGCCGATGCCGCCCGGCTCGCTGCCTTGGCGAGAGGCGGACACGGACGCGCGGTCCTTCGTCCCTCCCCGGGGGGTGCGGGGTGCACGCCGCTGTGGAAACACGGCCCCGCTGCACCCCAGGCGGCCCGAGCCTCGCATGCTGCCGTCTCAGTAAAGCCTTACCTTCTTGTGGTAGGTCTACACTTCCTACGTGTGTGTGTGTGTGTGTGTGTGCTGTGTGTGTGTGTGTGTGTGTGTGAGTGAGGCAGAGAGAGAGACAGAGAGAGAGGGGGGGACAGAGCCCAAGTGGGGGCAGAGCAGAGGGAGGGAGAACAGAATCCGAAGCAGCTCCAGACTGAGCTGTCAGCACAGAGCCCGACGCGGGGCTCGAACCCACAAGCCGAAGTCGGATGCTCAACCCACTGCACCACCCAGTCCCCCCTCTGTGTTTTCTGTGATAGTGTCCTATTCGGAGCATTAAATTTCATTTTGTTCACTCTGCAGTTTTCACATCGTGGAGTTTGGAGGCGTCGTGAGGAGCCTAAAGCCAGGCTAAGAGTCACTACGGAGAGGTCGGTGGTCCTGGTCACTGAGGACTGGTTTTCGTTTCCTGGAGGGTAAAATTTGTTCCAGAAGCTTCCTAAGTGGAGTGCAGCCTGCCTCGCTGGCTGGCCCTCCCCACTTCCTCCCTACTTGCAGCCCCCCAGGGCCTCAGCTGCTCTCCCGACACCTGCAGAGCACTGCACCCCCCTTCTCACAAGTGGGCTCCTGCGTCTTCCTCCTAAGACTGTCGTCCCGTCGGAGGCCACCTCTTTTCTAAATTCTGACCAAAGCAGTGAAATAAAAGGCAGCGGACGAGCTGCGGCGCGCCACGTCCCATCAAGCGTTCCGTCTGATACAAAGAGCACGCGCGCTTTGATGTGCCCCTCCGGGCTGCCCCGTGCGGGGCGGGAAGTCGGGCACCACTCCTCGCCCGACCGCGCTCCCCGGCTCCGGCGCGAAGCGCGAGCTCAGCGAGTGTGGGGGCACACGCTCCGAGACGCCGTTGGCACAGCCCTGGGGGTACTTTTAGCTCGTGCATTGCCTCCTTCCCTCACGTTCCTGTGAACAATGCCAACGATACTCAGAAGAAGAGAGAGCGGCCTCATAAGCCCCCGGGTCCATCACCTGCCACCTGCCTCCATCAGCACTGACATTGCATCAGCCTCATGCCGTCTCCCAGCTGCTCACTTTCCTTGCGAGACCGTTTCTATGCCCGTCCAGGTCCACGTCTCACCTGTAAGTTCTTCGCTAAATATCCTTAAAAGAGAAAGGTTTTTTCTTTTTTTTCCTTAAATTTTAATGTTTACTTATTTTTGAGAGAGACAGCGTGAACAGGCAAGGGACAGGGAGAGAGGGAGACACAGAATCTGAAGCAGCTCCAGGCTCTGAGCTGTCAGCACAGAGCCCATCGCAGGCCTCGAACCCACGAACCGCGAGATCATGATCTGAGCTGAAGTTGGACGCTCAACCGACTGAGCCACCCAGGCGCCCTGAGAAGGATTTTTCCAAACATAGCTATGTGATATCACCTACCCTGGCTGTCCCGTGGGGGCAATTTGCTAGAATTCCGTATTTTTGAAGACATGTAAGCTTGAAGAGGAAGAGGGCGTGCAGGCAGGGACAGGCTGACATTAGGATGAAAGCTGGTCAGGGGGAGGGACGCCGTCCCGCTCACTGCTTGGTGGCCGGATGGCTTTGATTAACCTGGTGAGTTTCTGGGCCTCGGTTACCTGATGTTTAATGTGAGAAGCATGGCGCGCTTGCTTCAAGTCCAAGGAATGAGGCGGCCACTGTACTGCTTGGGGAGGTGGCATCAGTGACTGCCGCAGCCGGAGAGCCACCGGCAGGAGCCGGCCCGCAGGGAGGTCCCCGCGGAAGTTCCGTTCCCGGCTGCAGGTGCGCCTGCGGACTCAGGCAGGGTTTGAATCAGAGACCTCAGCCCCCCGCCGTTGGGGGGGTGGGGGGCGGAGAAGACAGCTCCGCAGCGCGTCTCCTGATCTATTCCTGTCTCTGCCAGCCCTGACTGAAGATCGCTATGGCAACGGGAGAAAGGAAGCCCACGGGTTCACAAATAAAATGTGGAAGGCACACCTAAACAGAGCGATAAGGGACATCTGTAGTTTTCCACGTTATGGGGCATCTATTGTTGAAGAGACGGGGATGCAATCTTTTCCCTCCCCTTCAAGTACATCGTTGGCGTAAGAAGAGGTGACACAGAGCCGCAGAGGGACGGTTGTGTGCACCGAGGTGGCGTGAAAGGGACAAGGGCCGCCTGGCGCCTCTGAGGCTGCTGTGGGGTGCGCTGGGAGCCGGCGCCGAGGCGGCCCCCGAGGGTGTGCCTGGCGCCCTCCTGGTCCTCCCTACTCTGGGTGCCCCGCCACCCTGCTCGTGCGGGGGCGGAGGTGCCGCCGGGCCGGCCGGGTGCAGGCACTGCCTGGTGGGAGCGCCGTCCCGGCGCCTCGGCCAGGAGCGGGCTCAGGCCCCCGGAGAGACCCTGTCCCCACGCCTCCTTGTTCCCTTTGGGCACACGGACAGCTGGGGCTGCAGGAAGTGAAACTCCCCCAGGGCTGCGAAGTGGGTGGCGGAAGCCAGGCTAAGAGAATCGGAGCCAAACACTCTGACTGCTACACGTGGTGCCCAGGATCCCGGGCTTAGACCCCCCCTGCCCCCTTCAGAGCCATCTGCCCCCACAGCGGGCTTCTATCCCCCCGGTGGGCCCCACGGCCGAGCGCCCTCCGAGGCAGCAGGAGGAAGGAGCGGATGTTGTTGGCGGGGCTCAATCCAGCGCCTGTCAGCCTCTCTCCAGGCTGCTCACGCCCGGCTCAGACCTCAGGGACAGCCGTGGCCATTGAGTGTGTTTCCGTGTGCGCACGGGCTGTTTGTGTTTCTTGTTTAGAGAAACGTATATTCAAAACCTTTCCCCATCTTTTTTAATTGCCTTGTGTTTTTTGTTTTTGAGTTGATGGTGCTCTTTATATATTCTGGAAACTAGATCCTTATCAGATGTGCAATTTGCAAATATCTCATCCCATTCTGCAGCTTACTTTCCACTCTTTCAAGCATCCTTTGAGGCACAAAATTTTTTGATTTATCTATTTTCCCTTTTATTGCTTGTACTTTGGTGTCATAGCCAAGGACCCTTGCCAAATTCAAGGTCATGGGAATTTACTCCTGTGTTTTCTGATAAGAACTTTACAGTTTTGGGGGTGCCTGAGTGGCTCACTCGGTCAAGCATCTGACTCTTGGTTTCAGCTCAGGTCATAATCTCACAGTTTGTGGGTTCAAGCTCCGCATCAGGCTCTGTATTGACAGCTTGGAGCCTGCTTGGGATTCTCTCTCTCTCTCTCTCTCTCTCTCTCTCTCTCTGCCTCTCCCTTGTTCTTGTGTGCACTATCTCTCAATCCCTCAAATATAAATAAACGTTTAAAGAATTTCATAGCTCTGGCTGTTTCACACTGAGCATTTTATCCAGGAAAGTAATCAACAGGCTCCTTGCACCAAGGTGGGGTCCCCATCCTAACCCTGTGCTGCTGGATTGGCCTCTGCAAGACCTGAATAAAATGAACTTGGGGTTTCTCCCAAATAAGAAGGTGGAGGGCCGGAGGCTCTGTGATAGGGAGGCTTCCCGGGTCCCCAGGCGCAGAACATCCTCTGGCACTTGTTTATGCCACGGGCCCGGCCTTTGGGGTCCTGGATGCTTGAGCTGTGGGGGTCGCTGCTCCAAACTGGGTCCTGGTGGTCTCGCCCTGGGGCATGCGGGTCATCGCTCCCTGATTCTAGACTCTTCTCCCCCATTGTTCACTTTTCCTTCAAGCTGCGAGGGTTCTGCCCATGGTTTTCAGAGGAGCACTTCTGGACAAACAGGGCCCAGAGCCCCTCCTTGTAAGGTCGGTGACCCCTTGATGACTCTGCCTCGGAAGATGTGACCCCACAACAGGGCCCAGAAATCCTTCCCTGCAGGGAAACCCCAGCTGCTTCTCCCAGACCCCCATCACCTCCTCGCGGATGCCTGTCCAGAGCCCTTCCTAGGCAGAATGGCTTCTCTCTCTGTCTGTCTGTGTCTCTGTGTGTGGTTCTCTCTGTCTCTGTATCCCTCTTTCTGTCTGTCTTTCCCTCTCTCTGTCTATCTTTTCTCTCCCTCTCTCCCTTCCTCCCCCTTTCGCTGGGCCCTCCCTCCCTGGGGCACTCACGGCTGCGCGTGGAGCCCGTCTGTTTCTGGACCAGAAGCTCCTTGTGGTCAGGGACGTTGTTGTGTCCGAGCTCCGTCTGCAGAGCCCAGCGAGGGCCTCGCACACCCTGCGTGCTCAGGGACTGTTTGGTAATGTATTGAGGAGGCCCGGGGTGCCTGGGGAACCTGCTGTGTTTTTCTTCTAAACTGAGAAAACTCTGGAGGCAGTACAGGGTGGGGGAGCCCTGGAAGGTGGCTTGCAGTAACACATCCCCGTTCCCAGGAGCAGGGCTGTTAGGGGAGCTTCTAAGGTGAGAGTTCCAGAACCATCAGCAGAATCACCTACAGCCTCTTCCCTTCACCATGATTGGAAAACCAGAAACGCGTAGTTATTTCTGCCCCGACACCGTCTGGGGGCCCCAGAGCATTTTCAGTGACTCTGAGGAGTCTGCTTTGGGGTGCTGGCCCGTCTAGGGCTTCTCTTGGGTGGATTGTGGGCACGCATGGGCCTGTCGGTCACAGTGCCTCCCGGGGGTGGGGGGAGCTGGTGCCCGGTGAGGTTCAGCCTCACCCCCTTGAAGGGAAGGGGCTCTGACTTAGCTTCAGCTCTGCTGGGACCTCTCGGAAGGGCTGTGCTGGCACCGAGGTGGCCGTGATGCACTGGCTGGATGGTGGCAAGGATGGGTTGGGTCCAGGCCAGCAGCTCTGCTCACTCCCAGGTCTGTGGGCTCCTGATTCTGGAAGGTCTTTAGCACCAGCCAGTTCTCTGGGCTTTTTAGGTGAAGAACTGGAACTTAAGTAGTGCAAGTGAGGCCAGAACTGGGACCCTTGCAGGATTGGGGCCAGATGGTGGCGAGTGGGCACCTGATCCTCAGTGGCAGACCTTGTTCTCCCACGAGGGCTTGGTGTCCTTCAGGAGAGCATCTCAGACTTCATGCAGCAATGGGCATGTGAGCTGTTGAGTAACTGATAGAAAGAAGGAAACACCAACCCAGAATTTTACCCCAGGTGGAGACATGCTGGTGAGTAAATGAGGGAGCTGTTGCCCTGGAACCCACCTCGAAAGCAAGCCCTCCCTTCCATCCGCAAGGCCAGGGGCTCCTCCTGGCACTTGCCTGCCCCCAGCATCTGGTCAGCATCAGTGTCTGTGTGGAACATGAACGAACAGACTTCCACCACCAGAGGGCTGGTCATGTGGTGCTTCCTCTCCCTCAGAGCCAAAGCGCTGCTTCACACCCTGGATCAGACACTTGTACATAAGACCGGAACTGGGGTGAGCTCCTTGGCATCAGTCTTAGAGATGGTGTCAGTTTTTGAATCTGACACCAAAAGCAAAGGCAACAAAGAAGCAGGACTTGGTCACACTGAAAAGCTTCTACTCAGTCAAAGAAAGTACTAACAACCATGAAAGGCAGCATGCAGAATGGGAGAACATATCTGCAAACCATCTGTCCGATGAGAGGTTCACATCCAAAATAGACAAGAAACACATACGACTCAACATAAAAACAAAAACCAAAAAGCAAACAAAAACAAATTAAAGAGTGAGCAAAGGACCTGAACAGACATTTCTCCAAAGAAGACGTCCAGATGGTCAATGCACTCATGAGAAAATGCTCCGTGTCACTCATGGTCAGGGAGATGCAGGTCAGACCCACAAGGAGACACCAGGTGACACATAGAGTGGCCAGTATCGAGAAGACAAGAGCTAATCAGTGTTTGTGAAGAGGAGGCAGGGGCACCTGAGTGGCTCAGTCGGTTAAGTGCCTGGCTCTTGACTTCAACTCAGGTCATGATCTCACAATTTGTGAGTTTGAGCCCTGCGTCACGCTCTGCGCTGACAGCTCACAAAGCCTACTTGGGATCGTCTCTCTCTCCCTCTCTTTCTGCCCCTCCCCTACTCGTGTGCTCTGTTGCTCTCTTTCTCAAAATAAGTAAATAAACTTAAAACATTTTTTTTAATAAAAGGAGGGGGGAAAGGGAACCTGCATGTACTGTGAGTGCAACGTAAAGTGTTCCAGCCACTATGATCCCGGGATCCCACTTCGGGGTATTTATCCGAAGGAAATAAAACCATTATTATGAGGAGATATTCTGCTTTTCAGCCTTAAAACCAAAGGGACTCCTGTCATTTGCCACAACATGGATGAAACCAAAAGGCATTATTCTAAGTGAAATAAGCCAGACACAAAAAAGGCAAATACTGTGTGATTATTACTTGTACATGAAAGCTAAAAAGGAAAAGTTGAAATCGTAGGAACAGAGAGTAGGAACGTGGTTGCCAGGGGTTGGGGTGTGTGTGGGGGGCAACAGGAAGAGATTGGTAAAAGGGTATGAACAGTAGGAAGATGAATAAGGTCCTACTTGTCACCAGTGGGTAGAGTTGGTGGCCCTGGAGGTCACCGTGAGAGGAACTGACACGTCAGCTGACTTGGTGGGGGCCCCAGTGTGTGTGCGCATCCAGTCATCACGTCTCTCCTGATCTCTGTTCCATGACCTGGGTGTGGATGGACATTAGAAAACCAAAGTCAGCAAAGAGGAGATGTAGGTATTTTTCTCAGTCATCATAACAAAAGATCCAGGTGTTTAAACAGAGCGCTGAGACACCTTCTCTCCTCCTGTCCACACGGAGTTTTACGCGCGGTACTGGCTCAGTGGCAGGGAAGCGGTGCTGGACCTCGGAGCAGACGACCCACCAGTCTTTGTGTTTTCCCCTGATTAGCTCTGATGTGCCCCAGATATTGGTCTCACCCTCCCCGCCACACCCCGACCTTCTCAGCAGGGCGGGGGCCTAACTCCCGGTGCCCCGAGGCTCCCTGATGTGTCGTGGCTACACTTCCCGGCTGCCCCTGCACGCGCCCTCCATCCCGTCGTGTTGGGCACGCTGTGTCTTGTCCCGGTGCCCTGGTTGGGAAAGGATGCGGAGGGTACCGGGATTCGGGGCGGGCGGCCCTCCCTCAGGCCCCGGCCATGCGCCAGCAAATGCCACAACCGGGCCTGTCTTTGTTCTGACCACTGGGTGTCTCAGACTCAAAGTGTCTTTAACATTGTCTGGGTGAAGTAAGAATACAGCTAATTCCTTGGATTTAAAAAAAAAATCCTCACGTTGTCACGACTTAAGAAATATAATCTCCTCTTTCACAAATCTTTCTTAGTCGAATAAAGGCCTGTCCCTTCTCTGTAGAACCAAACGTTCTTTGTTCACAACTCAGAAACGCTTAGCCTCCCTCGGAGGTGCTCCTTGGAGGCACACGGAAAATCACACCAGCTCATCTGCTTTTGCCACAATGAGCGCACACACGGTCACTGAGGAAAACCCTCACAGGGGAGGGGGGTGTCAAAGCATTAAAACAACTCTCAGATACAAACATGGGGGATTACTAGAATTTTCTGGATTCAAGTTCATTTTCATAATGGGCTTCATTTTCCTTGGATTCTGCAGGGTTTTGGCCTCTGCCAGGGAAACTCAACTCTCATCCTGATAATTTAGGATTGGCCCTTTGTAGCGCTTGTCTCTGGGGAAGAATAAATTGTTTGAGAAGATACCTGAGTGACCATGTGCTTTTGCCGTAATCAGGAACAATCCATGCAGCTCTTCTGAACGGAAGCCGGGCTTCTGGGCTTCTTTCTCTCGGCCGCGAAGGGCCACGGAGGGGGGACATGCTTTGGAGTCAAAACCCAGGTCTGCATCATGTTTCTGCCACTTATTGAACTTTGCTGAGCCTCAGTTTCCCTATGTATAAAACACGGCTCCGTTTACCGGCCTCGCTGGATCCTCGTGTGGGTTAATGGCATTAACGAGGCTGCTCTAGAGCGTGGCCCTGGGTGGCCCCCTCCCTCGGCCTCCCACCTCGCGGCGGGACTGGCCTCAGCAGCAGCCTGGGCAGGAGCAGGAGGGGCTGGGGCTCTGCCTGCGCCTGGTGCGACCTCCTCGCCACAGGCAGGGGCCTCAGCACCGCTGTCTGCCTGGCAGATGCTGAGTGGCCTGCTGTCTGCATTGTAGGCCAGCCCCCCAGGACGGCCAGCCCCCCACGACGGCCAGCCCCCTTCACCCAGACTCGTGGCCCGAGGGCCTCGGCACCTCCTGACCTCACTCCCGCCACCTGCCAACAACAGGCAGAGAACAGTTACTCCACTGGCCCGACTGGAGGCGGGGAGGCTGACAGCAGGCAGGGGTGAGGAAGAGTACGTGTGAACTCCGGGCACCCACCCCGCGTCTCAGCGCCCAGCGGTGGAGGGAGTCAGCACGAGCCCCGTGAAGGCCAGGCCCCCAGCCCCTCAGCGTGAAGTCTGGGCCCCCACAAGGCAGGAGCGCGGCGGGGCGGGTGCCGGCCGAGTGTAGGAGCTTGGGAAGGGCGGTGCGGGGAGATGGTGAGCACCAGCCTCACGCCCTGGGCTGACTCCTCCAGCAGCCTGGGTCCCGGCACAGTCCAGGGGGCCAGACAGATGGAGGGGCAGGGCGGGGCCTCCGGCCACCCACACGGCGCCCACCCATATCCCTTTGCCTTCGTTTCTGTTTCCAGCTGCCGCCAGGGCAGGAGCAGGACTGTGCTGCCCCGGGCGTGACCACAGTGCCCTCATCTGATGCCAGACCCAGCCGGGCACACACGGGGGTGGCTAGAACCTGCCCACGTGGGAAGCCCGCCTCGCCCAGAGTGGTGGCTCCTGGCCCACTCTGCTCTTGTCCTTGTGACACAATTCCATGACACTCCTCGGGGATCGCGAGGGACGCCGCCTGACTGCCCACTGTGGCGACATCAGTACCACTTCCTTAAATGGCACACGTCTCGTGTCCTCATGCCCAGGACCACCTCCCACGTGAACCATCTGCACCCGGTTTCCTTTCAGACTTTGCTTGGTGAGCCCAGTGAAGTTCAAGTGATGCCCAAGTTCGGTTTTCTAGGATCAGTGGTTTCTCAGATGGATTAGAAACGTAGGGAGGCACAGAGAAAAAAAGAGGGAGGTGAGGTGAGGAAGAAGAGGGAAGCTCAAGCCGGAACATCATGCAAGGGGCCTGGGAAATAAGTCATTCTGATTCGTTTGTATGTTCAGCTGGGTGATAGCGGTTAGTCGTGGACGAAGCGGTGCATCTGTGCTGCAGAGGAAACGTTACCCTCCGGGTTAGGGCTGGCAAACGACCACTCACGGGCCAACTCCAGCCCCACATGTATCTATTGTAAATAAAGTTTTATTGGCACATGGCCACACCCACCCGTTTACTGATGGCTCCGCACAGCAACAGAGCCCAGAGGCTGCAGAGGGACCCATGGCCACCAACTGCGTACTTCCTTTCTGGCCCCTTACAGAGTTTGCCAGCAGCTCTTCTGGGAGACGGGCAGCCGATGGAAGGTGGTGAGCAGGAGCGACATGGCCGGGGAGCCTCCTTAGGAAGGTCGCCTTGGCCGGCTGTGTTGGGTGAGGATGTTGAGAGCTGTGGGCCGCAGCCTCAGGTGGCCGGCGATCTGGATGGAACGAAGACAGTGCCTGCGGGGCTGGGGGGGGATGGCGTGACCCTGGGCCCCATGGAGGACGAAGGGCCAACCAGGGGGACTGTGAGGGCGGCAGGTGCACACGCCTGGTGGTGGCGCACATGGTGCTTATACTTCGAGGGCACCGGCTCACTGGCGAGGAAACTTGAGGCTCAGGGCTGTTTTCTGGCTCAGCAATGACCGGACTTGCCCTCCGTTTAGCTTTTTAACGTGTGTGTTACCAGGCATATGCCTTGCAGTGTGGAGAACTGTCATGAGCTCGGCCCCCGGTTTGGAGGGTCACGAATGCCATGTATCTTGTAGGCTGTCAAGCACCTGGTGGCTTGAGGAGGAAGCGGTCTGCTCCGCGGGCTGGTGGGGCGGTTGAGGCTGCGTGACAGGTGGGAATGGACGCTGTATTTCCTTATCTGTGCGCGTGGGCGTGTGTGGACCGAGAAGCCCAGGCGCCCGGCCGGCGTGCGCAGAAGGCCCGGTCGCCGCTCCTGGAGCGCGTTGTCCTTTATTTGCTGTTTGGTCCTGTGAGTGCGTCTTGTAAACAAGGAGCCGAGAGGAGCGACACCTGTAACCCCGTCCGGACGCTGGTCAGCCGGCTCGCTCAGTGGCACTTGGGAGGGCGCAGGGTGCAGACTTGAGTCTTTTTTCTCAGCCCCAGAGCTGGTACCTCTGTGCGTCCCTCTTCTTCTTCCAGATGGCGTTTCCCGCCCCTGCTGCTCCTCCATTACGTGGGGCTGTTGTAAATGGATGGCATCTTAGCAAGTCGCGGGCCACCGTGTCTCTCCTGGTCCCAACTCGAATCCAGTGCTTGCTGCCTACTCTGCACACGACGTTTTAGGAAGGCAATTACGGCTGGAAATCCTAAATGTAAGGCAGATAAAAGTCTTTATAAATATTTTGGAATTCGATAGTTAATTTGTAATATTATCCCATAAATCACTCCACCTATCATACGAGATCATTTGAGTTTGAAAGTTTAAAAAAGTGCACTTAAAATAAACATCTTCATGGCAGCATAATTATTTGATATGACTACCTGAAAGCTTCTGAGGTATTATCTAGTTTTCTATTAGAAAAAATACTCTGACCCATTGGGCTTGTGTGTGGCAACTGCACACCTTCAGTTGTCCAGGCCCTGGAAGGAGGCTCCACGGTGTGGCCACTGGGGCTGTGCTGCCTCGCCCTCTTCCCTCCTGTCCAAGCCAGTCGGCCCTGTGTCTGGGCTCCGTGTCCCACCCTGTCCCTCTCTGCTGCCCTCCTCTTTAGGGGGTGCCATTGGCTCCCAGGGCTGTGTGATCCAGACTGATGGTCCCAGTATTTCTCCTGCCCTGACGTTCTAGAACATGCCAGAAAACCCAGCTCAAAATCTCTCTGCCTCCTCCTGCATCCTGGTTAGGGGCGCCACGTCCTGCAGACCACAGAGGATCATCCCGGTCCCAGTTCCCCCCTTTCCTCTAGGCTCCAGGTGTCGTTGGTCCAGCTGGCCTGACCCCTGTCTGCTCCGTGCACCAGCCTGGCTCTTGAGTGGCATTCCCTGGAGCTCTGGGCTCCCTCTGTTGTTCTGCCCAGGCTCCATTTGGGAACCACAATTATCTCTTTAAGATGTAAATTCCTTCCATCACTGCCCCTCTTAAAACCCTCTTAATAGTCTTCTCGCACACTTAGAATAAAATTTGAAATCCTTACCCTAATCTGTCAAGCCTCCCATGGCCTGGTGTGGGTTTTTCCTTAAAATTCACTGGGTGGCTGGGGCTAACCCTATGTCCGTTAAAGATTCCGTTGTCATAGTCGTTATTGTATCGCGGTAGTTGAGATGTCAGTTGCTGTATTAAGATAATAAAACACATATTTACGTATTTTATCAATAAATTATGCTACTACTGGTATGGCCCTTGCATACTTAAACTATCCTAGTGGATCTTCTTGAAATGTAATTACAGACAGGATTTCCTTGACAGTTGTCTCAGGGGACGAGGTCTTGTGTGAAGTTCTCTGCATTTTAGCCAGAAATGCAGCCTTTGTGCTCTGGGCCCTTACCTGTTGGATAAGGTGTCACCTCAGCCTGCATCCCTGTCCTTTCCTGAGCATCACCCCACTGGCCGCCTTTGTCTTCCTTCCAAACCGCTTTGCTTTTCATGTAAAGTTTAGGATAGTTTTGTCTATGTATACAAAAACAAATCTTGCTGGGGTTTGGGGGGGCATTGAATCAATCTGTATATATGTCAGTCTGGGGACAGCTGACATCCTTGCTGTGTCGAGTCTGGCGATCTTTGATCGGGGTGTGTCCCCCGTGTATTCTCATCATTTCCAACAGGTTTCTTCCCCAGTTTGTAGTTGTCAGCTTCGAAGTCCTGCACATGTTTTGTTAAATTTACACCTAAGGATTTCATCTTGAACGTGATTATACATCGTACTGTGTTTTAACTCAGTGTCTACATGCCCACTGCTGCTGTACAGAAATACAGTGGATTTCTGTTTGTTGAAACAGAACACAACAGAAATACAGTGGGTTTCTGTTCGTCTCTGTGATCTCCCTGAAGTCACTGATTAGTTCTAGGAGAGTTTTGTAGATTCCCTGGGATCTATCCACAGATGGTCCTGCCATCTATGCACAGAATCCATTTTATTCTTTCCTTCCTGATCCATATGCTTTTGTTTCCCTTTTCTTGCCTCATTGCATTGGCTTGATTTTCCAGCATTAATTTGAATAAGAATGGTGAGAACAGACATCTTTGCCTTTTTTCCAAAGGTATGAGTGAAGCATTCATCCCTTCACTATTGAGTATAAAGTTAGGTTAGGTTATTGGGAGATGTTCTTAATTAAATTGAGGAAGTTCCCCTCTATTCTTAACTTTTCTGAAAGTTGTTTTTCTTTTCTTTTTTTTTAATGTTTTTTATTTCTAGGAGAGAGAGAGAGAGAGACAGTGTGAGGAGGGGAGGGCCAGAGAGAGAGGGAGTCACAGACTGAAACAGGCTCCAGGCTCTGAGCTGGCAGTCAGCACAGAGCCCGACACGGGGCTCGAACCCACGAACCATCAGATCATGACCTAAGCGAAAGTCGGGCGCTTAACCGACTAAGCCACTAAAGCGCCCCAATTAACTTTTCTGAAAGTTTCTATCATGAATGGGTGTGATTTTTTTCAAATGCTTACCCTACATTGATTGACGTGGTCATGTGATTTTTATTCTTTACCGTGACGATATGGTGGATTACGTTGACTGATGTTTTTGTTTTGTTTTGTTTTGTTTTGTAACTAACAGGCATTTTTCATCTCTGTTATTGAGTTTTGAATTAATTCTTGTTTTCAGTACACAGATTTTTTTTTTTATTAAGTTTTAAATTTCGGTTCCAGTATAGTTAACCTATGGTGTTGTGTTAGTTTCAAGTGTGCAATACAGGGAGTTGGTAATTGTGTACATCACTCAGTGCTCATCATGAGAAGTGTACTCTCATCCCTGTCTCCTGTCTCACCATCCCCTCCGTACCTCCCCGCCGGTAATGGGTATAAGACATAAACAGACATTTCTCCAGAGAAGACGTACAGATGGTCACCACTGACTGATTTTTTAATTGAACAAGCTTTGCATTCTGGGAATACATTGTAGTTGGTCATGTTGTCTAAGTATTTTCCTGTTGTGCTGAACTCTGTCCCTTTGATGAGGTTAGTTGTCTGTGTGTTTCTGGAATATCTGTACTTGTGGACACATTTTTATCATGGCTGTTTTAAAATCCTTGTTAGATAATTCTGATATGTTGGTCATATTGGTTTTAGGGCCTACTTGTGGTCTTTTTTCGTTCAGTCTGAGGTATTCTTGGTGGTTAGTGTGACAAGTGCCTTTTGATTAGAACCTGGACAACTGGGGTAAAGTGGTATATACTGGATCTCTGGTATGTGCTGGTATATACTGGTGTCTCTGTTTCTGCCTGCTGTAGCGGGAAAGGGAGGTGCGCCTCAATACTGCCAAGTAGGGGGTAAGTACAGGTCTCTGCTTGGCCTCCATGACACCAAGGTGGGGAGCCCTGCTGTGCTGCTGGGCCAAGGTAGGGATGTGACTCCTCAGTGGCCTCACTGATACCTCAGGTCTGGGAATGACAGGGTTGCTCTCCGATGACCTCCACTGACACCATGGTTGGGCGATGGTGAAGGTCCCGACTGGAGTCGCCATAGCAGCCACCGAGTGGCCTTTGTCCCGTTTGGTCTGCGTCTATCCCAGGATCCATAGCAGTTTCTGCAAACGGCTTTGGAAGAGCCAGGAGGGCCATGCCGTAAACACCTGTGGGCACGTCCCTGGTGAAGTCAGCCTATCAGCAAGCATCTCAGGTCTGTGTGTTGTGTTGGGCGTGGACTCTGGAAGTGGTGCCTGGGTTCAAACTCCAGCTCTGCTGTTCTTGGCAGTGGGGCCTTGAGCACATTGCTAAACCTCAATCCTTCAGTTACTTGTTCTGTAAAGTGGGGATGATAATACATTTTGGGGGACTTAGAACAGCTAATAGTGCATCTACTGCTTAGAAGGGCACCTGGCGCATAGAATGTGGCACATGAGTGCCGGCTGTTACTGCTGCTCTCAGTGCCATCCTGCTAGGTGACCTGCGATGTCACCATCCGATGACCCCTGGGCTCTCTGTGGTCATCTGGCCCCTCACGGCCAGCACGAAGGCTGCTGGTGCCCCGCTAGGGTGGCCGGGATGTGTCAAGGCTGAGGACTAGGATCTGATATGTGAACAGGCTCCGCTTCCAGACGTGGGACGGTGGTTCCCACAGCAGCTGGCGGTTGTGGATGTCCCCCCTTGTGCGTGTCCCTGTGCACTCCTGGCTGGGTCCCCGCCCATAGCGCCGCTTCCCTGCCCGGCAAACCCGACCTCGTCTGCCTGTCTGTGGGAGGACGCTCTGTCCCACGTGGGTACCCGTCTGTCTCCCACGCCCTTCCAGCAGCTGTCCGCGGTCCTGAATCTCTAAGTCAGCTTCTACCTCTAGGAGAGGCTTCTGCGGTTCACACACGAGTGAGGTCTCCCAGAAGCGGTCACTCCATCTTCTGTCCCCTGCACTTTTCTGTGTCCTTGTTCCTGCCTCTGAGAGTGGTTCACCCACCAGGACTCTGGAAGTGTCCAGCCCGCATGAGTTCAGGGCTGTGTTAGATTCTGAGGCCGCCGTAGCAAATGACCACAAACCGGGGGGGGCGGGGGGCGCCTAAAACAACAGAGGTGCATGTCCTCACAGCTCCGGAGCCTGGAGCTCTGGGGTCAAGTGTCGGCAAGGTCGGCTCCCTCTGAGGCCGCAATGGAGATTGTTCTAGCCTCTCCAGAGCCTGGGGGTTTGCTAGCGACAGGGCTCCTCCCATGCATCCAAATGCCCATCTTACATGGACGCCTGTTAATGGTGGATTCGTGGCCACACTATTCCAGGACATGTACAAAGACCTCATTTCCAAATGTGGCCACATTCACAGGTGCCTGGAGTTAGGGCTTTGGTATAGCTTTGTGGGGGACCCAGTTCGACCCACAGCAAGGGGTAACAGTGATGTCCCAGGCTGGGACCTCTGCTGAGCCAGAATCTCCCTCCAGCAGCAGAATGCGGAGAATTTGGGTGGGGAAGCGTCCTGGGTACAAGAATATGGATAGAGACACTATTAAAATTGTCCCAGAAAGAAATGAAGTTCTGAACCGATGACTAAGGTTTGGGATAGATTACTGTGTCTCTTTAAAATTGTATGTCCCAAATCCAAAGCCTTTTTGAAGTCCACCCCCACCCCTGCCCTGTAGTGCCAAGTGTCTGTGCTTTGCACACGGCCGCTTCCTGTGTTCTCCCTCCTGCTGGGGGCCCGGCTTATCATGCTGCCCGGGGCCCAGGCTGAGCAGCTGTGCATCTGGGCTGCCAGGAGCCGAGTTTGCTTATGTAAATTTTGTTTTATTTTAGTCTTTCCAATGACTGCCTTGGGGCTTTAGTTCTGAGCCAGGGGCAGGAAAGAAAAGCCTTTATTGCTGAGATGTAGGCATTTGGGATAATACGTGAAGCAAACATCACCGCGCACTGAGTGAGCCCTTCCTGAGCGGCTCACCTTCCTCAGTGCGTCTCGGAGAAACAGACCCGGTTCCCACCTGGGAAGTCTGTCAAACACGGGCCTCCTCACTCATTTCCACAGCTTCATTTAGCTTTTGAAAAATTCCTTTAAATATATTATGTTATTCTAGTGTATGTTTCCTTCCTTTATAATTATCCTTGAGCCCAGGCTGCAGCCAAGGGAAAACACGCAACAGCAATGATGAATTTGTAGGCAATTATATTCGTATAAATCCTGTTCCAGATACAAGGGAATCTCTCATCCAGGAAAAGGATATGGTCACCAGTAAAATAGGTTTAATTAAATCCATAAACGTGTGGAAGTTGAAAAGGGCATTTAGGGTGACCGAGAAGACCTTGTGCAAATATTCATTCTTTAAAAAAAAATTTTTTTAATGTTTATTTATTTTTGGGAGAGAGAGAGAAACAGCATGAATGGGGAGGGGCAGAGAGGGAGACACAATCTGAAGCAGGCTCCAGGCTCTCAGCTGTCAGCACAGAGCCTGACGCGGGGCTCAAACCCACAGACAGTGAGATCACGACCTGAGCTGAAGTCGGACCCTTAACCGACTGAGCCCCCGAGCGCCCCATATTGGTTCTTTTATTTTATTTTATTTTTTTAAATTTATTTCTAGGAGAGAGAGAGAGAGAGAGCGTGAGCAGGGAAGGGTCAGAGAGAGAGGGAGTCACAGACTGAAACAGGCTCCAGGCTCTGAGCTGGCAGTCAGCACAGAGCCCGACGCGGGGCTCGAACCCACGAACCGCGAGATCATGACCTGAGCGAAAGTTGGACGCTTAACCGACTAAGCTACCCAGGCGCCCCCCATATTGGTTCTTTTAGCAAGTGTTTACCAACCTCGACTACGGTGGGGAAGGGTGGGCGGCAGGCGGGGAGAACAGGACCCCGTGGATAGAGGCCCCGTGGTCAGTGGGCAGAGACACCGACAGCCCGGATGCCCAGCCCCGTGACTCCCTGACCTGTTCTGCCACATTCTTCCCCAGCCCTCAAGCCCCGCTGAGCCTCCAGAAGGAGGGTGGCCCCGCCTCTGTCCCCTGCACCCTCCGTGTCCTGAGTCCCTGCTCTGAAGACTCTTCAGGCTCCCTCGATCCCGTTCTGTCTCTGGAACACAATGGTGGGTGCCATTGGGAAAACCACAAACGGTTTGCACTTGTGGCCGGCATCACTCAGCATGCCAGCCAGGCCATCGCCAAGCCGTGCCCAGCCCCGAGCATCCCTCTGGCTCTGAGTCGAGGGGACAGTGGGAAGGCCAGTGCACAGGCCACGATCACCACCGTCAAAGAGGTCAGAAGCCTCTAGGAGTGAAACCCACGGCGCTCGGCTCGGACCTGGCATTCTGACGGTTCTGTGCACGTGGCCTTGTCACCGCGTGTCCTGGGTGGGGACCTGCCGGTCCATCTGCTGACGTGCACCTTCCTCCCTCGGTCATCGTCCCCTTGTGCCGTTATCCTTCCTCACTTCCCTGCCCTTCCCACGGCCGTAAGACCCACCTGGTGTGCGCCCTGGGGACTAGCCCTCTGGGCCTGTCTCTGTCTTCAAGGTGACATTCTGCTTTTCAACCTGAGTTTTCTTTCAAGAGCACTTTGCCCTGGCAGCCCCCCCCCCAGCTCCCCCATCTTGTCAGCACAGCTTCTGTCTTCGTTTCCTGGCACTCGCTGCCACCGTGACCCTCCTCCCTGTGCTCCATGGAGGCTCGGGCTTCACTCCCGCGCTCAGGGCGCACCTGCGTCTGGCGGAGCCCCCACACTACTGTGCTTCTCGACTCCCGCGCGGGGTGGGAAGTGGTCCAAGGCTGCGTCCCCACGGCTCAAGCTCACGATGAGGGGCCCAGGCCTGAACCCCCAGCACCGGTCCATGAAGGGGGGAGCACTTTTCCGTGTGACACCCCACCTGCCCTCCTGTTTGGCGGTCTCCTGGCACAGAGCTCGCTGTTTCAGGGAGGGGCGGCCCAGGGTCCTCTTGTCTTTTCCCTCCCCGATGGCCCAAACCCAGAGCTGCCGGGGAGGCTTCATTCCGAGGGGGAAGGGGACTCCCCTCAGGTGCAGTGGAGCCAGGCGGAAGTGGGGGCTGGCTGGGTGTTCAGAGAGGGCGGGAAGCCCTCCGCCATTCCCCAGGCCGGCCTCCGGGAGGGACAGTGTGACTCTGAGACAGCGCGGCTGCGTCCACACGGATGGATGGAGGCGCCGCCTGGAGCTTTCCCGCCCCGGCGCAGGTCCCAGGGGCTGCAGACACTGTACTCGACCCGAGAGCCCACCCGCGGGGTCGTTCTGTCCGGGGGGTGTGCCTGGGCCTGGGGGCAAAGTGCCCCCCCCCACAACGGCCCTGTCCCGGGGCCCTGGATCTTCCCTCCCCAGATGCTCCGTCGTGGCCGCCACCGTCAGCACAGCGCACGGGGGCATGTGTCAGGGCGCCCCCGACTCGCGCACGGGCCCTGCTGTCGGACAGCACGCGAGTGTCACCGAGTCGCAGCGCTGCCGCCACCCCCACCACCCATGTAACGCACGAAGCCCGCTGACCGAGGCACCCGTGGCCGCGCGTGGGCCGCGTCCTGCCCTCCCGCCTCGGGGCTGGTCTGCCCGCCGCCCGCCCGCCCGCCGCCCTCCCCGGCTGGGCCCCTGCCCTCGGCCGCCTCCTCCCGGGAGACGCCGTCCCGGCCTCGGGTCTGGTCACTGCTCAGTGACCAGGGGCCTTTGCTCTGTGTGATGGAAATGTCCGCGGACCGAGGGGAGCCCTGAACCCCGTGGCACCGCATGGGGCCGTGCTCGCCGCGGAGAGTCTCGTCCCTCCGCCTCACCGTGTGTGTCCGTGTCCGGGGCACAAAGCGGGAGTCTGTCGCCTCACGGTCTGGGGGCCCCGAGCCGGGAGCCCAGGTGCTGCCAGGGCTGTGCCCCCCCAGGCTGCGCGGAGGCCCCTTCCCGCCGCTGCCGGCTCCTGGCGGGGCGGCACCCCTGGGCTCTAGCCTCCTCCCCCCAGTCCTCGCGGCATGTTTCCGGACGTCTCTGCTCCGTCTTCACGCGGCCTCCTGTGTCTGACCCCCTCTGCCTCCCCCACGACTCCGGGTACTGCCCCCTGGGGCCACCAGGCGTCCGCCAGCTCCGGCGCCCCTGACCACACCTGCGGGGGCCTCGCTCCTCCTCGGCAGGTCCCGGGGACGGGAGCTGCTGTCGCCCCTGTCCGAGGTCACGTGTGGGGCGTGGGGATCGGAAAGGCCAGGAGTCTCCGGCACCTGCGGGGAGACTGGGGCTCTGCCCTGAGCCCTTCCCAGCGCTGCGCTTTGCTCTATGCTTCCCGGGCCCCGTCGCCCACCGGGAGCGCCCACGGGAGAGGCGGGCCGGGCGGCTCGGGTCGGGCAGGGTGGTGGCTGCGCCGTCAGCGTTTCTCGGGCGGAGACAATGGCAGGAACAGGTGACACACGAAGGTCGCAGCCCAGGCGGAAAGCGTCGCGCTGGCCGCGCTCGCGGCACCTGCTCCGGGAGGCCGCGCCCTGTGCGGCGACCCGGGCTCCCCGCCGCCCCCGCCGCCCCTGCCGCCCCAGGAATTATTAGCAAATGGGGCGTCTGGGGGCTCGGTCGGTTGAGCACCCGACTCCTGGTTTCGCCTCAGGTCCTAATCCTGCAGTTCTGAGTTCCGGCCCCGCGTCGGCTCTGCTGACAGCGCCGAGCCGGCTTGGATTCTCCCTCTCTGCCCCTCCCCTGCGTTCTCTTTCTCTCAAAAATAAAAATAAACAAACAGAAAACAGGACTCACTATGAAACATGCCTTCCGTACAAAAGAGCAGGTGAGGAACACGCGCAGCTGACGCGGTGCCCACCCTCGTTTACCAAGCGGGGCGGCGCCTGACTGGCGTCGGGTCTCGGCCCGCGTCCCTCTCCGTCGCGGGGACTGGCCCTCGACCTTCTAAATGCTGGGCCCCCAGTTCTGCCTTTTCTTTAAGGGGTCGCCGCTCTGGAAATTCCCTTTTGTTTAGTCTTGCTGCTTTCACTCCGCGGGTAAAGTCGGTAACACGGAGCCCGTCCCTCGGCGACCCGCCCCTCGGCGCGCGCTCGGGCGTGGGTGCGGGCGCGCGCGCTGGTGGGTGCGGGCGCGGGCGTGGGTGCGGGCGCGCGCGCTGGTGGGTGCGGCGCGCGTGGAGTGCGCGCGCGCGCTGCTGGCGCTGGGCGCAGGGCGCCTTCCGGGGCGGGGTCCCTGCGGCGCCGTGTCCGCGGTGCCGACGCCAAGGCCCGCGGGTCCGACCCGCTCACCTGCTCAGGCGGTTCCGGGCGCCACGCTGCCCTCAGCGTGTCGGGTCCGGCGCGCCCTCGGCCGTGAGCGGGAGCGGCCGTGGGGGGGGTTGGGGGGGGCGGACGGGGGTGTGCGCAGGGGTGGGGGTGGGGGGAGCACTTCCAGTGCCGGCGGCGGGTCCGCAGTTCCGTGCGTGCAGGAAAGCTTCCAGCTCAGGGAGGGGCGTCCCACCCCTTCCTGTGACGCCAGGCTGGGCCCGAGGCTCGCTCGGCTCGTGGAAGTGAGTGGAAGGGTCGCCTGCTCTGGCTTTGGGAGGATCAAGTTCCCGTCCTCGGTGAGACCTGCCTGTCCCCCGAGACCCTCCTGTGGCCTGGGTCCCCTCGTGGGAAGCCAACCCCCAGCCTGCCCTGTAGAGTGAACATTAGCGAGCCTCCCTGTGCCTGAGACCCGGGGACTGTCCCCCTGTCATCCTGCCGCACGCCCGACGGACACCACGTCCCTGTCAGGGCCCGGGGACAGTCCCCCCCGTCATCCTGCGGCTCGCCCGACGGACACCACGTCCCGTTGTGGGGCCTGGGGGACTGTCCCCTGTCATCGTGGACACCACGCCTGCCAGGGCCCGCACGTCTGCCGCACGCCTGACGGATACCACACACCCTGTCACCAGTCTCTCGCTATCCCCTGTGCCAGGGCCCGGGGACAGTCCCCCACATCCTGCTCGCTCGGCCCGACGGACACCACGTCCCTGTCAGGGCCGGGGGACAGTCCCCCCTGTCATCCTGCGGCTCGCCCGACGGACACCACGTCCCCCGTCCCTGTCACTCGTCCCTGTCAGGGCCTGGGACAGGTCCCCCCGTCATCCTGCGGCTCGCCCGACGGACACCACGTCAGTCCCTGTCCTGCGGCTCGCCCGACGGGGCCCGGGACAGTCGCCCCGATACCATCCTGCGCCATCCTATGCGCCCTGACGGACACCACGCCCCTGTCAGGGCCGAGGGGACAGTCTCACCCGTCATCCGCGGCTCGCCCGACAGTCCCCCGATCCTGCGGCTCGCCCGACGGGACACCACGTCCTGCCTGCCAGGCCCCTGCCAGGGCCGGGACAGTCCCCCCGCCATCCTGTGCTCGCCCGACGGACACCGACGCCCCTGCCAGGGCCCGGGACAGTCCCCGTCATCCCAAGCGCACGCCGACGGGACACCACGTCCCTGTCACGCTCCCTGTCAGGGCCCGGGACAGTCCCCCCGTCATCCTGCGGCTCGCCTTGACGGACACCACGTCCTCGTCAGGGCCCGGGACAGTCCCCCCGTCATCCTGCCGCACGCCCGACGATGGACCACGTCCCTGTCAGGCCCGGGACAGTCCCTCGGCATCCTGCGGCTCGCCCGACGGACACCACGCCCCTGTCAGGGCCCGGGGACAGTCCCCCCCCGCCATGCGGCTCGCCCGACGGATGCCACCACGCCCCAGTCAGGGCCCGGGACAGTCCCCCCCCGACACCACGTGGACCCACGCCACCCCTTGCTGGGGCCTGGGACAGTCCTCTGTCATCCTGTGGCCCCCGACGGATACCACGTCCCTGTCAGGGCCGGGGACAGTCCTCTGCCATCCTGTGGTTTTGCCCAAGCGGACGGACCACGTCCCTGTGGACATTCCCCCGTCATCCTGTGGCTCGACGACGGACACCACATCCCTGTCAGGGCCCGGGGACAGTGTCAGGGCCCGGGACAGTCCCCGGGACAGTCCTCTGTCATCCTGCGGCGCGCCCAGCGGACACCACGCCCTGTCAGGGCCCGGGGGACATCCTGCGGCTCGCCCGACGGACCCCTGTCAGGGTCATCCTGCGGCTCGCCCGACGGACACCACGTCATCCCTGTCAGGGCCCGGGACAGCCATCCTGCCACCCCCGACACCATCCTGACAGTCGCCCGCTCGACGGACACCACGTCCCTGTCTCCAGCCAGGCCTCAGTCTCTGGGCTATCCTGCGGGTCATTTGGACAGTCCCCGCCCGGGGACATCCCCCTGCGGCTCGCCCGACGGACACCGTCCCTGTCGGGACAGTCCCCCGTCACGACAACCCCCGACACCACGCCCCTGTCAGGGCCTGGGACAGTCCCCGTCATCCTGCGGCTCGCCCGACGGACACCACGTCCCTGTCAGGGCCTGGGACAGGCCCCGTCATCCTGCGGCTCGCCCGACGGACACCACGTCCCTGTTGTCAGCCTGGGACAGACCCCCCGTCATCCTGGGACAGTCCCCGTGGCTGCCGCACGCCCGAGCCGGACACTCACGCTCCCTGGGCCAGTGGCCCGGGACAGTCCTCGTGCGCACGCCCCTGTCAGGGTCCTGGGACAGTCACGCCCCTTGTCAGGGCTCGGGACAGTCGCCATCCTGCGGCTCGCCCGATGGACCTATGTCCTCAGGGCCCGGGGATATCCTGCGGCTCGCCCACGTCCCTGTCAGGGCCGGGACAGTCCCCTGCCATCCTGCGGCACGCCCGACGGACACCACGCCCTGTCAGGGCTGGGACAGCCCCCCGTCATCCTGCGGTCCCCGACACCACGTCCCTGTCTGACAGTCCGTCATCCTGCGGCTCGCCCGACGGGACACCACGTCCCTGTCAGGGCCCGGGGACAGCCCCCGTCATCCTGCGGCTCGCCCGGACGGACACCACGTCCCTGGGCTATCCTGCGGCCTGCCCGGATGGACAGTAGCCCGGGACAGTCCCCGTCATCCTGCGGCTCGCCCGACGGACAATTACGTCCTCGTTGTGGGCCCGGGACAGTCTCCTGCCATCCTGCGGCTCGGCCCGACGGACACGCCCCTGTCAGGGCCCGGGGACAGTCCCCCCGCCATCCTGCCGCACGCCTGACGGATACCAAATGCCTTGTCAGGCCTGGGACAGTCTCTGTCATCCTGCCGCACGCTCGACGGACACCATGTCTGCGGGACAGTCTCACATCCTGCCACGCCCGACGGACACCACGTTCCTGTTGGGGCCTGGGACAGTCTCTCTGCCCCTGTGACGGGACACCACGCCCTGTCAGGGCCCGGGACAGTCCCCTGTCATCCTGCGTTCTCGCCCGAGCCGGACACCACGCCCCTGTCAGAGCCCGGGGACAGTCCCCCCGCTATCCTGCCACGCCCGATGGACACCACGTCCCCCAGGGCCTGGGACAGTCCCTGTGTCATCCTGCGCACGCCCGGGATGGACACCACGCCCTTGTCAGGGCCTGGGGACAGTCCTCTGCCATCCTGCGGCTCGCCCCGCACGGGATCCCCCACCATCCTGCGGCTCCCTGTCAGGGCCCGGGACAGTCCCCCGTCATCCTGCGGCTCGCCCGACGGACACCACGCCCCGTCAGGGCCCGGGATGTCCCCCCGCCATCCTGCGGCTCGCCCGACGGACACCACGTCCCTGTCAGGGCCCAGGGAGTGCCCCCCGTCATCCTGCGGCTCGCCTGACGGACACCACGTCCCTGTCAGGGCCTGGGACAGCCCCCTGTCATCCTGCGGCTCCCCGACAGGGATACCACGCCTTGTTGTGGGCCCGGGACAGTCCCGTCATCCTGCGGCCTGCCCGACGGACACCACGTCCCCTGTCAGGGCCCGGGACAGTCCCCTCTGGGCATCCCAAGGGTTTCAGCCCGACGGACACTACGTCTCTTGTCAGCCCGGGGACAGTCCCCCGTCATCTCTGCCGCACGCCCGACGGACACCACGCTCCCTGCTTGTCAGGGCCCGGGACAGTCTCGTGTTTGGCCCTGCCGTACGCCCGACGACACCACCTCCCTGTCAGGGGCCCGGGACAGTCTCGCCATCCTGCCGCACGCCTGACGGACAATCACGTCCCTGTCAGGGCCCGGGGACAGTCCTCTCTGCCATCCTGCGGCTCGCCCGACGGATACCACGCCCCTGTCAGGGCCCGGGACCTCCCCGCTACATCCTGCGCTCGCCCCTGACGGACATGTCCTCTCAGGGGTCTGGGACAGTCCCCCCGCCATCCTGTGGCTCGCCCGACGGACACCACGTCCCTGCGGTCAGCCCGGGGACAGTCCCCCCTTGCCATCCTGCCGCACGCCCGACGGATACCACGGGTCCCTGTCAGGGCCCGGGGACAGGCCAGCCAGTCGCCCCGACGGATGATCCTCTCTGGGCTATCCTGCCGCACGCCCACTGACACCACGCTCCCTGTCAGGGCCTGGGGACAGTCCTCTGCCATCCTGCCGCACGCCCGAATGGACACCACGTCCCTGTCAGTCTCTGCCATCTCCAAGTGCTCGCCCGAATGGACACCACGTCCCTGCCAGGGGCCCGGGACAGTCCCCTGGGCTATCCTGCTGCTCGCCCGACGGACACCACGCCCTCGTCAGGCCCGGGACAGTCCCCTGTCATCCTGCGGCTCGCCCGACGGACACCACGCCCCTGTCAATGCGGATTTTGCCGGATTCTAGCGTCCCACTGAGGCTCTCATTTGCTCTCCCGAATCAGTAGCGGAGGTGAGGTTTGCCTCATTTTGCTCGTTGTGCTGTTGCGCTCGGTGTCTGCCCCTGGGGCCTGGCCGCGCCCGTTTGCTCCCTTCCCACCATGCTCGTTCTACCTAGTGTTTGGCTTCCGGAGGCTCAGGAAGTCCTGACCCTGCTGGTCAGTGGGATGTGTGTCACTTTGACACCTGCCTGCATCATCACACACTGTCTCTTCGCCCTCTTTATGGTGTCTTCAGACAACAGAAATTCTTATTTTTAAATTAATTCTTAATTTTAAAGTTAACCTGGTTGATTTTCTCTCTGGATTGTGTTTTTTACATCTGTTTGTTTGTAAGAAACCCTTTCTACCCTGAGGCCATGGTGGAATCTTCCGTATTTTCTTCAACTCCATATACGTTTTCACTTTTACTTCGAGCCACTGTTGGCTCTGGCGTTTCCTTCTGCATCGGGATGTTGTACGGGTCGAAGTTGTCCTTCTCTTGAACACGTGTGAACAGTCATCTTACCTCTATTTGTCGAATGGCCCTTTGTTTCCCTGCTCACCTTTAATCTGATTCTGCCATTTATCGAGCTCTTCTGAATGTGTCACACAGGTGTGGCCGCGGGTCCGTGGGGTGGCTCTGGCCTCTGAACTGCATTTTAATGGATGATGTTCTGCTACCAGCAGCGGCCCTTCTCCCCCTGTCCCCCGACCCCTGCTTTTACTTCCTTTTGTGTATTTGAGGTTTTCTTGGCAAATCTTGGCTCTTTTTTTCTCCATATAAATTTTAGAATTAGCTTATCAAGTTCTATCAAGGTTCCATTGGATTTTAACAGGAATTGCAGTGAACTTCTACGTTAATTTAGAATTAATGCGGTGCCCATGATCCTGACCCTCCTTCAACAGGCACATTATGTATGTGCATGTCGTCAGAGACAAACAAAGCCGGACACTAATTAGAGTGGACATGACAGATTTTGATCAGTAACACACTACCGTAAAAGGGAAAGAGTCCAGAGGGAAGTGACTTTGACTTCCAGGGGCCTGGGCATTTACTTTAATTAATTAGTTTTTGTGGTATGTTGGATTTCTTTTTTCATCTTATTTTGTAAAAGTCTTTATTTTACTTCCAGTTAGTTAACATACAATATTATATTAGTTTCAGGGTACAGTACAGTGATTCGACACTTCTATACGTTACTCAGTGCTGTTTTCCACCCTGGCTGTACCCGTTTGCATTCCAAGCAACAGTTTTCTTTTTTAGTGGTGTCTTTATCTAGTTTTGGTGTTAGGGTGATGCTGTCCTCATTGAATGAATTTTCTGGGATAATTTGAGAACAATAGGTATTAACTCTCCTTTAAATGTTTAGTAGAATTCTCCTGTGAAGCCGTCTGGTCCTGGACTTTCGCTTGTTGTAAGTTTTTTAATTGCTGATTCATTTTCTTTGCTGGTTATCGGTCTCTTCAAATTTTCTATTCCCATTCCCGCCAACAGTGCATGAGGGTTCCTTTTCTCCACATCCTCTCCGACACCTGTTGTTTCCTGTGTTGTTGATTTTAGCATTCTGACACGTGTGAGGGGAAATCTCATTGTCGTTTTGATTTGCATTTCCCTGATGGTAAGTGATGATGAGCATCTTTTCATGTGTCTGTTGGCCATTTGCATGTCTTCTTTGAAGAGATGTCTGTTCATGTTTTCTGCCCGTTTTTTAATTGGATCATTTGTTTTTGGGATGTTGAGCTGTAGAAGTTCTTTAACAGTTATGTCATTTGCAAATATCTTTTCCCATTCCGTGGCCTGCCTTTTAGTTTTGTTGGATATTTTCTTTGCTGTGCAGAACAGAAGCTTTTTACTGTGACATAGTCCCAATAGTTTATTTTTGCTCTTGTTTCCCTTTCCTCAGGACACATATGTAGTAAGAAGTTGCTGTGGCTTATGTCAAAGAGGTCACTGCCTATGTTGTGTTCTAGGGCTTTTATAGTTTCAGGACTCACATTTAGGTCTTTAATCCATTTTGAGTGTATTTTTGTGTATGGTGTAAGGAAGGGTCCAGTTTCATTCCTTTGCATATTGCTATCCGGTTTTCCCAACACCATTTGTTGAAGAGACTTTTTTTCCATTGCATATTCTTGCCTCCTTTGTTAAATATCAATTGACCCTATAGTGGGTTTGTTTCTGAGTTTTCTATTCTGTTGATCTGTGTCTGTTTTTATGCCAGTACCATACTGTTTTGATGACCACATCTTTGTAATATAACTTGAAGTTCAAAGCTGTGATGCCTCTAGCTTTGCTTTTCTTTTTCAAGATTGCTTGACTACTTGGGGTCTTTTGTGGCCCCATACAGATTTTAGAATTGTTTGTTCTAATTCTGTGAAAAACGCTGGTGGTATTTTGATAAGGATTGCATGAAACATGAAGATTGTTTTGGGTAGTGTAGACATTCTAACAGTATTTGTTCTTGCAATCCATGAGCATGGGATGTCTTTCCATTTCTCTGTTTTGTCTTCAATTTCTCTCATCAGTGTTTTATAGTTTTCAGAGTACAGGTCTTTCACCTCTTTTGTTAGGTTTATTCCTAGGTATCTTATTATTTTTGGTGCATTTGTAAATGGGATTAAAAAATTTCTTTCTGCCATTTCATTGTTGGTGTATAGAAATGCAACAGATTGCTGTGCATTGATTTTGTATCCTGTGACTTTACGAAATTTGTTTATCAGTTCTAGTAGCTTTTTGGTGGAGTCTTTTGGTTTTTCTAGATACAGTATCATGCCATCTGCAAATAGTGAAGGTTTTACTTCTTCCTTACCAATTTAGATTTCTTTTATTTCTTTTTGTTGTTTGATTGCTCTGAATAGGATTTCAAGTACTATGTTGAATAAAAGTGGTGAGAGTGGACATCCCTGTCTTGTTCCTGACCAAAGAGGGAAAGTGCTCAGTTTTTCTGCATTGAGTGTGTTAGCTGTAAGTTTTTCATATATAGTCTTTGTAATGTTGAGGGATGTTCCTTCTAAACCCATTTTGTTGAGGGTTTTTATCATGAATAGATGATATACTTTGTCAAATACTTTTACTGCTACTATTGAAATAACCATATGGTTTTCATCCTTTCTCTTATTGATGGGATGTACCATGTTGATTGATTTGTGAGTATTGAACCACCCTTGCAACCTGAGAATAAATTTCACTTGATTATGGTGAATGATTTTTTTCATGGATTGTTGAATTGAGTTTACTGGTATCTTGTTGAGGATTTTTGCTTCTGTGTTCATCAGGGATATTGGCCCATAGTTCTCTTTTTCAGTGGTGTCTTTATCTAGTTTTGGTATCAGGGTGATGCTGTCCTCATGGAATGAATTTGGAAGTGTCCTTTCTTCTCTACCTTCTGGGGTAGTTTGAGAGCAATAGGTATTAACTGTCCTTTAAATGTTTTGTAGAATTTGCCTGTGAAGCCATCTGGCCCTGGACTTTTGCTTGTTGGGAGTTTTTTGCTTGCTGACTCAATTTCTTTGCTGGTCATCAGTTTCTTCAAATTTTCTATTTCCTGTTTCAGATTTGATAGTTTATATGTTTCTAGAAATTTATCCATTTCTTCTCAGTTGTCAAATTTGTTGGCAACTAGTTTTTCATAGTATTTTCTTATAATTATTTATATTTCTGTAGTGTTGGGTTATTTCTCCTCTCTCATTTTGGTTTTGTTTATTTGAGTCCTTTCTCTTTTATTTTCTTGGTAAGTCTGGCTAAAGATTTGTCAATCTTATAGATTTTTCAATGAACCAGCTTCTGGTTTTATTACTGTGTTCTAGTGTGTGTTTTGTTTTTTTGTTTTTAGTTTCTATAATATTTATTTCTGCTCTAATCATTATTATTTCCTTCCTTCTGCTGCTTTTAGGTTCTGTTTGTTATTCTTTTTATACCTCTTTTAGGTATAAGGTTAGGTTGTTTATTTTTCTTGCTTCTTGAGATAGTCCTGTATTGCTATACCCTTCCCTCTTAGGACTACTTTTGATGCATCTCTGAGGTTTGGATCATTGTGTTTTCATTTTCATTCATTTACATGTACTTTTAACATTTCTTCTTTTATTCCATGGTTGACCCTTTCATTGTTTCATAGCATGGTATTTAACCTCTGTGTATTTGTGGTCTTCCCTGATTTTTCCTTGTGGTTGATCTCTAGTTTTATAGTGTTGTGGTCAGAAAGGATGCACGGTGTGACTTTGATCTTCTTGAAGTCATTGCATATGGTTTTGTGGGCTAATATGTGACCTGTTTTATGTGCACTTGAAAAAATGTGTATTCTGCTGTTTCAGGATGGAGTGTTCAGAATATATCTGTTCCCATGTGTCATTCAAAGGCATTGTTTCCTTGTTGATTTTTTGGATGATCTCTCTGTTGATGTCAGTGGAGTATTAAAGTCCCCTACTATTATTGTATTATTACTGATTAGTTTCTTTATGTTTGTTATTAACTGTTTTATATATTTGGATGCTACTATGTTGGGTACGTAAATATTTACAGTTATTATATCTTCCTGTTGGACTGTCCCCTTTATTGTCATATAGTGTACTTTTTTGTCTCTTATTACAGTCTTTGTTTAAAAATCTATTTTGTCTGATATAAGTATTGCTACTCTGGCTTTCTTTTGATACCCATTTATATGATAGATGTGTCTCTATCTTCTCACTTTCAATCTGGAGGTGTCTTTAGGTCTAAAATGAGTCTCCTGTAGGCAGTATGTGCATGGGTCTTGTTTTTTGTCCATTCTGTCACCTTATGTCTTTTGATTGGAGTGTTTAGTCCATTTACATTTAAAATAATTATTTTTTTAAATTTTTAAAATTTTTATTATTTTTTTTTATTTCTAGGAGAGAGAGAGAGGGACAGCGTGAGCAGGGGAGGGTCAGAGAGAGAGGGAGTCACAGATTGAAACAGGCTCCAGGCTCTGAGCTGGTAGTCAGCACAGAATCCAATGCGGGGCTCGAACCCATGAACTGCGAGATCATGACCTAAGCAAAAGTCAGACGCTCAACCAACTAAGCCACCCAGGTGCCCCACATTTAAAATAATTATTGATAGATGTATATCTGTTGCTATTTTATGACTTGTTCTGTGGTTATTTCTGAATATTTTTTCTGATCTTTTCTTGTCTTTCTCTCTTTCAGGGTTTGATGGTTTTCTTTAGCAATATATTTGGATATCTTTCTCTTTATTCTTTGCATATTTATTAGTGGTTTTTGATTTGTGGCTACCATGAGTTTTGTATATAACCTCTTTCTCATAGAGCAGTCTATATTTAGTTGATGCTAATTTAAGTTTGAATCCATTCTTTACTCCTTTCCTCCCCATGTTTTAGGTATGTGGCATCATATTTTACATCCTTTTATTTTGTGAGTTCCTTGATGGATGTTTTACAGAAATATTCATTTTTTACAGCTTTTGTGTGTCCCACCTATATACTATCACTTTTGGGCTCTTCTTTCTACCCAAAGAATCCCCTTTAATATTTTTGCATGGCTTGTTTAGTGGTCATAGACTCCTTTAGCTTTTGTTTGTTTGGGAAACTCTTCATGTCTCATTCCATTCTGAATGCGAGCCCTAATAGATAGGGTATTCTTGGCTGCAGATTTTTCCACTTCAGCACTTTGAGTATATGCCACTCCCTTCTGGTTTACAAAGTTTCTGTTGAGGAATCTCTTGCTAGTCTTATGGGTTTTCCCTTGTAAGTTACTGACTAATTTTATCTTGCTTCTTTTTTTCTTTATCCTATAGTTCGCAAATTTAATTAACGTGTCTTGGTATGGGTTTGCTTTTATTGATTTTGATGGGAGTTCTCTGTGCCTCCTGAATCTGGATATCTGTTTCCTTTCAAAGATTAGGAAAGCTTTCAGCAAGTATTTCTTTAGAATATTAAACAATGAACACTCACATGCCCTTCACCTGGGCCCCCTAGTTGTCAGCATCTTTCACATTTGCTTTCTCTCTCTGTCTCTCTGTCTGTCTCTCTTTGTCTCTTTTTCCACATATATATGTGCATATATCATGCCACTTCACTTCAAATTGTATTAGCTAAGAATAAAAAATATATAAACACAACATTGTTATGACACTCATGAAATTTAACATTGATATAAGAGTATTCCCATTCCTATATGTAATCCATATTCAAATGTCACCTATTGTCTAATCATAATATTTGTTGTAGTCCCCTTTGTCTGACTTAGGAACCTGTTAAGGGTCACATTCTGCACTGCACTGCCACAGGACCTTGGTCTTCCTTAACCTGGCTGTTCCTGGGGCTGTTGAGTTGCTGGCCTGCTGTCAGATTCACTTGACAAGGGCCGTGCCTAGGGGATGCGTCTCTTCCCTTTGCATCACCTTGGGAAGCATGTGGTTTGTCCCCTTACTGGGATGTGAAGCTTGACCACTTGGTCATTACATTTTCCCGATTTCTACATTATAAATGTGTCTTCCATCACTTTCTAATAAGTGATTTATGAGGTGATTCTTCAAAGTGATGTGAGTATCCTGTCCTCACCTGAGTCTTTCACCCACGGTTGGAGAAGCTATCGCCAAATTTTGTTTGAATCATTGTTGTGCCTGAGCCAAAATAGTGATTTTTCTGTTTCCATAATTTATTCCTTATTCATCAATTAACATTTTTCTATCCTAAAGGCCCTCTTCCTCACTCTTTAATAGTTTTCTTATCAGAATGAATCACTTTGATGACTTATAATCCATTCTGTTATTATTTATTTTGTTATCCAATCATCCCAAATTCAGCCAAGGGGACCCTCTCAAGCTGGCATCTGGGTCCCCTGTCAGTGTCCCAATGTTTGAAAATACATAATATCTGGTAAAAATGTCACCTTTCTATTTGCTTGTTGCTTATGTATCTGATTTTGCTATACTGACCTTACTTCCAGCAACCTTGCTTAACTCTATTTTAATAGGGTGTTTGGAAATTCTTTTGATTTTACATATTAATAATCATACCTCTATGCAAAATGACAGTTTAATTTCCTTCTTTCCAAATATCTTTTTTATTTCTTTTGTTGTTGAGTGGGCTAGAACCTCCTAGACAAGGCTAATCCTACATAAGAAAACACTATGTTACAAAAAGCACTATAGTGTCTCCTTCCTAATTTTGAAGTCTCAACATTAAATTTGATGTTTGTTGTGGATTATTAGTTACTATCTTTTCTTCTATTAAAGAAGGTCTCTCTCTTTTTTTAATCACTGAGGTTTTTTTAAATTCCTAATAGCATTTGAGTTTTACCAAAAAATTTGTTCTGCATTTGTTAAGATGATTTTAAAGTTTTCCCCTTTGGTATATTAATGTGCTAAGTCACAATAATATCATTTACATGAGAATCATTCCTGCATGATTGGTATAAACCCTATTTGATATTTTTAACATATTCTACACTTAGTTTGACAACATTTTGTTTAGCTTTTGGCATGTATGCATGTGACTGGCTTCTGTAATTCCTGTGTCGTACGTAGTTCTCTGTTTTTCATTGTCCAGTTGTCTGAGCTCATTTGTGTTTCAGTAGCTTGTGCATCTGCTCTCAAATGTATGGAAGGGCAGGTTGATGTAACCTGTGCCTGTTTTGTGTGTAGTGTGTCATGGGGACAGTGACGTGACAATTCCTTGTGGATGCATCTCCACTCATGTGTCTAGGACTTTGTAGGATGGGCAGCTGTGACACCCGGAGGCCCTCCGGTGGCAGGTCCAGACCTCACAGAGCCAAGGCGGGTGAAGGAGGCTGAGTCATGGGAGATCAAGTCTTGCCCTGGGGGTCACCTGGCCCCTGAGCGTTGCCTATCCCAAGCCTCTGGGGATCACCTAGCCCCTCAGGGTGGCTTAGGCCCTCAGGGTGGCCTAGCTCAGGAGTTCACTGTTGGGACCTGGGGTGCCATCGTGTCACACATTCCCTCAAGTGTCTGTCAGTCAGTCTCTGCTGTCTGTGCTCAGCTCCTGGAATCCAGGGCTCAGCTGTGAAGGGGGAGGGGCCTCTGAGGACCCTGACTGGAGGAGAAACGTTGTCTGTGGAAGGAAATTCTCATGCTCTGTGCTGTTTGTTTTCTCCCCAAGTATCAACACAGGCAGGCATGTGTCACACTTGCCCCAGACCTAAGATCTTTCTAACAAGAAGCGCCTCAGCTGTGCCCACGGAGCTGGCACCATTTTGCCTGAGCTGTAGCGCTGAGCTCCGCATGCCAACGGGGGGCCCTGTGAGCCTGACCCCTGAGTGCTGGGCACTCCCCAGCTGTAGGAGTGGTCGGTGTGTGAGCGAGGGCATTCATGGGTATGTGCACACAAATGTGAGTCTTTGCAAGTGTGTGCCCGAGTGTGTGCATGTGCATGAGGCTGGGTGTGTGTGTCAGCATGAGCAAGCGTATGTGAGTGGCAGTGTATTGAACACATGCATGTGTGTGAGTGTGGATCTGCACGTGGGTGTGTGCATTGTGATCAGTGGATGTGTGTAACCAAATGTGTATGTGTGTTTGAATGAGAGTGCGTGTATGGGTGAGATTGTTGTGTGAGCATGCATGTGGATAAGTGTGCACGTGTGAGCGTTGCGTGTTTGCACGTGCACATTCGTGTGTGCAGGTGTGAGAGTGCACGCGTGTGCACACACGCTCTGCATGGAGCAGTGGTGAGAGTCACAGGCAAGCCGGGCCTCCCCATCCTGCCTTGCCGGGCCTCCCCCGCTCCCGCCCCGCCCCTGGCTGCCTGCCGTCCCCGGAGCCCGCCGGGCGCCCCGTCCCTGTGCCTGCCGTCCCAGGCCGCCCAGGGGCGCCGCCTGCCGTCCCGGAGCCCGCCAGCGCCCCCGCCTGGCTGCCTGCCGTCCCAGGCCCGCTTGAGCGCCCCGCCGCTGCCTGCCGTCCCGGAGCCCGCCGCCCCGCCCCTGTGGCTGCCTGCCGTCCCCGGGAGTGCCACGGGCGCCGCCCTGGCTGCCTGCCGTCCCAGGTACCGGGCGCCCCGCCTTTGCTGCAGTCTGCGGAGCCGCCCAGGGCGCCCGCCCCTGGCTGCCTGCCGTCCCCGGAGCCCCGCCCGGGCACTTCCGCCCCTGGCTGCCTGCCGTCCCGGGCCCGCCCGGGCGCCCCGCCTTTGGCCTGCCGTCCCCGGGCCCGCCCCGCCCAGCAGGCTGCCTACCATCCAGAGCCACCCCACCCCAGCAAACCTACCTGCCGTCCAGAGCCACCCCGCCCAACGGGCTGCCTGCCGTCCCGGAGCCCGCCCGGAGCGCCCCGCCCTGGCTGCCTGCCGTCCCCGGAGCCCCGCCCGGGCGCCCCCTTGGCTGCCTGCGTCCCCCGGAGCCGCCCCGCCCAGCAGGCTGCTGCCGTCCCCAGGGCTGCCCGCCCGGGCGCCGCCCTGGCCTGCGTCCCAGGGCTTGCCCAGGCACCCTCCTGCCTGCCGTCCCGGAGCCGCCCGGGCACCCCGCCCTGCCTCGGTGGCGATGTTCTTTGTGTCTGCAGCCTCTGCTCTCCCCACCGCCTGCGAGCTGAAACCCTCCCCTGTCTTCAAGATGCAGATGAAATGCCTTGTTCTCCCTGATGTAGCCCAGCTGGGGATAAACAGCGCTTCCTCTTTTAAGACTTGGCACGTCTGCCTTGAATTATACATGTGTGCGGCAGAGGGCTCCTTCAGGATAAGGATTATGACTTATTTATCTTCACATTTCCCCGGTAACTCTCTCCAGCCCGGTACCTCAGGCGGCGTCTGGTGTGCCGAAGGTGCTCAATAATTATTTATGAAATTGGATATTAACTGCTCCTCCTTATTTGTGTGTTTAGTGACACTGTTCGGTCCAGGGGTAAGTGACACAATCTGGTGAGAAACGGGAGCGTGCTGCCTTCCGCCCGAGGCTGAGAGAGTCCTGTCCCCTTCCCGTGCCCGTCTTGCCGCCACCCACCCACCCGCAACGCCCGCCTCCCTCTGGCCGCTCCCTCGTGGGCTGCTGCGGGCCCCAGCCTCCTTCAGCTGGGGGAGGGGCAGGTGCGCAGGAGCCACCACGGACCACGGCTCCGAGCGGTGCCCCCAGGTCTGGGCGGGGAAGTGGCTTGGGACCCACTCCCACGCAGCTCTCTCTTCCAGCGGCCGCATCAGCAGAGGGGCTTGGGCAGCGGCTCCTGACCTGGCCATGCCTGGAATTCTCCCCGGCGGTGCTGGCTAGGCTCAAAACAAAGTTCATTGCAATTTGTGGCAATCACACGGGCATTGAGTGCCAGGCCACACTTGGTGCCCCAGACACCGGTAAACAGCCTGAACATCAGGACTCTGGGAGGACCGACAGAGTGTCTTCGCTGGAGACAGACGGCCCCCCGGAGCAGTGAGCCCCTGTGCTCGTGGGGCCGCGCGGGGCCGCGGACACCTGCCGCGGACGCCTTGCTGGGTCTCCTTGGCTGGGCTGAAACCTGGGGTGTGAGTTTGTGTATTGTGATGATCGGATTCGGTCCTGTTTAGGCTGCTTTAGTGCCTGGAATAGGCCAGGTTCCTGGAAACGCCCATTCTGCTGGCAGTGCACGTGACGCCTGAACTTGTACAAGCAACTTCCTGTCTCAGGAGACAGAATCGCATCCTCACCTGCTCGCACACCAGCGCTCTGACACTGGGAGAGGGGGCGCCAGGCGGGGGGGTCCGGGTCGCAACTGAGATCACAGCCCCGTCGGCTCCCCTAACCCGTGTTTTCTTCAATTCCTGGTAAGACATGTCTGAGAGAGTTTGCTGTTCCCATGTTGTTGGAGAGGAACGGGAAGTTGGGCAGTTACCTGACCCCCCAGGAAGCGCTGCCAGCTTGGGGTCACCCAGCTGGGGCCTGTGCCTAGCTGGACAAGAGCATCCAGACCCTCCCACTGCCACGAGCCACTTTGCATATGTGTGTGTGATTTAAGCCACCCCAAACCTTGGGACTCAGGAGTCTTCAAGCACAGCTTTTACTCGAGTCCCTGTCTCTGCCGGGTGATAACCTTCCTGGATGTCCTCGGTCCCTACCCGCCCACACGCCCGCAAATCTACTGTCACATCTGGCTGGAGAAGGTCCTGCCTTCTGTCTGTGCCCAGCACTGTCTGTCCCTCCTCATATGGACTTCTGCACCTCAGACCTGGCCGTAGAATTGTTCTCATGTGGGGCATGGCTTGGGGACACCCCGTTGAAGGGGAAGGACGGTCCGGGTCATCTCTGCTCTGCCCGCGGCACTTGGAACCTTGCTGGGAAAGCTGTGAAACGACAGTGGATTGTAAGTACATTTGTTGGTTACGTGAAAGGGATGTGTTGCCATAAGCAGGTGAGCGTGATGTCAGCGTGCGCTCTGGTGGCCCCTGACGGACCGTCAGCACGCACGGGGGCAGTGTGGCGTCGCTGCAGTCACTGTTGTAACGGTGAGGGAGACACAAGACTCCCCCGAGCGGTGGGGCCTGGTGTTCTCTGTTTCAACGCCTCGGACCAGGGAAATGGCAACTTGCTGAGCCCTTGATGTCTGCAGATCGAGTCTTCGTACCGGGATGGGGAGACGAGAGACCCCATTTTCCAATAAGGAAACCATAGCCCGGAGGTAGGGTGGGGAACTCAGACCTTCTGGCTCCTGAATGAGCGCGTTTCCTGCTCCTTGAACTAAGTGTAGCTGTGCTCCCGTGTGACGGGTCATGGTGGCGGGCTGCCTGAGTCGCTGCAGCGTTCTTCAGCTTGGCCACACGACCCGAAGCCCTTTGACAGGTAGCGCGTGCAGAAGCCTGAGAGCCAGGGAGCACTTCTTAAAGTGTGATTCATGTGACCTAACGGCATAAATCATTGTGATTAATTTCTGAATCGTGGAACTCTTGACTATATTCTAGCCCTAGAGAATGTGGCGTGTACACGTGTATTTGCCCGTGTCTGTGTGCATGTCTGTATGTGTGCACGGGTGTGTGTGGGTGTGGATGTGTGCACATGGATGTGTGCACAGGTGTATGTGTGTGCATGTGTGTGTTTATACATTGTCTTCATAAAAAATGGAAACGATTGTGAGCTCTCATTCATCAACATATAATTTTGGGGTTCTGAGCCATCTGCCTGCCATATTTAATCGCAGCAGTCACACCCTAGAGCCGCCATATTTAATCGCAGCAGTCACACCCTAGAGCCACCATATTTAATCGCAGCACTCACACCCTGGAGCAGCCCTTGGGTTTCACACTGCCCAGACACGCCGACATCACTCCTGAGCAAGCATTGCTGGATGGAGAGCTGGAGCTCACTGTTGGGCTGGTATTAAGTGGCGTGAATCAGCCTGAACTCTCTCCTGGTCCTACAGGAAAGGGGTTGACATGACATGGAGAACTGGTCTACAGTTTTGGATTCTCAACAGAAAGGCCTTGGGTTTAAGAGGTTCCCGGGATTGCAGGCCCTCTTTTAGAGCAGTGTTTACTTTACAAGGTCAGGTACACATGGCGGCCTTTGTCCCTCACCGCATGCATCACTACCTCCTGTGAGAGTCCAGATACTCCCAACTCCAAGATGATTTCCAAGGGGGTAATGACATTCCCCAAGGGTCTGATTGGTTTAGGGTTCAGGCTCTATAATAGAGTGAGTAGGGAGAGAGTCAGAGAGAGTGGTTTATGGCCTCTCTCCCCAGAAGGATCTTACTGGAGAAGTTAGAGAAAGAAAATATAAAGTTTTTATCAAAATATAAAAGTAACACAGGAGAATTCAAGTTGGAGATGATTAGAGGGAAACTAACTTTTCTGTCCTAATACCAAATCAAATAAAAGCAAAAAACAAAAACTGCAAAAATATTCACTGGCAGAATTAAGTATTCACTCTCACTCACACATTTTTTAATATTTATTTATTTATTTATTTTGAGAGAAGGGGAGAGAGAGAGAATGAGTGAGGAGGAGGGGCAGAGAGAGAGGTAGAGAGAGAGTCCCAAGCAGGCTCTACACTGTCAGCACAGAGCCTGATGCAGGACTCAAACCCATAAACCATGAGATCACGACCTGGGCTGAAACCAAGAGTTGGACACTCAGCCGACTGAGCTGCCCAGGCGCCCCTCTCACTCACAAGTTTTTAAATGAGTGGCCACACACAGGAACAGAACCCTGACACACTTTATTCCACAGTGTGCCCAAGCCCCACTGTACCCACCCTGAAGCAGTGCAAGGAAAGGAGGGTGACTCATACAATATTGGAATTGCACCGCATCCCCAGTTCAGAGGAAGAGCCAACTGTGGGTGTGAATTGCCAGTTTGTTCAGGTGGACTGGTGGGAACACTGGTCCAGAGCCACTGAGGAGTGAGAGGGGTGATGGTGGATGCACTTCCCGTAATAGTTGACTTAAAATGGTTTCCATGCTAATTAGCTTCCTAAGTGAGTGGGACATAAAGGTATTTTTAGGTCCACAAGTAATTCTTGATGAGAGAGCTACTGAAGGATGTATTTCAGCAAGAAGAAAACCATACCTAGCTGGGGGTGGGGACTCGCAGAGGAGCCATGGGGATGAAAGACAGAAGTAAATCTGGTTGGTTCATCAGTGTTGTAGGTGATTTTTCATAACCTCAAAGCACGGTGGGTTGAAAGTACTGGGCAACCACACAGTGGAGTCTGGTTGTGGGAGTCAGCAGGGAAAAGATGGGTTCACAAGTGACCCCCTCATTGGAGGGAGTATACAGAGATCGACCAAGCTTCTGTTTGTTAGAAAATCCAAAGGACTGGCAAGTTAGAAAACAGAAGAGTAGGCATTAAAATAATAGAATGGAATAGAAGAGTTCCAGGCCAAGTAGAGGAAAAATAGGAATGAAAAACAATGATTCATCTATCAGGAGACAGAGAAGGAGAGATCAAATAAAAAATTAAAAATAGCAAATGGAAAATACACAAGCAGGCAGTAAAAACACATCAGTAATCACAGGAAGTGAAAATACAAAATCCGTTTATGTTTTGTCTAAGACACAGAGACTTGATGCTGAAAACTGTTGTTTGCAATTTACAAGACATAATTAAAACATTTATTAAATAACATGTGATGGGAAAATGTATACCAGAAAAATATTAACTGAAAATTAATATAGCTACTTTAATATGGAACGAAATACATTTTTAGGGGAAACTACGGATAACATGGATCACAAAAGATCAGTAACTTACTGCAGTGACAAACTTGTACCACTTACAGCCATATAAAACAGGACAAAATTCAACAGAATCACAAGTAGAAATTGAAAAACCCATAATAATTATGGGAGTTACCACCAGGTTGTCTCTCAGAAACTGATAGATGAAGTTGACAAAAAATAAAGTTATAGGTTATTTAAATAATAAAATTAATCTTGATTGTATACATGCAGATATGCCAGCAATAAATGCAGCATGTACATTTTTACTGACAAATAGAAGATTTAAGAATAACTATTTATAATGGCGCCACCAAGGAATTCTCAATAAATTCAGGAATAAAAACCATCTTTGATGATAATAGTACAGTAAAATTATGGCATAAAAAGTACCTGTGCCTCCCAAAACTGTACATTTGTTGCAAATTTGCATTTGTTAAAAAAATCATAATATTTGTGATATCCATTTACATAAACGTGTTATTTTATTTTCTAATTAAGTTGTTTATTTTATTCCAGTGTAGTCAGCATACAGTGCTGGATTAGTTTCAGGTGTGCAATACGGTGATTCAGCCCTTGCGTACATGCTACTCAGTGCTCATCCAGCAATGTGTTCTCTTCATCCCCGTCACCCCCCTCCCCCCCAACCCTCACTCCCCACCTCCCTCCCTCTGGTGACTATCAACATGTTTTCTAGAGTTTCTGGTCTGTGTCTTGGTCTCTGTCTCTCTCAGTCTTTTCTTTTGCTCTTTTGTTTTCTTTCTTAAATTCCAATATGAGTGAGATCACATGGTATTGGTCTTTCTCTGACTGGTTTTGCTCAGCATTATTCTCTCAGCCCCAGGCAGTCGCACCCGCCGACATGGAATTACAGGTATGTGGATGCACGCTTAGGGACACATGAGGGGCGTCCACGAAGGGTAATTACCTACAGCAGTAGATGGTCATCTCATCGTGCTGCAAAAGTTTGTTCATATCCTTTATTATTTTTTATTTAGTCCTTGTGTTTTCTTTGACTGTGGCTTATGTGTGAATTTTTATTGTGAAAAGTCTAAATATTTATGTTATAAAAATTAAGTTGAAATGTGGACGATTGTGTCTGGAACAGCAGCAAACACCCTATGCAACAGAAGAGGTAAGGGAGCTCATAACCTTTAACATACGTATTGAAGGAGGAGTGATTAATAAACTTTAGAGAAAATAGAAAATGAATGGTTGAGCAATTCAAATAAAGCGTAAGGGATACCCTGACAAACATAAAAGCAAAATTAAAATAAAAAACAGGGTCACTATCATGGTTTGTGGGTTCGAGCCCCATGTCGGGCTCTGTGCCAACAGCTCAGAGCCTGGAGCGTGATTTGGATTCTGTCTCCCTCTCTCACTGCCCTTCCTCTGCTCTCTCTCTCTCAAAAATAAATAAACTTTGGGAAAAAAATTTTAAAAACCCGGATCACTAGAGATGGCTTAAAAATAGTGTTTCTCCAAAAATTAAAATGAAAATATTAATTTACATAAAAACAGAGACAATCCATATAAGCCAATAGTAGAAACACGCAGATACACGGAGCTGTAGCTACACATTCCATGGAGGCTACAAAAGAAAGAGAATACAGACGCTCCGAGCTTGCCGGGAGCTCAGCACTGCCGTCCCCGGTGCAAGGCAGGCTTGTTGACCTTGACAGAGCCTGGGGGCCGTGACGCTTATTTGCCTGCCTGTGTGAGCCGCCCCACGTTAGTTGGCTGACGGGCCCCTGCACACCTGTCGTAGTGACATTTGGGAGGACGCAGGAGGAACTGCCGCATCCGTGACCTGAGAAGCAGTTTGCTGGCTTGATTCTCGCTCCATTATTAGTGTGAATTTGGATATTGGATTGGAGCAAAGCTCAGAATTGGTGCACAGCCCCTTCCTTCATCATCTCCATTTGTGACTCAAATAACTTAGCATTCCCTGCTCCCCAAACCTCAGCTTCATTGTCTTCTGAGCAGGGATTAGTGAGCACAACTAATGTGCAAAGGACTCATGAGGCGAGAAGGAGAGGAAAAATCCAGATACTGAAGCAGACTTATCTTCAAATAACCTGGCAGGCAATCTAATCTCTCCTCATGAATGCTAGTCCCAGGAGATAACTAGCACATGAATATTTTAAGCATTTCGGTCTGCTATTGATTTGTGGCCTGTCAGTATCCAACCGGTTAATTTAATTTGATGCAAAAACGTAAGGAATTGGGAGCAAACCAGCATCTTTGAGCAGAGAGGAAGGGCACAGTGAGTTCACGGTCGGAGAGAAAACCTCACCACCTACTGGCAGGAAGAAAGCTCGAGGGCAGCTCGTGGCTTCTGGCCCCGTTCTTTGGGAAGGCATGCTCACTTGCGGGGTTTTGAGAGAGAAACTTCTTTCCTTTGCTAAAGATGATGGAATGACTCGTTTATACACAAAAAGTCTGAATTAAAAAAAGGGCTGGCCATACTCAAGCCAAATGTGCGTAACCAATTTCTAACAGCTTGTTTTACAAATCTAATTAGCTTTTTAAAATAGACTTTTATTCTAGTGCTTCCTGCCTCACCCCTGTCCAAGCTCTATGCGTGAACACAGGGCGGGTGATATGGGCTCTGCAGATTTAAAACGCCAGAGGAGAGGGTCACATTAGCTGGCAGGTGAATTTCATTTCTCTGATTCCTCTTCGGTTCATACTATTTGTTCTCAAGTTACTTTCTCGTTTTTTTAAAAATGTTTATTTTTGAGGGAGGTAGAGAGAGACAGAGTGCAAGTGGGGGAGGGGCAGAGACGTAGACACAGAATCCGAAACAGGCTCCAGGCTCTGAGCTGTCAGCACAGAGCCCGAGGTGAGGCTTGAACCCATGAACCATGAGATCATGACCTGAGCCGAAGTCGGATGCGCAACTGACTGAGCTGCCCCAGGCACCCCACTTTCTCATTTTTTTTAAAGTTTGACAATATCAACAGTAACAAAAATTCTACTTGACTACAAGTTGCCCCATTCCCAAACATTCCTCTTGTTTTCTTTTTTCCGGCAAGAAATGGCTTTTATGACATCAGGCCCCAGAGCCAGCTAGGGGTTTAGCAAAGAATCCTGTGTCCTTTTGAAGGAAAGTATCTCCCTTGAAAAAATGATACCGCATTCCCATTTAAAGAAACAAAAAAGTTTGCACAAATAACAACTTTCATGTGCATTGAAGCATTGCTTATAAATGTGAAAGCCTGACCCTCCAAACACTGACTCGAGAGAGGTAACTAGTAAATATATATTTTTCCCTATAAAGATGAAGAAAGTCGAACCCTAGAAGAGTAAGCTGCCAAGTAGGAAGACATTTTATAAACCAGATGATGAGCAGCTCAGGTGGACGGAATCCAAGAGGGCTCCCAGATCCCCACCCCCAGGTGTGTACACCTGCATAATTCCCTCCCTTTAGATGTGGGAGATGCCTGCAACTACGGTGAGATAGTCACTTCCTGGACTAGGTGATGTCCGATGACATGGGCAAGAAGATGGTGGCTCCCGTAACATCCGTACGTTGAGTGAGACGCCTTCACAGAGACTCTCCTGCTGGCCTTGAAGAAGCAACCATTTGCGAGCTGCCTGTGCAGGGGGCCAGGAGCCAGGGCCCGAGAGCCCCCCTAGGAGCCGAGAGTGGTCCTTGGTGTACAGCCAAGGGAATGGGCTCTCGGACAGTCACAAGGAAGCAGATTGTGTCCACAGCCACACGGAGCCTGGAAGTGGTGCACTCCCTTGTTGAGCCTTCAGATGAGGACACAGCCATCGGACACCTCGATTCCACCTGCTAAGACTCTGAGCTGGGGACTCGGCTCAGATGGGCTGGACTCGTGACCACGAAACTGCAATGACAATAGATGTTCACGTAAGCTGCCACACTGTGCTATTTGTTACATGGTAATAGAAAACCGATGCATTACCCAACTGCTCGGAAACAAGGAACTTGCATGTTTTGTGTTTGATGTACCATATTAACCTATTTCTATTAGGCTCACCATTCTAGAAACCCTACGTGGTACATCTCCCCATATCCCTGTGGTTGGTGGGGGAACCAGCACCTGATGATCTGCACCCCCACTTCCCTTATGCCACCTAACACAGGAGTCCAGAGAAGGAAAAGTCTTGTCCCCACGTCACACAGGACAGAGCCAGGCTTGCTGGACAGGAGGTCACGGTGCCAGGACCTCAGGGTCCTGGTCTTTCAATTCGTCACCATCCCCTGCGGCCCCGTCCCCTCCCTCCTCTGTGCACGTGGTGTTTCTGGGTGGCCACGGCATCACCGGTCCTCTGGGGGGCAGCGCTGACCGAGGCTGTTGGGTTTCTTCCTCCAGGGCTGTCGGGGCCCAGTTGCTGGTGTGCCTGTGAGGCCAGGCGCTCGGCGAGGCCCCACAGAGAGTCTGGGAGAACAGAACGAGGGTCTAGGGGGCTCCTGGCGCCTCCACGCCCCATGTAGCCTCAGAATGGGACTAAAAGCAGCTTTTGCTGGGAAGAAAAAACACATCTGGTTTCTGTCTGATGGGAGAGGGATAGTGATTAGTGGCCCCCGAAGGGGAAACAGCAGCCATTTTGGCATTTGTAGCCATTAAATTGTCACCACGGATTTGTGCCTTCCATCAGTAGCAGTGGTTTTTACAAAGAGGAACCTGCCTGGAGGATGGGGTCGGGCTGACCGGCCTCTGACCCGCTCTCCCACTTCCTACCTGCGTGGCCGGGTCACTGCAGGGGCTGAGAGGGGATTCGGTCAGGGTCTGGGGGCCCCTTCAGATCTGGCTCATCCCATGTTTCCAGCCGCAGCATTTGTGTTCCTGGGGGTCTTTGTCCTCGGTGATGCCTGGGGGCAGATAACAGTGCTGGGGCTGGGGCCCCTCCCCCGTGCCCGCACCGACAGCCAGGATGTCCTGCAGAGGAAGCCAGCTGTGCCCTGCGTGGCAGCTCCCCGTGGACCCCTCAGGGACGCCTTCCCTTCCCGGCGTCCCTTGCCCTTCCCCATGGATGCCCCTCCCGAGGGAACTCGAATCCTCTCCTGCCCCTGAGACGGGTGGGAAGCAAGGCTGTCCGACGTCAGCTCTTCCCATGGGGACACGGGCGGTGGCCGCAGTGCAGCCGTGAGGGCCTGTGGTCTCCGTGGTGGAAAGCGCTTTGGGGGGCTGGGCGTGTAACGGCGTCCAGGACCCCGCCCCCCCCTTTCTCGAGGGCTGTCTGCAGATCGCTGCCAGAATGCGAGTGCTCTTGTGTGCAAAGTGCTTCTGCTCTCCTGTGATTTGGGGGAGGAAGTAGAAAGGCATGTTCCCCACGTGATTTTCCGCCCTCTTCCACGTTGCTGAGGCTCTGAAGAATTCTTACCAGAGAGGGCTGCAAAAAACACACCGTAAGGACGATTTTAACGCTGGTAATGCCTTGCGACGCGTGGTGGTTATTAACTGCTGTTGCTAATACTTTTAGGAAATCAGCCACTGTTTCCTGGGAAGGCTTTGCAGACACCCGTGATGACCGTTGGGTCCAGGACAGCGGGAACACTGCCCCAGGGGCCGCCCCTGCACTCAGCGCACAGGCGGGGCCTCATGAGCGGCTTTTCTCCTGGATTTTCCTTTAGCTGAGATCACATTAAGAAGAGGGGACAGACTGGGGGTGCCTTGCTGCTGTCTAAAAGGAATTCCATTTTCTCCTCATGTAGGAATGAAAAACAACTTAAAACAAAGCGATCCCATGTCTCTCTGATTCCAGCAGGGCACAGGGGCGGGGGGCTGGGTGCTGTGAGAGTCCGGCCCAAGCGCGTCCCCAGCCCCGATGACTCAGCCTCCTGTCCGTTTGCCCCACGAATCCTGATTAGCTGCAGGTGCTGGGTGGGGGGCTCTGGGACCCACAGTCACCACTGTGCGCACTTAGCCCACCGCCATCGCTACAACTAAAATCTGTTGGGAAAAGGGAGGAGCTTACGTTACTGGTACAGTGAGTTGGTGTGTGACTAGGATTTCACTCCCTAGGATTTCATTTTAATCAAAGTGACCGGGGCGCCTGGGTGGCTTAGTTGGTTAAGCGTCCGACTTTCGCTTAGGTCATGATCTCGCGGTTCGTGGGTTCGAGCCCCGCGTCGGGCTCTGTGCCGACTGCTGGCTCAGAGCCTGGAGCCTGTTTCAATCTGTGACTCCCTCTCTCTCTGACCCTCCCCTGCTCATGCTGTCTCTGTCTCTCTCTCCTAGAAATAAATAAAAAAAAACATTAAAAAAAAAAAGTGACCGATGAATCTCAGGGGCTGCGTGGAAACTCTGGATTCTGAATCTGGAGTGCGGCCAGGCTCTGGGAAGTCACTCTGGGGGTCTGCTAGCCGGGGAGGCGCAGGAAACAAGCTTTGTTCAGGGAGTCCTCTGGGAAAAGACCGTGTCTCACGGTGAGGCTCGATCACCGGTGTCACCGCATGTGGCGGCCTGTGGGGCATGGCCCGTTCCCGGCTGCAGTGGGCCAGCTCATTTGGAGAGCTGCTCGGTACCTAGTTTATTTTAACACATTACAGTAAACTTCACCGGGTTGCACTGATTAATCATAACCGTGTACGTTTGGAAAGTGAGGCCATCAAGCATGCAGATCAGGACCTCACTGGGCATCTCTGTGGCCTCGACAGCGTCTTTCTCCTCACGGTGGGCAGGGCCAGCTGGGGGTGCCGGGGCGCCCATGGTGAGAGCACTCACGGGAGCACCCCACAGTGAGAGCCTGAGTTCTCAGCTCAGCCCACCTCTCTATGAAATCAGGAGAGTTCCTTAATCTCCTGGATTTTCCTTCTCTGGAAAATGGATGTAATTCACACACCCCGGATTTGTTGTGCAAGAATGAACAGTTGAGGCTTGGGAAGCATCAAGGATGGTTCTTGTTTTTATTATCACAACAGAACAGGGTACTGAGGCTTCGCTGCCTTGTGAAATTTGTGTAGGTCAGACTGAGAACGGGGAGCAAGATTTATTTGTGAGGCTCTGTGTTTTTTTTTTTTTTTTAACGTTTATTTATTTTTGAGACAGAGGCAGAGCATGAGCAAAAGAGGGACAGAGAGAGAGGGAGACACAGAAGCTGAAGCAGCTCCAGGCTCCGGGCTGTCAGCACAGAGCCCGACACGGGGCTCCAGCCCACAAACCATGAGCCGAAGTCAGACGCTCAACCGACTGAGCCCCCAGGCGCCCTGTGGTTCTGCGTTTTCTTAAACGGCGCAAGGTGTTTGCCCTGTGTGTGAGCTGCTTTCCTTTCAGGATGGACTGAGTTAGGAGGGAAGCAAAATGAAGGCGGACAGCTGTCCTTTGTGGACGCAGCAGCACCGTGGCTGGTGGGAAGAGAGGGCGTCCCCTCCATCTGAGCCTCTCTTGGGTGACTCGGGACCAGTCAGCCAGCCTTGCTGGGGTGGCTCTGTCTTTAGTGGCAGGAGAGAACACTCCCCTTTCCGGTGGTCTTGAGGAGCCATTGAAATACTGTTCACAAGGATGGTAAAGGCCCAGCAACAAATACCTCTTCTCATTCTCTTCACAGGCCCCGTTTGATATTTCCAACCCCTTGGACAGTTTTGACAAGTGTGGTTCATGAGGACGGACAGACAAAGAAGCCAGAAAGCGCAACAGGCTGGTCCAAAACGAAGCAAGGGGTGGCTGACTTTGAGGCTTTGGCGGTCTGTCACCTCCCAGCCTGTTTCTCAGAGAACCCAGACTGAGGCTGAGTCAGCGACCAAGTCCATGCGGCAGCCGCCCCGCGTGTGGCTTCGTGGGGCTTTCTGGCCAGAGGAGAAGAGGAAAGGCTTTGTGAGCCCGGAACAGGCTGGGAGGATGGCCCGGTTCCGCCTCTGATGCGGGTCCCTGGGGACCGGTGTTGGGGTTTTTCAGCAAGATGGCGCCACGGGGTCACCGGGAACAGTGCGTGGGACGCAGGTGTGATGGTGAAAGTGCAGGACGCCCATGGTTGTGGTTGGTGAGACCCAGACGAGGTGCTGCTGCATGGGCCCGTGGGTGCGGGTGCGGAGCCCTGGGGGCGCGCCTGTGTGGCTGCACGTGCGTTCCGGTGGGCAAAGCCAGGGGAGTCTTGCGCTAAAGCGCTCTTCTTTTAAAAAATATCTGCTGGATTAAAATTAAAGCACCGTAGGGGCGCCTGGGTGGCTTAGTCAGTTAAGCATCCGACTTTTGCTTAGGTCATGATCTCGCGGTTCGTGGGTTCGAGCCCCGCGTCGGGCTCTGTGCTGACTGCCAGCTCAGAGCCTGGAGCCTGTTTCAGTCTGTGACTCCCTCTCTCTCTCTGACCCTCCCCTGCTCACGCTGTCTCTCTCTCTCTCCTAGAAATAAATAAAACATTAAAAAAAATTAAAAAAAAAAAAAAAGCACCGTGTGCTCGTGGCACCGTGTAGAAACAGCACAGGTGCGTGAAGGAGATTTAGCGGCCCCACCTCCCTCACGTCCTCGGAGGATGCATAGCGACGCCTGGACTCCTCATCCTCACAGAAAGACGCGTCATGGTAAACACCACAGTCACCCAGAAACTGAGTCCACACACAAAACACAGATACACGTGCATCTATTTTTTCTTAGAGAAAGGGGATATTGTTAACATACTCTGTTCCAGCTTGCCCCCCTTCCGCCTGGAGCAGTGTCGTGTCCTGTGTGTACGCGGGACACACAGCTGAGGCTTGTGTCAGCTGCCGGATCAGCTTGCTCAGTGCCGCACGCTAAGCAGCCTCTACAACCAAAGTGTGTTGTCTGCCGTCTGGAGGCCAGAAGGCCCCGGTCCGGGTGCTGGGGGCCCACACTGGCCCCGAGGGAGTGCTCGTTCCGGGCCTTTCTCCAGCTCCTGGTGGCCCCTGGCTTCCTCGCTCCCTGTTTACATGGCATGTCCGTTCCCCCTTTTATAAGGACCCCGGTCAGATTGCACGTGTGACTTTGTCCTAACTAAAGACCCTATTTCCAAGTAAGGTCACAGTTCTCGGAACTGGCGGGTGGGACTTCAGGAGATGGATTGGGGGGCACCATTCAAGCCGTAAGAGCGCTGGCTGCCCCTTCCTAGTGAACGTGGCAGACACAGGGGCTGCCCGTCCAGTGGTCACTGGGATCCCGGCCTCCCTGGCCCAGGATGCAAGCGTTGATTACTTACAGACCGAGGGTCATGCCAGGCGCCTCCGGACCTGCTCAGGAATGGGCTGTGATACACTAGTGACCACGAGATGTGAGGCAGGCAGCCTGCATTTCTAAAGACATTTCTATTGCTCTTAAGGCGGGACAGAGAACCAGACGTGCTGGGGGGCTGGCCTCTGGGTGTTTTTTGGGGGGGACTGGGGTCCTTACGGCTCCGGCTTCTTGTGCTGCCACCACGGCAGCCTAGGAAGGAAGACGATTTTGCTGGGGAGGCTGGGACTCGGTGACGGGCAGAGCCTGCCTCCTGCAGGGTCCCTCTGAGCCTCTGACTCCGCCGCGCCACATTTGTCCTGTGAGACACCATGTTCCCGTTTCCAAGCTGTTTGGGGTTTGAACGGGAACACACTCTCGAATATGGTGTGGGTCTGATGCCGCTGCTCAGCGCTCACGGTGGGAGGGTTTTGTGTGTACGTGTTCTCATACACAACTTCAGGTGTGGTGTGTATACACACATGTACGTGCTTCTCTGTACACGGGTACTGCTCATGGTAGGGGCCGGGGAAGATGCACCCTGCCCGGGTACTGCTCGTGCTGGGGGGCTGGGGAAGACGCACCCCATGGCGAGGCCGCCAGACCACAGGGTGTGTGCAGGTGCAGGGGTGATGGGTGCCGCGGGGTCCTTCCAGGCGATCATCCTCTGCAAGCCCGACTCTGCTCATTTGCCTCACTCGCAACGGGACCGGCGGTATTCAAGCTCTACAAAAATGGGGTTCCGCCGATGATAAACTACGGCCTTCTGCTTTCTCCGCGTCTGAGGAGGCTGGCCGGCTTGAGTGATCACGCAGGCCAGCTGCTTCTCCTCTTTCCCGAATCACCTGCTTACACCTCTTGCCCTTTATCTTTCGGGTTGGATTCCACTCTCCACCCCTGCTTATCCCACTTCCCCACGTTCACGGGTGTGTCTGCGGAGAAATATTTGTATTAAAAATTTACCGCTCAGACAGAAAATGACTCTTTAGCAAGAATTTTACATTTTCTTGCAGCGTGAACGCAAGTCCTAGTTGAACTCACTTGGGATCGGGGCCAGCGTGCTATTTAACAAACTCAAAATTAAACTATTGATTTTGGTTCATTCTACTTTATTTCTCTGGCAAATATATGGGTGTTGGCAACAGTGAAGAAAAAATTTAAGGGGATGGTTTCAGGTGAAAGTGCCCTTAATCACAACCACACTGACAGAGTCCCGTTGTCACAAACGGGCTTACGTGGTGGAAGCTTCGTTTTGGTTTTCTGCTGTGCCGTGTTCCTGGTGCCCTCAGTCAGACTTCTCGGAGCTGACACCCCTGCATCTGTGTGCCCTTTAGCGGGATGCCCACTCAGAGACGTTTAAGCAGACCGGGAAAACTCCGAATGCTCCGTTACGGTGGACTTACGGGAAGCCTCGTCACCTGTGTTGCTGATGCTGATGGGCTGACGGACCCGAAGGAGGCCGGTTCTGAGCAGTCCCTGCAGGACACGGCACCCGGGGGCACCCGGCTGTCTGTACCCGGGCACCTGGAGCCCAGACAGCCAGTCTGCTGGCGCAGGGTCTTTGGTTGGCTTTTCATATTTTGGGAGAAAATAAATCAGACTGTTCTTGGAAGGTGATGATATTCCCAAATTTCCTTCTCAATATGAAGAAAGAAAAGCCTTGTTAAGTCAAATCCATTGGGAATTGGGTTTCTTTTGTCATTCTTTTCTTCAAGAGTGCACCTTGTGCTCTGACAGAAATTGCTCATTAATCCCCATGGAATGACCAGTTTTCCAACGCAGTCACTCAAGTGTACTCAAGCTGTAAAAAATTTCTAAGGACCCTGGCTGCCATTAATTGCTTGCTGTGGCTTTTATTAGGCCATGTCTCCCCACAGAGGACACCAAGTCCCCGCCGATGCCGGGCGCCAGGCTGTGTTTGCTTTTTTATCAAATCGGGAACAATGCCTTCTAAGCAGTGAAGCCGAGGCAGGATTTCCTGGGCACAAAACGGCTGCGACCTGGAAGTGAATTTTTAGCCTCACTCATTATCCGAGCGAGGGCTTCAGTTTGGTGATGGGGGTGGGGCGACAAAGGCAGTTTGGGGCACAGGGTGCACCTTTAGCTGTGTTAACCCCTGAAGTACTGGAGAAGCAGGTGGAGGGGGAAGAAGGGGTGCCAGTGCAACGGAGACGCCTCCCCTCCGCCGGCCGTGGTCTGCACGTGCTCTCACGGAGTGGGCACTTCAGAGAGTAAGTGTGATTTCTGGGGACACGGGCCTGGTGACGTGACACGTGGCCAGTCTGAGCCATCCAAATGTGAAAGGGCATCTTAGCACCCATGTTTTGGAGAAGCAGAGCCTTTCCTGGCCCATTGCTTTGGCTCTAGCGGAACAGGTTAGAGCGTTTGAACCTCAGGAGTGAAGCAGTGGGTCTGGAGACCCGAGACAAACGTCTAGCATCTCACGTGACCCTGAGCACGTCACTCCTGCATCCCGGACTCAGTTGCCTTTTCTGTAAATAAGAAAACAACTCTGCCTTGTGGGATCTCTGTGACTTAACGAGCACAGTCCCTGGGAAGGCGTAAACAGATGTAGCACACGCTTCAGGCCCTGATGTGGTACTCACACAGGGTGGTGGACACACACAAGGGGCCTCCCAACCCTCTCTGGCTTCTCGCTTTTTAATATTTATTATTTAAATAAATAAATATTTATTTATTTAAAAATTATTTTTCTTCAACGTTTATTTATTTTTGAGAGACTGAGAGAGACAGAGCACAAACAGCGGAGGGGCAGGGAGAGAGGGAGACACAGAATCGGAAGCAGCTCCAGGCTCTGAGCTGTCAGCACAGAGCCTGACACGGGGCTCAAACCCATGAGCCACGAGATCAAGACCTGAGCCAAAGTCGGATGCTTAACCGACTGAGCCCCCAGGTGCTCCCACACCGAGTATTAGTAAACATGACCAGCTTGAAGCAGCAAACCATGCTGAGGGCGCTGGTCCCAACCCCCCACCCCCACCCCCACTCTGCTCCTGGGACCAGCTACTTGGGATTCCTGTTCCTCAGTGTGTCAAGTCACCTTAGACATCTGACAATTTTACACACGGTTTTGACCTTGTCTCACGTGTGAGGATTTAGCCGGTTTACCACCCTCCCCGGATCCCTTCCTTCCAATACTGTTAAGTCACTATTTTTAGTTAAGTCAGTAATCAGCGTCTGTATCGTTAAGCTGTATAAATATTGTTCTTTGTAGAACCCAGATGCGCGTGATGATTGCATCCTGTTTTCTTCTCTTGAGTTAATAGATCACTTCTCTACTCCTAATTTTTTCAAAGAATATCCTTATTTTTTCCAGGTGATTTATGATATAATTCATCACGTTATTTAGCTGGATAACTGGCTCTCTGTAGAGGCTGGTAGCGTGCCACGGCTCCGTCTCCTGGTTCAGTTTTTCTTCTTCCTTGGTTTCCTGATTGCGTCGCCTCCCCTCATTTAGCGCTCTGAACAAATGGCCCTTCCTCCTTTCCAGACGAGCCCGCCCATGACCCCACGGCCTACCCTCCCCCCGCCAGCTGCTCTCTGCAAGCCCTCGGTCTTTGGTGCCATTTTCTGTCATCTTCTCCACCTTCTCTTCTTCACTCTCCCAGACACCCTCCATTTCCTGAGCTCATCCTGAAGTTTTTCCCTTGTTTGACCTGATCACACTGGTGATTTTGGCGGCTTCCAGAGAAGTGGTCCTTCACAGGCCAGGCCTTTTGCTTCCTCCACACCTCGGGTCATCTGTGCCAGCTTGCACCCGGGTTGGTAGCTTGGGTCAGTAGAGAATTCCTTGAAGGTTTTTTCATGAAGCGTCTGCTCTGAAAAAGCATGATCTCGTTTTCAATGTTTAATCCAGATTTGTTGTTAAGAATCCCATTTTATTCTGATCCTTATTCTTCTGGGTATGATAAGGGTGTTCCCTCCGCCTCCCCCGTTTTCTCTGGAATACTTTAAAACTGTTTTCTTTGCCTCTGATGTTCTGATATTAGTTTTTAGTTAATTAAATTAACTAATGAATTCCATTGTAGACTCTTTTCCAAACCTCTTGGTGGGCATTCAGCCGGCCCATTCTATCTCAAGATTTATGTTTTTTAAATATGGGAACTTTCCTTGAAGTAATTTTTCCACGATAACTTCCACTGCTTCCTCTCTGTCCATTTTCTGAGGTCTTCTTGTCCATTGGATGTTAGACTTCCTGCATCAATTGCTTAGTCTCTAACATGCTCTCACATAATTCCATCATTTTTTGTCTTTTTGTCCTACTTCCTGAGAGATTTCTTTAATTTTATCTTTCAACTGTTTATTAAATTTTAATATTTTGCTATCAGTTTTTAACTTCTAAGATTTTTTTCCTGTTTTCGAGTGCCCCTAACCTGGTTTTCTGTATGAAATATTGAGTTACAATAGTGAAGACCTTAATTAAGGTGCTTTTGGGGTTTTCTTCTGTTCTCTACATTCCTTTTCCTTCCTTATGCTTTTTATTTTTTCTCTCTTTTGTGTTGGAGGTTTTCTTCGAATCGGGTATGCCACATCTTCACGTGTTCATCCATCAGGCTCTCCATGCATCACCTGCGTATCCATCATTTACATATCTGTCCATCTGTCTACCTACCCACCTACTGACTTCCATTCCGGGGGCTCTGTGTACGCACGGGGGTGGTCACATCCTGAGTGACTGGATGTTCACGGCTGGTGATTCCAGGAGGAGACTGCTCAAGATCAATAGGTGGAGGATTTCTTTTCTTCTGAGCCTGTTAATCTTTTCCCAAGGGGAACGTGTGGTCATCTCCCTGGGGGTAAGGTGAAGGAGGTTGGGTATCTTGCTCTTCCATCTGAGACCCTCAGTCCTGCAATGTCCACCCCTCACAGTGCACCCCCCCACCTTTGCACACACCACACCCACCTTATGCCATGCTTTGCTGAAGTCTTCAGGAAAGGGGGACCTAGGCTCCTGGCCCATGGTCCACATCCAGTTGCTCCCCTGGGACGGATCAAGTGTGGGGTTTGGATTTCCCACCAGCCCCTGGCTGCCACCAGCCTTTGTGTGTGAGTGTCCCTTTTGAGTATTGAGCCTTTCTAGGTATCTGTTGGCAGAGCAGGTCTCTTCCCACGGGTGTCCTCCTCGGTGAAGCTGTGCTCACCCCTTCTTCATGCCTCCCACCTGTCATGCATCACTTGAAATTGCTTGTCTGCTAATTCTCCCCTCTCCCATTTGCCTCTGGGGATTTATACCGCTTCATTTCTTCAACATTTTGGAGGTGAGGTCACAGGAGGGAGAAGATAATAAATTTATGTTCTCGCCCATTAAATTTCACAGAGGACCAAAAGACTCCTTTTTGCCCAGAGGTTGTTGAATGATGGGTTCAGCTGAAAGAGCCCCGGGAAACTGAAGACAGAGCACCTTCAGGTGTGAGGTGTGGAGACTTACACTTCCATCCCTGACAGAAAAGTAAATCCCATCCTTGATTGGATACAAAGGCCATGCGCCCACAGGGTCAGGCAAGGGGAAGCCAGCTCACCCTAGAAGAATTAAGATCAAGACTAAGAACGGGGGCGCCTGGGTGGCTTAGTTGGTTAAGCGTCTGACTTTTACTTAGGTCATGATCTCGCGGTTCGTGGGTTCGAGCCCCCCGTCGGGCTCTGTGCTGACTGCCAGCTCAGAGCCTGGAGCCTATTTCAGAGTCTGTATCTCCCTCTCTCTCTGGCTCACGCTGTCCTCTCTGCTCACGCTGTCTGTCTCTCTCTCTCCTAGAAATAAATAAAAATATTAAAAAAAAAAAAAGACTAAGAACGGAAATGGTTTTCCCAATGGGGTGAGTTAACCTAGACAACGGACACTCTTGATTCTTGCTGCCGTCAGTGGAGGTGAGTCTCCTCACGGTGGTTGGAAGATGGATAAAAACTGAGAAATTATGTTGTCAATTGGACTTAAAAAGCTGGGTTTCTAGAGGAATGACCCAAAGCGGGTCAGACGGCAGAGTTCACGTCGGCAGCTGCTGGCAGAGGTCAAAGTATCTACGCTGGCTACAGAGATGTCTCTCTGGGTTCTTTCACGTTCTTGCACACAATGCTGGTGATGGGGCGCCCCCTTTTCTCTTTTGTGTTATCACAGAAGGGTCTTCACGGTGCACGTGGTTGGAGTCCCAAGGGAAGGTGGTGAGCACAGTGAGGGGAAGCGCATGCTGGACTGTGTCTGATGTAGGGGAGAGAGTCTGCCGCTGGAATTAGGCTCATCTGCGTGAACATCGAACCAACTTGCCTTTGCAGAAACAGCAATGGTCCTGGGTAGTCAGAAGGCGTTCCATAGCATTCTCTCAGGACCATCAGATGATTGAGCCACCGTTATGAGTTCTTGTTCAATTGTTTTGTCTCAGATTGGAGCTATTTAGATGAGCCGGAAGTCACATTAAGACCACGTTGGGTGGGCACACATTCAGATTTCCTCACAGGTGGTTACCTCCTCTCATGTCAGTGTGTGGTCAGGGTCCCAGTCAGGAGCAAGGGGAGACTTCCCCACATCCGCAGGGGTGCAGATGACTAATTACCATTGGGATGTGTCACTGCCATTGAGGCCAGAGAGCCCCCCTGTTCAGCCCCCATCTGGGAGGAAGATGTGCATTTTTGGAGGAGAGAAGGCAGCCCAGGCCCTCGCCGGCATCTCGTTTTATCGGGAACACGTATTCAACCTCGTTACGGACTCCACATTTGGACCACAGGCCTTGGCCAGGGGCTGGGACATGTGAAAGTATGAGGGACTGTCTCAGGCACTTACTCTGGAATCAGCAGGCGCTTCTAGAGTCTGTGAAAACGTGGTGGATGCCACAAGGCGGGCGTGCCACTGCACAGTCATTAACGGGGACCAGGGTTTTCTAAAGTGCCAGGAGCACGCATTCCAAGGAGCATTGCACACACACAGCAGTGAGCCTGGAATGCCGTGCGGCTCCTCTGCCTCTGTGTCATTCCCAGTGTTTACAAGCATGAGGTTCTTCACTAAATTCGGTTTAATTTTATTTCAGCGCTTTGACTCTGATTTGAATATCAGCCTCTCTTTAGAAAATCACTGGCTGGCACCCATGGGAGGGACGGGCTAGGCGGTGTTGGGGGAATGGGGTCTCTGCTGTGTGTGGCTGATGGCCATGCGCTGGCTGGGGGTGCAGACTCACAGGTAGGACGTGGGTGCCACTCCGCCCTGTCTCCCCCTTCCTCTCTGCCTTCCTCTGGGTTCATCAGTAAATGAAAATACACGTGGGTCTGGCAGGGGGCGTGTCTCTCATCTTAAGTAAATTCGATCTTGAAAGAAAAGAAAGAGGGAATCTGGGGCAAGCAGTGACTGTTTGTTCATAGGCATGTTCATACGCCCATGAAATCCATGCTCCCACCCCCTGCTCGCCTCTGTGGCCTCATTTCTTCCCCTGACTCGCCCCCCCACCAGCACCAGAGTGTCCCTGGCCCAGGTGCCTTTGCATGTGAGATTCTGTGTTCAAAACGTTCTTTCCCCCTCCTTCCCGATCCCCATCCCCGTTCTGAACACGTCTTCCTCGTCCTGAGGTGGCCATCAGCCCCCCCACTCCCTGCTGCACCTCCCCTCGTGGCCTCCTAGGAAGCCAGCAGCCCTGAGGCGCCCCAGCCCCATCTAGGTGTGGGGGGCACCCACACAGTGGCCATACATCACGCTGTCGTGGTCACACTGGACCGGGCACTGCGGACACACCTTGTTTCTGTTGTAATTGTTCACCAGTCTTAATGATCACTTTTGAACTTTGAGGGATGATGCTTATTTGTAGCAAAGCATGTTGGGTTGTCTGTGCCCTTTGAGTGACTTTGTAAATGTAAATAGATTTTAGTTTTCTTCTCCTACAGGATAAAGCATTATTTCTTTCATTAACTGGTTCTCATTTATTATGAAAATTTCCCTTTCAAGTGCTTTGCAATGAGAGGTTGAAAAATTAGGACGAGTCGGGACTGAGGCCCTCGTTTCTGACGTGGAAACATTAGCTACGATGTTAAACGTTTGTGTATCGGCGGAAGGTCCTCTCCTCTGGTCCTGCCACACTGGCCGTCACTCGTACTGGCGGGATTCTCACAGAAAGGAAAGGATATTCATTTTGTAACCTGGTAATCAACGTATTACGGTTATTGTGTCTAAAGTGTGCATATTAGTGAAAACTGTAACACGTTTTTATTGGATCGCCAAGAATACGACTGTCTAAAAGCATGGTTAATATGATGCGCACGGGTCTCCCTGTCGACCCCATTTCAGAGGGAAATCTGGGTGCTTCTCGGGACGCCCCGGGCCGTGCTTGCCTGTCTGGAGGTTATGAGTCACTAGTGGTAGTCTGCGGTGACAGAACCAGAAAAGCTGGGGCTTTTTCCTTATTTTATTTTCCGTGAAGGAGCCTGACAGCCTGTATTTACCCACTGGATGTATATGCACATCTTCCTGAGCATTCATTTGGCTGACAGTCTGGGAAATGTCAGCGTGCTAATTAACTCCAGCCAGAGGAGGCTGTGCGGCGGTTTGAAGTCCCTCTGATTGATGCGGCTGCAATTAGCGCCGGGCGGGCTCCGCGCGGCCGGGCGAAGAGGGTGGCGGAGGCGGCGGCGCCCGAGCTTCCCGGGCTCCGTGCGGGGCGGCGTCTCCAGCGCGGAGTTCGTCGGTGCCCGTGGTCAGGCGGCGTGCAACCCGGCACGTGGGTGTCGGCCCGGCCTCGGCCGCATGCCCGGGCCCGGGGGTGCAGTCGGTCCTCCGTCAGAACCCGAAGGGGGCACCTCGTGCTTTGGTCTGGTAGACGCTGCTTCCTGAGGGCGTTTCCACGGTGAAGGTCTCGTGCGAACGCAGGCGGACGCGGTGTCTTCACACGTGTTGGCAGGGCCTCCTGACCTACACGCACCTTAACCGGCAAACGCTGTGTCCAGGGTCAGGTGATAAAGTGACGGGAGCCAGGGCACCGTCCGGATCTCCAGGTGCTTCACGTCGACGCCGCTGCGCAGGCACAGGAAGTCTTCCCGAGAACCGACTTCAGGGACCCGGAAGCCGTGGGCGGCCCCGACGGGAGGCGCGGCCTTTAGGACTGCGCAGGCGCGGCGCGGAAGCCGGGCGCGCGGGGTCTGGGCACGAGGTGGGCGGCCTTCGTTCCCACAGGGAGCGTGGGGGCCCCGGGGGCGGGGCGAGCGAGCGTGGGGACCCCGAGGGCGGGGCGAGCGAAGCGTGGGGCCCTGGCGAGGGGCGAGCGAGCGTGGGGGAGGGGCCCCGAGGGCGGAGCGAGCGAGCGTGGGGGCCTAGAGGGGAGGGGCGAGCGAGCTTGGGGGCCCCGAGGGAGGGGCGAGCGAGCGTGGGGGCCCCGAGGGGGGCGAGCGAGCGTGGGGGCCCCGAGGGGCGGAGCGAGCGAGCGTGGGGCCCCGAGGGAGGGGTGAGCGAGCGTGGGGCCCCGAGGGGAGGGGTGAGAGCGTGGGGGCCCCGAGGGAGGGGTGAGCGAGCGTGGGGCCCCGAGGGAGGGGTGAGCGAGCGTGGGGCCCTGGAGGGGGCGAGCGAGCGGGGGGCCCCGAGGGGCGGAGCGAGCGAGCGTGGGGGCCCCGAGGAGGGGTGAGCGAGCGTGGGGCCCCGGGAGGGGTGAGCGAGCGTGGGGGCCCCGAGGGAGGGGGTGAGCGAAGGCAAATCTCCGAGGGGAGGGGGTGAGCGAGCGTGGGGCCCCGAGGCGGGGCGAGCGAGCGTGGGGGCCCCGAGGGGCGGAGCGAGCGAGCGTGGGGGCCCCGAGGGGAGGGGGGAGCGAGCGGGGGCCCCGAGGGGCTGGGCGAGCGAGCGTGGGGGCCCCCGAGGGGGCGAGCGAGCGTGGGGGCCCTGAGGGGCTGAGCGAGCGGAAGGGGCTGGGAGGGAGGGGTGAGCGAGCGGGGGCCCCGAGGGGTGGGGCGAGCGAGCGTGGGGGCCCCGAGGGGGCGAGCGATGGGGGGGGCCCCGAGGGGAGGGGGCGAGCGAGCGCGGGGGCCCCGAGGGGCGGGGGCGAGCGAGCGTGGGGGCCCAGAGGGAGGGGTGAGCTGAGCGTGGGGCTCCCGAGGGGCGGGGCGAGCGAGCGTGGGGGCCCCGAGGGCGGGGCGAGCGAAAGCGTGGGGGCCCTGAGAGGTGAGCGAGCGTGGGGGCCCCGAGGGGCGGGGCGAGCGAAGGTGGGGGGCCCCGAGGGGCGGGGCGAGCGAGCGTGGGGGCCCAGAGGGGGGCCCCGAGGGGCGGGGCGAGCGAGCGTGGGGGCCCAGAGGGGAGGGGTGAGCGAGCGTGGGGGCCCCGAGGGGCGGGGCGAGCGAGCGTGGGGGCCCAGAGGGGAGGGGTGAGCGAGCGTGGGGGCCCCGAGGGGCGGGGCGAGCGAGCGTGGGGGCCCCGAGGGGCGGAGCGAGCGAGCCGTTCTCTGAGGGGCGAGAAGTTTGAAGCGGGCAGCGTGGAGGCGAGGGTTAGGGCTGGTGGGCGGGGCCTGCCTGGGCGACAGCTGCGTGGCCAGTGTGGCGGGCGAGGGTGCGGCGAGGGGGGTGGAAGGAGGCCGCCGCGTGGGGCCTGGACGCTGGCTTTGGAGCGTCGCGCGGTCTGTGCCGGGCCGGCGGGGGACGGGGCGGGCGCTGGGCAGGGGCAGTGCGCTGTGGTGTGGGCAGACGAGCGGGGGACCTGCGTCCGCAGGAGCGGTTATGAGCGTGTCATGGGGTCGTGGGCTCCGCTTCCCCCCAGCGCGGGGTGGCGGGGCCGCGGCTGAGGCGGGGCGGGCGGCGGGAGGGGACCAGGCCCGCCCGGCTCCGTCCGCTCACCAGGCCGAGCTGCAGGTCACGCCGTGGAAACCGTGAGGAGAAGACGGGCGGGGACAGGCTCCGGTTGCCGGAGTCCCGGGGGGCGGGGCCCCTCCTGACGCCCCCCACCCCCACCCGGCCCCGACGGCGTCCGGGCGGCCCTCACCGCCCCCCGAACGACGCACAGCGGACGGACTGTGGTTTCTGAGGCGCTGGGAGCTGGTTCGGCGTCCGTCTGCCGGGCCCGGGACGCGTGGTCCCGCGCGATCCGGGCACGTCGGCAGGGCGGTCCTGGATGCGGCCGGCGGTGGGATCTGCCGACCGAGCGCGTGGGGTGGGGGCACTGGCCTGGCCTGTCTGTGGGCCCGGCTCAGACTGGAAGCCCACCGTCGGCCCTGGGGGTCTGCAGCCTCCGTAACCGCGTGGGGCCCTTCCCGTCCCTACCCATCTCCTGGGGCTGCGTCTCTGTGTAGGACCCGGACCAGACCAGGAGTGGTGATTTCCTATTTAAACATGTTAATGACCTTCTTGTTTTTATACAAATAATACACATTATAAAAACAATCAAGTAACATAGATGAGAAGAGAAATGAGAGCCAAAAACATTGCTTAATATCCTAAAATATTATTCTAAGACCAAGAAAAATATTATGAAACATTCAATAAGAGATTGGAATTATTGTATTTTTAACTCCATGTTTTAATTTTAGACGTTAGCAACTTCTGGCTATGAACCACGAGAGAATCCGCAAAGCTACGGTCCTCGCCAAATGCCCTCCTTTTCCCTCCAGCCCTCGTGTTCGTGATGCTATTGTTGTACGTCGTTGGGGTTCCTCCCCTTTCTGGAACTTTGAGAGTTGTTTAACATCACCGTTAGTAGGTGTGACAAGGTCAAGGGTACAAACTAATAGTCACCGTTAGTAGGTGTGACAAGGTCAAGGGTACAAACTAATAGTCTCTTAGGAGCTTTTCGAGGATTGTGCAGAAGTAGTTTCATACTCAGGGTAGCCGGATTTTTGTTTGTATTTTACTTATAATTTGAAGGGAGTTTACCGCTTGGGATTGAGATTCAGGGGCAAGATACGCCTGTGAACTAAGAAACCCATTCAGTGTCTGATTGATGAGTACAGGTCTCTGCCACGTGGTAATTATTACACATAGATGCGTACAGCAGTCTCCTCAGTGTCCAGTGTGACTTCCGTGGGTCACTCAGTGAGATCACCAGCCTTTCCATGCAGAGTGCCCAGGCTAAGTACGTCCACGTGTGTTTTTGGAGACTTTATAGCTATTTGGGAAGAAATATCATAAGCAAATGAGAACTTTGGCCAGAACTGTTGAGTGATGAGACTGATACTTTTTCCAGACATCATCGAAGGTCACAAATGGAATTTTGTTATTTTTAACAAAAATACTAAAATTTCTGATAAAACCCTTGTTAAGGATGTAAGGTGATTTCATTGGATTGTTTCTGAATCCCGTACCAATCTTGTGCTGATGCAAAAAGTGTCCGCTGCAAGCAGTGCCCCAGTAGCCGTGGCAGAGAGAAACGAGTGTCTTTCCAACACAGCAGGAAGTTGAAGGTGGGTACCGTGTGGCTGTCACAGCGGTTGTGCAGTGCTCCCTGGACCTAGGGTTTTCCGATCTTTATGTTTCTTTTCTTCTCACACTTGCCACCTCATGGTCTCCATTTGGGAGCTGCCCTTCCAGACATCAGGAACATTGGCTTTTTATCAAGATGAAGTGATCAGATAAGCAATCTCAGGTTCAAAGGGATGAATAACTTTCCCCCAGTGTCGGGGCTAGAAAGTTATCGAGCTTGTCATTGGTGCCGGATTCGCCTTATTTCAGCCCCCATTCCCTGCTCTGCCTCCCTGACTCCGGGGAGCCTGTGTGGGTGCCTGGCTTCACTTCCAGACGGGAGCATGCTGAGGAAGTGCAGTGTGGTCCAGCGTGGCAGGCTCCTCTGGAGGGTGCCGAGGGCGAAGTCAAGTCCCCCCACACAGGCAGGCTTCTTCCCTGGCAGGCCATGTCGCCAGTCCTCTCCCGCACTAGGTCGTGGCAGATGAGTTGACGGTGAAACAAGAGTCTTCCGATTTTGACCATTTGCTCAGAGCGGATAGGCAGCCGTGGGGTGGGACCCACTGGGCCACGCATGTCGAGGCTCTGGGCTCCCCGAGTGCAGGGCCACCGCGAGGGAGGGCACAGTCTTCCTCAGGGCAGAGCCACTGTTCATCCTAAAGACCACCCATCTCCTAGCCAGGCTGGGCCTGTCGGGGAGGCAGTGCTGGTCACAGTGAGCGTCTCCTGCTCCCTGGGCAGCCCAGCCTGCGCAAAGCAGGGGCACCACCCGCGTGTTCATGTCTGTGTCACATGGTGCACTGGTCTGGGTTCTCCAGGGAGACAGAGCCAATGTCTATGCCCATGCACACCCTTTGTGTTTAATGCACATACTTACCTAGACACGAGATTTACTGTAAAGGGTTGGCTCATGAGATCATAGAGGCTGAGAAGTCCCACGACGTGCCGTCTGCAAGCTGGCGACCGGGGCACCGATGGTATAAATCTTAACCCAGGGACCAGAGAAAGCTAATAACTCAGCTCAGGCAGGCAGAGAGGGGGAAAGAAGCCACCACACTCTTTCCTCTTGTTCTCCTCAGGCCATTGATGGGCTGACTGGGGGCCACCATGTCGGTGTAGTCAGGCCTGCCTTCCTCAGTCCACTCATCTCTTCCAGAAACACCCTCACCGGCACCCCAAACTACTGCTCGACCACACACCTGGGCACCTGTGGTTTAGTCAGGTTGGCAAAATAGGAGCCGTCCCACATGGCACATCACTAGTGGGTCATTTTCAGCCGCCACAAGCCCATCATCATTCACATTGATGTTACAGCACATTTGTACATGGTTTTCTCTTTCCTTCCAAAAATGGTTGCCAACCGTGTTTAAAGTTCCTTTAGAGTCACTGTAGCGTGGAGCCTTCCCCATGTGGACTCCCAGAACAATAATCTACTGTAGATGCCGGCCACACAAGGACGACATGAAGCAAGAGGAGAAAACAGTGCAGGACTAAGCCGGAGGTTGGTAGGCATGAAACAGCGGCCGGTGCCTGCAGACACGTGACTTAGTGGATTTTCCGGAGTCCATGCTGGCATCCGAGCTGCCATGCGGCCCAGCACGTTGCTGCTACCAGGAAAGTATGGCACCAGGTGTTCTAACCTCTGAAGACACGGAGACGTTTTCCTTTTGGAGAATAACCTGTTTTTAAAAAAATGTTGTGTCCATTGAAAGAATACCTTGTGGTTTTAAGAAACCATGTCTCGGGGCGCCTGGGGGGGGCCTCAGTCAGTTGGGTGTCTGACTTTGGCTCAGGTCATGATGTCACTGTCTGTGGGTTTGAGCCCCATGTCGGCCTCTGTGCTGACTGCTTGGAGCCTGGAGCCTGTTTCGGATTCTGTGTCTCCCTTTCTCTCTCTGACCCTCCCCTGCTCATGCTCTGTCTCTGTCTCTCAAAAATAAACATTAAAAAAAAAAGAAAGAAAGAAAGAAAAGAAACCGTGTCTCTGAGTCAGAGACACAGATGGCTCTGGTCTCCTTCTTTCTCCTAAAGAAGAGTGGAGGGAATTCAGGTCACTCGACTATATTGTTCTCACTTAATCTCATAATTATTTTTGTGCCTCGGACAAGTGACTCTACCTCTTTGACTTCCAGTTTTGTCAAATGTAAGATAAAGCCACTTACTGCATTGGATTGAGGGTCTCTAACATCCTTCCTGTTCCCAGGCATCCAAAACTCAGCACGTCCTGACCCAAGCACACAGTTTGTTTTCCGCCCCAGCCCCCATCGCTGTTTCCTCCCTCAAGAGCAGAGCAGCTCTACCTTCGTCCCTTCGGCTGCCCTGGCCTCCTTAACTCCAAGTCCCCCTTAATCAGAATATTATCTTCCTTCACTTCCAAAATACAGCCACACGCCTTACTAATTCCGGATGTTTACTGTGTCCCGAGTCCACCCATTTCTCCCCAAGCCTCCTGATGTTACTGCAGTGAAGGCTCTGTTATGTATTCATCTCCCGGGTTGTCGTCACCTTGCAGGAGATGCCCTGGCTTCCACTTTCTGGTCCATCTGTCGTGGTGCTGCCAGAGCTGTTTTTGTCACTGAAGCACTTGACCAAAGCACGTCACAGTCCTGACCACAGAATTCTTCTCAAGGCAAAGCTGTTTCCAGAGTGCCTGACACAGGTGCTCACCAGGCTGGGCCACGTGTGATGGGCGCTGGATAAGTGGACGAGATGATTATTTGCTCCATCTCGTGTTTTATGTGCAGAAAAATATGATTCCCCTCTGGACATTGATCCAGTTATTGGCTCCAAGACTTTGATGGCATTTGGGGTCAGATCAGAGAATATTTTGGATTTCTTACCCAGAACAATTTTCAAATATGCATTCAGGTTGGCTAAGTATGCAATCCTTCAGAAATAAGTTTTTCCACTGTGTACAGTTAAGGTAAAAAGTAAAGGAATATTTATTCATGGTATAATCTATATTTTGATCATACTCATGACCTCCTGAAAATCTAGGCGTATCTTTTGTACAAAGTCTGCATTTTGTAAGAGACATACACCAATCAAATATTTGTTCTTCATCTAGAAACATGTAACTTTTTACTGGAGCATTTTTATAATGAAATTCCTTGTCATATGAACAATGTGTCCTTAATCTCTTTATTTGGGGATAGTCCGTGCATCGAATTTCCTGCAAGAGGTGTGAACCATGGATATTCTCCAAGTCCAGATACTCTTGTGCTGGGAAAGGATTTACAATGACTCTCCTGCCACAGAAAGTGTGTCTTCTTCCCTGAAGCCAAATCGTATGTGAGATGGAGAGACAAGCATTTTATTGCTAATTCCAGTACTCACTCATTGGCGAGCGCACTTCCTCATAATGGCCACCCTTAGTGCTGCGAAATGCCATCGAGAATGTGCAGTGAAGCCCTTAGAATTAACCACTCATACTAATTATAGGTTCCACTGGTGAATTCATTTAACTCTGACCTGGGAAGGAAAGGCATAAATTCACATACATGAATGGGAGATGGACACAGAGCCATGGGCGCTGTGGGTCGTTTTATTTGTTTATTCTCCAGAGCTTTTTGGCTCTGCAAACACAGTCTTGTCAGGATTATTTTCAAGTTATTTGTCTAGAGTCCAAAGGAAGGTGACTTTGTTTATTTTGTGGATTTACATGCCATTTCTACAAAATAATCTCTCTTTAAAAATGGATAAAATGGATTGTATTAAATCAAAAAGGAAATATTAGTTTTGGTTCCTCTTGTAATTCAGGTAGATTGTCGGAAGCATTATGGGAAGAGGACTGGACCCTATTTTAAAGGAAGGCCAGAGGAGTGAGTCTGTGCCAGCAGAACTAGCACAGAGCAGGTGCGCAGGGGTGCCATGCCTCATCGACAGCCTCCCCCCAGAGGGACAGTAGACCCCTGGGGTCCTGCGGCAGAGGACCCTCCACCAAAATGTAGCTTGTGTCAAAGGGGAGCCACATTTGGAGTCTGAAGATTTAGGTCCTGGTCCCAGGTCTGCTGGTTGCTCGTCAGCTGGACCCGTGAGTTTACCTTGTGGAGTTCTGATTTCTCGGCTCCGAGGTGGGGTGACAATTCACAGGGTGCTGGTGGGGATCCAGTGAGATAATGGCTGGGGGAAGTGGTTCCAAAGACTGAAATCATTGTACAATTGCAAGGGATTACTATTGCTCTTATCACTGTTGTGTTTGTAAAAACGGACCCACATCTTTGATAGTGTCGTCCCATATCCCCCCTTTGTGAGCCCAAGATGCATTTTCCAATAGTCAAGAGCATTTCGTGACTTGGTGGCAAGTCTTGTAGAATCTGGTGGTGTAGACAGTGTTTATACTGAGTCCACAACTAAAGAGTAGCACAGGGTGGTTCTATCCTAAGTCATTATTCTGTGCTTTTCCTGGAAAAGACGTTTTTGAAACTTTTCTAGTATAGTGTGTCTGCTTGGAACCATAATTTTAAGGAGAGCCAGCACCTAGAGATGTAAATTCATTGTTCATTATGGTAAAGCCAGGAAACCTGAGGCCCAGAGAGGTGAGGTGACTCCTCCAAGGAGACACAGCAAGTAGCTGATGTATTCGACGCTTTGAATGTCTGTTACACAAAGTTTCTTGATTTGAAGAAATAAAAACTAACCCCAAGGGACATCATCGGATTTTATGGTTGCACCAGGTGGACTGAGATGTTAATGCTGCGTGGAAGAAATCCAATATCCCTTATCTCAGGTTCAGGGTTAAGGGGTGTCCAGTCTGTGAACCGAGGTCACTGCGGAGCTCTGGCTCCCCAGGAGGGGCAGACTGCAGATGGATATCAGTGCCTGGTTCTATGTTTATGTAATTAGTATACAATTCTATAATCGTGCATGGTTATACAATTGCGTAATGTGTATATTAATTGTGCACTCATACATTAAATATGGGAATATTGCCCGAAGGGAAGGAAGACTGGATGTTGAAAAGCAGAAAATAAGAGAGGCATAGCAAATGTCCATGAAAGTTTGCCTTTTTGGGTGTGCAGGAGCCCTCCCGCTGTTGACTGTATTTACAGCCGCACACACGCCCGTCCTCACCTGTTGTGGCGTCAGCACTGTGCGCGTGCGTGATCTGGCGATAGATATCTCATCTGCTAATGCAGATTTTCTGCCCCGTAATGTCTTCAGCTCAGGATGAAATTATCACATTAACCATAGCCAACACATCTTACACAAAAGGAGAAAAACAGTGTCTGCTTGGCCGGGACCTCCTTGCTCATGATACATCTACCTCGCCCACCACGCCTCTGAATACCTTATTCTTAAGTAGTCTGCTTATTCCAAGATATCTGCAACTTCAACTTTGTTTTTTAGAGGGGGCCATCAGCACGCTCATGTTTGGATTAACCACTGAGCACATGGTGAGAGCCAGTGAACTCTGGGTGAGTCACTCGAACCCAGAACCTCGTTTGCCAGCCCAGAACGATAAGCTCAGCCAGACAGCAGAGCGTGTGCATGCCCTTCATTTAGTGCCCTCTGTGTGCGAGTCCACAGATACTGCCAAGCTTTTGCAGATTTTGATGCACTTTTACAGTTCTATTTTATTCTTTAATTTTTATGTTTTTAATGTTTATTTTTGAGAGAGAGAGAAGGTGCACAAGCAGGGGAAGGGCAGAAAGAGAGGGAGACACAGAACCCAAAGCAGGGTCCAGCTCCGAGCTGTCAGCGCAGAGCCTGATGTGTGGCTTGAACCCATGAACCGTGAGATCATGACCTGAGCTAAAGTCAGAGGCTCAACTGACTGAGCCACCCAGCTGCCCCATTTACAGTTCTATTTTAATTTGAAAATGTCTACTCCTGGGGTTGAGCCTGTGTTGGGTTCCCAGTGTTATGATGGGAATGCACTGAGGTCAGGGCGAGGTGGGTGCGTGTGTTACGTTGTGTGCGTGTTTTGGTGGGGAAGGTATCTGATGGCCACCAAGTCCCATGCCCAGTGAAGGGATTAACTGAGATACTCAGTATCACTTGTTTGTGCTAGTCTGTCCTGTTATGCTTGAGATCACAGTAGTCGGAATGTTACTTCTATCAGAGGTGGCACACAAAAAAATCCAGAAGATTCAGACTGTACAGCTCAGAGACTCACATTTTATGCCTTAACAGTGATTTTCCCTGGTAAAAACAAAGAGATAGTTTGTCCTCGAAACCAGCTTCCCCAGTGGGACTTGGTAAAAGACTGAACTAATTTGCAAGGAAGTAGAAACAGAATTTGAAGGACTGTCCCTTCTCAGTCCCTTTGGGAAGGTGCACACATTGAACTGATCTATGTACCTACATGTTCCTCTTCTGCTGCACCCCGAGCCCCTCGTGACCACCAGGAGCACCCCCTTAGCCACCGTCCCTGGCACACAGTAGGGCTGAGTGAATGCCGTGTTAAACGACTGTCAGGAAAATGTGCTAGTGAGGTTTGGTACCCTGCAGCGTTTTCCAAGTCAAAGCCACAGGCTACAAAATTAACAGAAATTCTCAAAAAAAAAAAAAATAAAAAAACAACAAAAGTCAGTTTTGACAGGCATCAATAACAAATCACACTTAACCTTCAGGCACGTGGGTCCAGCTTCAAGTCAAATGGCAAGAGGAGACCATGAACCAGATCTTATTTCGTAGCATCTGAAGGTACGCGGGCACCCTGCCATCTCTTCTGGTCTGGAGCTATGAAAGGAAATAAAATTCTTGAACAAAACAGTGAGGCAAATTATTCAAAATGAGGGCCGTGCCTAGCGCGCTGTGAGCGGCGCTGGAGACAGTGTGATGCACCCTGTAATTACCGGGAGGGACGGCATGTCTGCAGGATGGTCCTCTGACAGCTTCTGGCAATCAGAGCCGGACAAGCTGAGCCAGATGGCCGGCCATCACGATTTCAAGGAGACGCAATCAGTGACTGGGGTGCCCCGTCCTCCTTCAGGCAAGGGGCGCAGCCAGCCGCTCGTGCTACGGGTTCCGTTCCTGCCACGTTAACGCAGGAGGCTCCTCTGCCTTCCCCCGGGAGGGGCTGGGGGCCCCTGCTGGCTGCGTGTCGTTCCTTTGTCCCGCACCACCCACCCACCTGCTGCCCACCATCAGCAGGAGAACCGCCAGCGCACAGGGGTCAGGGGCTGGCTCGTCGTCATTTTGTTCTGCTAGTTACATTCGTACATTTTTCAGATTTCAGCTTTGGGATGATTTTCCTCTCCGCTGAATAAAACAGTAATGGCCTTCACCCGAGCCTGATGAATGAACACACATTTCTGCTCCTTCTTCATTGTCAAGCCATCGGAGATTTGCACAGGCAGAAATGGCGTTCGACCAAGTGCTCAGCGATCCCATCCAAGGCAAGTCTTTATTCACAGGACTTGGCTGACTCCAGCAGACCCCGGAGATCAGCCCCAAGAGCCGGGGGGCCTCTGCTCAGCTGTGCTGATGGTTCGCAGTGCTTCCCTGGGCCGTGTCACTCCATCTCTGCGTCTCATGCTACTGTGTGTCTCGCCGTCCACACTCGGCCATCGGCAGCAGTGATGTGAAAGAGGCTGGGCGGGAAAAGACGGTCCTATGTCCCCAGCAGCACCTCTCCACACACCCTCACTCTAGACTTGGGGAGATCGGATGGTACCTAACTGGATTTGGCTCCAGCAGGTTTTCGTATTTATTTTCCTCCCTGAAGTGTCTAATGAAGATATTAAAGGTTGATGTCACAGATATTAATCACTGGGAACTTTCAAATTTTAATTATTAAAGAGGTTTTTTTTTCCTTTAAGACAATAGATACAGCTTAAAAAAACTTTTTAAAATGTTTTATTTATTTCTGAGAGAGAGAGAGAGAGACAGCATGAACAGGGAAGGGTCAGAGAGAGAGGGAGACAGAATCTGAAGCAGGCTCCAGGCTCTTAGCTATGATACAGCTTAAAAAAAACATTTTGTCATGAAAAAGTCAAATAAGCACAAAAGTAAAGAGATTAGCTAATAAATAAATAGCCCACGTATCTATGGGCTATTTCATTTGTTGGATGGAAGAGGGAATTTTTGAAGGAGGTATTTGTTTTTCCCCAGGGAGAATCAGGTTCCTTTTCCCAAAATAGTTACACGTTAAAGCTTTTTTAAAAAATAAAATACAATAGGGGCGTCTGGGTGGCTCAGTTGGTTAAGTGTCCGACTTTGGCTCAGGTCATGATCTCATGGTTTGTGGGTTCAAGCCCCGCATCAGGCTCTGTGCTGACAGCTCAGAGCCCGGAACCTGCTTCAGATTCTGTGTCTCCCTCTCTGTCTACCCCTCTCCCATTCGCGTTCTCTCTCTTTCTCTCAAAAATAAACAAACATTAAAAAATATAACATGCATAGGGTAAGTCACACAAACTTTGGATATATAGCTCAGTGAATTTTTTTAACAGTGGCCACACCCAGGTTACTTAGCCCAGGTCAACATATAAAATGTTCCCAGCACCCTAGAAGCCTTCCTTATGTTCCTTCTGGTCATTGTTTCTCCCCACTGAAGGTATTCACTCTCCTGATTTCTATCATCACAGTTTTCCTCTTTTAAAATTATATGAATGAGATTTTGCAGTATATATCCTTATATGTCTGTCTTACACTCAAAATCAATGTCTGTGAGTTTCATCCATACGTGGTGTGTAGCAGTGGCTTGCTTCTGTCACCTCTACGAAGTCTTGCAATATTTGAATATGGTGCAATTTATTCTACTGTTGATGAACTTTTCAGCATTTGGCTGCTGTTCCAGCCAGGAGTATATGTGTCAGGGCGCCAGTGCACTTGTTTGTATTGGATTCGTATCTGGGGAGGAGCTTGCGTCCTGTAAGGTGTGCGTGCTCTCTGCTTTAGCAACTACTGCCAGAGGCCTTTATAAAGTGCTTGTACTGACTTACACCTCCACCGGCAGTGCAGACACTAAGCTTTCAGGCTGTAAGGATTTGTCCCTTCTGGACGTTGCTTATCAGTAGATGATATAATATATCAACTTTGATGTTTGGCTTCTTTCAATTAGCATAAAATGTTCAAGGTTCATCCATTTCATATAGCAGTACTTCATCCTTTTCATAACTGAGTCGTATTCCTTTGTGTACATATACCACTATTTGTTTGTCGTTTCATCAGTTGATGGACATTTGAGTTGTTTCCACTTTTTGGTTATTGTGCTGTGCTGCTGTGGACCTTTGTGTCTAAGTTTTCTTTTTTTTTTTTTTTTTTCATTTTTCTTGGGTCTATACCTCGGAGTGGAGTTACTGAATCATATGGTAACTCTGTATTTAACTTTTTGAGGAACTGCCAACCTGATTTCCACAGGGGATGCATTCCCATCACAATGTATGAGGGTTATCATATCTGCACATCCTTGCTAACCACTGTTATTTTATGTTGTTGTTGTTTAATTTTTTTAAAATTATAGCCTTTCTACTGGGTGTGAAGGGGTATGTCATTGTGATTTCAATTGTACTTCTCTACTTAAGAGTTTTGAGAATCTTTCATGTGCTTATTGGCCATTTGTATCTCTGCTTTGAATTTTTTTTTAATGTTTTTTTATTTATTTCTAGGAGAGAGAGAGAGACAGCGTGAGCAGGGGAGGGTCAGAGAGAGAGGGAGTCACAGACTGAAACAGGCTCCAGGCTCTGAGCCAGCAGTCCGCACAGAGCCCGACGTGGGGCTCGAACCCACGAACCGCAAGATCATGACCTAAGCAAAAGTCGGATGCTTAACCGACTAAGCCACGCAGGTGCCCCTTGTATCTCTGTTTTGGAGAAATGCCTATTCAAATCTTTGGCCTATTGAGGTTGTTTGTTTTTTATTTTGTTACTTGTAATACGTCCTTTGTATATTCTGAGCATAGAACCTTGTCAGACACATGTCTCACATTCTGTGAATCGTTGTTTTATGTTCTGATAGTGTCATTCAACGCACAAAGTTTTTAATTTTGGTGAAGTCCAACTAACAGTGTTTCTTCTGTTGCTTATGGTGTCATATTAAGAAACTGCTGCTTAATCTGAGGCCATGGAGATTGACACCTATGTGATGTCTGAATTTTTATTTTTCACGTTGCTAGTGTATGTCTGCTCTTTTTTTGCACTATTATTCTTGCTAAGAATTTATCAGTCTTATATGCCTTTTTTAATGAATTAGCTTTTGGCCATTTGATTTCTCTATTACATTTTTCTATTCTTTTGGTATGATTTACAGATTCTTTTTAAATAGCTCTTGGAATGAATATCTGGCTCCTTGATTTTCAACAATGCTACTTTTCTAATATATATATTTATACCTTTAAATTTTCGTCTAAAGCATTATATCAGTGCTACATCAGAAGCTTTGATATGTTGTATTTTCATTACCAGTTAAAAGGATATATTCTCGGGGCACCTGGGTGGCTTAGTCGGTTGAGCGTCTGACTTTCCCTTAGGTCATGATCTCGCGGTTCGTGGGTTCGAGCCCCGCGTCGGGCTCTGTGCTGACTGCCATCTCAGAGCCTGGAGCCTGTTTCAGTCTGTGACTCCCTCTCTCTCGGACCCTCCCCTGCTCACGCTGTCTCTCTCTCTCTCCTAGAAATAAATAAAAATATTTAAAAAAAACAAAAAGGATATATTCTCGGGGTGCCTGGGTGGCTTAGTCGGTTAAGCATCGACTTTCGCTTAGGTCATGATCTCGTGGTTCGTGGGTTCATGCCCCGCGTTGGGCTCTGTGCTGACAGCTGGCTCAGAGCCTGAGCCTGTTTCGGTCTGTGACTCCCTCTCTCTCTGACCCTCCCCTGCTCACACTGTCTTTCTCTCTCTCTCCTAGAAATGAATGAAACATTAAAAAAAAAAAAGTATATATTCTCACTTCCTTTGTAATTTTTTCTCTTCTCATTTATTTGGAAATGTGTTGCTTAATTTTTTTTAATTCTTTAAACATTTATTCATTTTTGAAAGAGAGATAGACTGTGAAAGGGGGAGGGGCAGAGAGAGAGAGAGAGAGAGACAGAGACAGAAAGAGAAAGAGAGAGAGAGGGAGAGAGAAAGAGAGAGAGAGAGACAGAATCTGAAGCAGGCTCCAGACTCTGAGTTGTTAGCACAGAGTCCAATGTGGGCTCGAACCCACAAGCGATGAGATCATGCTGAGCTGAAGTCTGATGCTTAACCCATTGAGCCACCCAGGCGCCCCTGTATTGATTAATTTGTAAACATCTGGAAAATTTTTAGTTATGCTATTTCTTGCCCGATCCTATTCTGGTTAGAGAATTTATTAAATCACTTAAAATGAATTTAGAATTCCTTTTTGGCTCATAATATTGGCAGTTTTTAAAGCATTTCATGAAAATTTGAAAAGTTAGGTACATGTTGTTAATTGTGTTTTTCATATGTTCTATATTGTTACTGATTTTTTTGTTTGCTCATCTTAACTTTTATTAAGAGAATGGTTTATTTCTGTCTTTTCTTTTTAGACAATTTTTAGCTTTTGCTTTCTAGATTTTGAAATTGTGTTATTAGGTGCCTACAAGTTTAGGATCCAATCTTCCTATTAAATTATACCTTCTTTAATTTTAAATATCTCTATTTCCAAAAATACTCATGGCCTTAAAGTCTACTTTATCTTACATAAATTGCACTATGACAGATTTTTTTGGTTAGTGTTTTCAATGTGTATCTCTTTTTCAGTTCTTTTACTTCCAGTGTTCTATATTCTTATATTTAAAACACGTTCCTTAAATATAATTATACTTGGATTTTAAAATACAAGTTCTAAAAAGCTTTGTTTTTTATTTATATTATTTATATTTTCATGAAATAAAAATTACTTATAATCTTGTATTTAAATCTAGCATCTTACTATTTGTTTTTGTTTATATACTTAATAGTTTTTCTGCTTTCTATCTTAGTTTTTAACTAATTGTATGTATTTTTAGCTTTATAATTGCCCTTTGTTAATTCATTTGTTATATATGCTCTTATTAATCTTGTAGGGATTATAGTAGAGATTATAAAATACACCTTTGATTAATTTGCATTTAAGTTAAAATATCACTTTCAGTACTTAATGAATTATTGAGGACATTGCTGTAGTTTGACTCCAGCTTTTTGTGTGATTATTATGTTTCGATTCTTCAAATAATTTAAATCCTGCAAGAATTTTTAATCTTTGTGTTAATGATATTTGATATTTAATTAGAGTTAAACATATATTTACCATTTCTGGTCTTCATCCCTCCCTGCATTTCTGTGCTTTTTTTTCTGGGATAATTTTCCTTCTGCTGAAAACCTCCTTTTAATTTCTTTATTTCTGTTAGTATTGTTCTATTCATGATGAATTCTAAATTATTGTTTGTCTAAAATATACACCCCATTTATTTGATATTTAAGACTTCTTTTGCTGTGTATTTAATTCTAGTTTGGAAATTATTTTCTGTCAGCATTTTAAAACTGTCATTTTATTATCTTCTGTCTTCTCTTGTTTATGTCGTGTAGACATCTGTCAGTCTTATTCTGGCCCCTCTGAAGGACAGGGTTCTTTTTTTCCACTGACTATTTTTTAAGGGTTCCTTTTTACTTTGTTTTTTAGCAGTTTACTCTGAACAGTAGTATAATGTGTGAATAGTTGTGGTAGGTGGACTTTTCAAATGATTCCTCCGTGACTCCCACCTTTGTATAACCCCCCCCCCACGTTTGCCTCTCTAAAGTCTGGTTGCCTTCATTGATCTCTGGCCCTCCCAATGCTTTCAAAAATGATTATCCAGCTTTTGAAGTGGTTTATGGGGTGGTTCTTTTAACATCAGCTCTGAGAGCTCAGCTCACAGTCAGGCCACACGGGCAGTGGAGGAAGTGTGAGTGGGCATTCTCTAAGCGAATTTCCATTGATCAGGGAGGCATTGCCAAACATGCTTCAACTACTGCTTGAGAATTAACAAATGAGATCAGCGGGACCTGGAGGAAACATGCTCATGGTTAAGGTGAAGCGTGTTCATGATTCATGGTTGAAACATGTCCTAAGTTCATGTTTCTAAACAGACTGGAAGTGGAAATACCTTGAAATAACTAGAAGGAGGCAGGTGAAGACCAGCTTCAGGTCAGGGCTGGACCCCTAGGCCACTTGACCCTGAGAGATAAATGTCACACACAAACCACTCATGTTTCCTGCACCTCTGAGGCTCCGTGGGCCTTTGGGAACTCTCCAGCTTTGCCTGGTGCGGACCCCTCTCTTGTGCTCGAATCCAGTCCAGCTTCGGCAAGAACCCCATACAGGAGGCAGAGTTCAAACACATGACTTTGGGAGTCACAGAAAAAGAGATCAGAATCCCAGTTTATCCACCCACGTTCCGTGCTGGACAATTCACTCACATTCTCCTGTGTCGGTTTCCCACTTTGTGAGATGAAGGTGGTTGTGACAGTGAGGCCTGATGTCACTGTCAGCAGCCTGGCACGTGGCATGCAATCAGGAAGGGGTGCCCTTTGCTCACTCTTTCTTTCAGCCGTACCTTTCATGCTCAGGGAATTCTGACATGCGGGCACCACTCTGTCACTTCTCTCTGATGTCTGTCAGGCTCCAGTCCCCTCTTTCTCTCGGTTCGGGTGGTGTGTGCGTGCTGGGGGGAGCTTGGTCTAGACAAGGATGGTAGCGGGGTTTGTGCTGTGGGGACCAAGGCCACCGACATCCTAATGAGTCCACCAGCCTCTTTTCCAAGTGCAGCCCAGGCAGTGTTCATTGTCCCCACCGGCCAGGAGGGTCAGCCTGGCTCTGGAGGCAGAGGCGGGGGCAGTGGTGTCTAGCCAAGCAGAAGTGGTGACAGAAGGGTCATCTGTGTGGGGGACCCCACAGCGATGCAATTATGGGGCCACTGGGGGGTGAGGCTTCAGTGGCCTGTGGGGCATGTCTGTGGGGCCCCGTATGGTGGGATGAGGACTATGTGCAGACACAGTGCAGAGATTCTGAGGCCTGGCGAAGCCGGGTACAGGCCAGCATGTCATTTCATGCCAACGTCTGGGGAGCCAGGGAGGGGCTGGGGGACCGTTATGTAGGGAAGCCTGGGATGGCGAGAGAGGCGGGCTATTGGCAAAGGAGAGAGGTTTCACCGGGAAGGTTTGTCCCCAGCAGGAGGGAAGGGAGTTTGGAGGGAGTAAAGGACTTAATGGATCCAAAGACAGGATAACGTGAAGCATCCAAATCTTCAGATTTTAGTAAAATGTAAGTGCTCACTGTTAGTCTTGAACAGAGGGGTGTGTGCACGTGTGTGTGTGTGTGTGTGTGTGTGTGTGTGTGTCTTATGAGAGATTATGGCACTGGGTGGTTTTCTGTAGGAAAACAGTGTGATTCCCAGCTTACCATGCTGCCGTCGGACTTACATCTGACTTGATCACATGATGTCAGAGATGCCCATGCGAGGAAAGCCGCCGTGTTTGGGGCCCCTGGAATAATGAGCTAAGGAGCAACCTGGGGACTTGGGACAGAGGTCAAGCTGGATCGAACTGGTTTCCCCACAGTCCGCTGTGACCCTCTCCGTTTTTGGGGAGTACACGACACGAGTGGCTGGGGAGTGGGAGATGTTATGCCCCTGGGCTCCGGGAGGGCCACCACTAACGCCTCCGTGGAGTCTTCCTGGAGAAATGAGTGCGGATCACCTTAAACACATCCCTTGGATTTCACATTGGCCGGGAGACGGCACACAGGATGCAGGCTGGATGGCAGGGCCATGCTGAGCATGGGCGCGGTGGCTCCACCGCGTCTGTGCCCTAGGTCCTGGTGTCTCCTGGTGCATGCCGAACCGGGGACACAGGAAGGAGCAGAGTGCACATGTCTTTGGAGGGCCAGCCTGCACCAACCGCCTTCGTTTCTGGGGAGGAGAGCGGTGGGTCCTGCTCTCTCCCCCCTGTCCCCTGCCCCCATGACGTTATTCATCTCCCTTCTCTCTGTGTTAATAGTCACAGAATCGAAGAAGCCGACAGGCCCCCTCCCCCATCTCTGTCCTCTCGTGACCAACAGGGGCTCGGAGTGAGGTGCGATGATTTGCAGAAGACCCGTGGCTCGCGGCCCCTGCCCCCCGTCCACCAGTCTCCTGGCCGATGAGTGCTGCACTGCCCAGTCCCACCGCGAGTGTGGCGTGTCATCCAGCCCCCTGGATGGTGACCAGGCGTCATGGCCAGGTACACAGGAGGGAGGGGCAGGCGTCTCTGGTGAGGAGCAGGTGGGTAGCTTCCCCCACCGCACAAAGCAGGCAGTCCTGTGTGGGGAGCGCTGCTCTAACTTGGGAGCCGTGCAGGCAGGGTCAGATGTGGCTTCAGACGACGCAACCACTCGGAGCTCCGTCTTCCTGCGCAGTAGGGAAACAACACACACACAGTAGGGCTGAAGTGCAGGGGAAGCGACGTGCGAAGACGCTGCCATGTGTGTATTTGCTCATGCACGTGTTTACTAGTCTTTGTGTCCCCAGGAGCGACCTGGCACCTGACTTTGCAGGTGCTCAGGGAGTTTGGGAAAAGCATTCCAAGTCCGCCTCTGCCCTGATGATGCCGTGGGCCCTGCTGTCTTTGGAGGCGGAGAGCCACCGGAGTCAGAGCTCAGCTCACCTTTGAGATCTTAAAGGTGTGCGTGGCCCCAGGGAATCGCAACAGAGGTGACCCAGAGCTCAGCTGCGCCCCGGGAGGTCATCGCCTCCGGGACCTCCGGGAGCATGGCGCCCTTCGCAGTGGCTTTGGGAGGTGGGTGGGACGAGCCTTCATCTTACATCTTCCAATGTGCTCATGGCCGCACCATCACTGTCACCGGCCAGGTGGCCCCGCCGGCGTCCCAGAAGGCCCCAGCAGACCACGTCGCTCGGGGTGTCAGCCGGACCACGGGGCACTCGGCAAGCTGCGGTTCCACGGCCGGCGTATCCGTGCAGAGTGAGTCTGTGAGGTTCAGGAATCCAATTTTGCCTGGATTATATCACTGCTCTGCTGCAGAATGGAAAGCCATCTCTGTCGGTCGAACGAAGGATGAAAATGATTTAGGTCTGGATTTCATGCCGCCTTCTCTCTAGACAGGAAGATTGCTTCAGAAGTCACGTGTGTGCCGTGCGTCTGAAACACTTCAGAACCCGCTCGGCCGAGAATACAAAGAACAAGTAATGGCCACACCATCCGGTGAGCTTTTCTGTCTGGCACGTGCTCTGACTTATGGTCCCGCTGAATTTATGTTTAAAAGAAAGCCACGAGTTGAGTGCTGACCGTGGTACAAGTGAAGGTGCCGAGGCCACGCAGAGCTGCGGCTGCATCCGGTCTTCCAGCTGCAGAGACCCCCCCCTTCCCGCCAGAGCAGTGCCTTTCATCGGAATCAAGAGCGTCTTTATTTCATGTCTACCGCTGGCGTGGGCTGATGTCAGTGCCGGTCTTTGGTGTTAAGTGCAGTAATTCCACATGGGGTTTTTGATCAATTACACAGGACTTGACTCAAAGTACAATTTGTTTTTAATATAATTTATTGTCAAGTTGGCTAACATACAGCATATACCGTGTGCTCTTGGTTTTGGGGGTAGATTCCCATGATTCATTACTTACATACAACACCCAGTGCTCATCCCAACAAATGCCCTCCTCAGTGCCCATCACCTAGTTTTCCCTCCTCCCCCGCCCTCCCCATCATCAACCCTCAGTTTGGTCTCTGTATTTAAGAATGCCACGTCAGGGGCGTCTAGGTGGCTTAGTCGGTTAAGCGTCCGACTTTCGCTTGGGTCATGATCTCGCGGTTCGTGGGTTCGAGCCCCGCGTCGGGCTCTGTGCTGACTGCCAGCTCAGAGCCTGGAGCCTGTTTCAGTCTGTGACTCCCTCTCTCTCTGACCCTCCCCTGCTCACGCTGTCTCTCTCTCTCTAAAAATAAATAAAACATTTAAAAAATTAAAAAAAAAAAAAAAAAAAAGAATGCCACGTCAGGCCGCAAATGTACGTAGGACCGGGCAACATACCTCCCCTGCCCCATTTGTTGTTCACGTGGATCACAGGGCCCAGGCCTTCAATCAGCTGCGTTAGGATAGATCTTCGGCTGAAAAGAAAGAGAAGAAGTAGCATGAAAAGACAGGGGCCAACTGGCAATTGATGTTTTCATTTGCCTGGTGACGATAAATAAAGGTGTAATCGCCCGATTTAAAGAGGTACTAATTTAGGCTTGAAGACAGACTGGTTTGTGAGGGCTTCTCAAACACACAGCTGGTCTCAGAATTTTTACCTCAAAATAAATGATTTGGCTAATTACCAATGAGTATCTTAATATCTCTTCAACATACTCTTTTTTTTTTTTTTTTTTTTACTATCAAAGCCGTCACTCCAGTCTGGGCCCCCACCCTTTCTCATGGCCTGCCCGGGACTCTCATCTCCTGTCTCTGACCCAGACTCTCCCCTGAAGCTGGAGTGCGCTTTGGAAAGCACTTGTTTGCCGCCTTGCCTGCCCGTCTGCCGGTCTGGTGGCTCTCCCGCATCACAGGGAAGTCCCGTCCGCGCCCACCACTCCCTCATGGAGGTTCAGCTCCCTCTCCAGCTTGCCCGTTCCCACCCGCCGGCCACGCGGGGCTATTCACAGCAGGGAGCCTGTCTCCCGGGGTGCCTGGTCTATGTGCACCCCGTCCCCTCAGCGAGGCCCCTCTGGCCCCACGTACCTCCCCACGTGCTCCGTCTGGGTCCCGGAGAAGAGTTGGCCCCGCCTGGATGCCTCCTTGGCCGCCTTGCCCAGCCGTGCAGGCTTGGGTGCCCTCTGCTTGCTTCCGCAGCTTCTGTTCTTACCTTTAACTCATCCCGCCGCATTGTAAGTACCCAGTGGACGCCGCCTGGACAGGAATCACGTCTTTCCTTAACTCTGGCACCCACCATACTGTCTGGTGCTTGGTAGGTTCCCAGTAACCTGGAAAGAGTGAGTGGTATTTTATGGAGTTTCTTGTCTTCCTTCATCAAACATTTATGGGGCAACTACTACATGTCAGATGCCAACCACCAGGTCACCTGACATTGCAGGCAGCAGGTTATGCAGTGACAGTGATACTCTGTGGAGGCTCCTGGCTGTGGTCAGGAAGCCATCTCGGTGCCTCTCGGGTGTGGGGACCAGGGTGTCCAGAACGGGTCAGATAGTTCTTAAACACTTAGTCTTTTAAGGGCCCTTGGATTATCTAGTTTATATTTTCAGTTATTACTTTGCAGTGGTATCCTACATGGAACTTTATAGAAAAGTGAAAATACTAAGCTAGCTGGGTTGGAATTCTGTGAGAGTCTTCAACTTTTACATAATGCTCCCCTCTGACCCATAGTTGTCCTGATGGATGGTTTAAAAAATTATAAATCAAAGTTGGCATCTGATATTATAGGTGAGGAAGCTCCATCTCTAAGAAAAGAAGTGATTTGGGGCACCTGGGTGGCTTAGTCGGTTAAGCGTCCGACTTTTGCTTAGGTCATGATCTCGCGATTCGTGGGTTCGAGCCCCGCGTCGGGCTCTGTGCTGACTGCCAGCTCAGAGCCTGGAGCCTGTTTCAGTCTGTGACTCCCTGTCTCTCCGACCCTCCCCTGCTCACGCTGTCTCTCTGTCTCTCTCCTAGAAATAATAAATTTTTAAAAAAATTTTAAAAAAGAGAAGAAGTGATTTATTTTAGATCACATGGCTAATTAGGGGTAAGGCAAGCACCAAAACTTGAATACTTTACTTTTAATCCCAAATCCATCTTTTTGGTCCTAAATTCCACACTGATTCCTACTTACTTATCTCTTCTTACTATGTATCTTACCTTGTATCTAAGGTCTCTAAGACTTTTTCTACCTTCTTCTTCTATCATTACCCATATCACCATCCCCATCGTCACATCATCATCACCATCATCACCGCTTATCATCACCATCGTTATCACTGTCATCATAACTGTCACTTTCACCATCATCACCAGCACATCATCATCACCGTCTATTTTCTTAGGTTACATTCTGTGCCACAAAGATATGTAATCCACACAGAGCTTTCTCTATTCATTTATAGGCCATGATTTTTCCATTTACCCTGATCTGGTCTTTACAGAACTGACTCATCAACTCATCCAGGACCCAAGTCGCCAGCATGTAGCAGCTGTATGTCCATACCTGCTCAGGAAGCAAATTTTACCTCCTGCCGCCTCCTTGTCTCATTTGATCCCGGCTTCCTGGCGCATCAGAGTCCAGATGGCTCCTGCTGCTTTGCTGCATTGCCGTCCCCAGCGTGCACAGACCCCCTGGAATGTGCTGCTCCCGTTGGCCTACGCCTCCTTCTTGGGCATGGAACCACGTCTGCCTTCAGGCTTCCCTTACATCAACCCACCGTGCCCGGGAGCAAGGCCCAAAATCGGTCCTCTGTCGATGGCAGTCTGCCCTCTGTGCGTTAAGCCCCGAGAGCTGGGTGCTTTCCCACGCAGAGCAGTCATCGTTGGCTTCTCCATCAGCAAGACGCTGATGCTTGGCCCTGGCTGCTGTGGGAGGCTGATCTCCCACTCACCTGCTATGAAGGTTCTCGGTGCCAAGCAACGGAGTTTTACTGTAGCCAGCTGAACAAGGAGAAAAGCACATTGGAAGAATATGTGCCAGTTCATACAGTGGATGGAGGGCAAAAGAAGGAGGCTCGGGAAGTGGGTGGGAGCCAGGAAAGCCGAGCACCCAGAGGCCCAGAGGCCCAGCCTGGTTCCAGGTGCCTCACGGGGAAGACTTGCACTCCCCTGCGCCAGGCGTGCCTGCAACCTTCCGGAACGCGTCCTCATCCGTCTCTGTGACCCGCACCCCCGGGTGGGACAGAGCGTCTGATGAGCACACCGGGCCACACGCTGCACTGCCGGGGTCTGAGGAAAGACGGTTCCTGGCATTTACCCTCCCGAGATGCGGGAGGGGTCCTCTCCTCTACCCGCTTCCATGTGGTGCTGGGCTCCAATACTAGACAGAGAGAAGAGAGGCTGATGCCAAGTGTGAACCTCTATATTTGCTTCCAGTTTGTTCCATTTGCCTGTAGCCACACCCACAGTTCCTTCCTAGACGGGGGCCTCGAGCCTGACTCCACGCTTCCAGCGCTCAGCGGTGATGACTGCAGTGAGCCCATCGGGTCTCTACCAGCGGGCCGCTTGCATAATCTGGTCTTGGCCCCGGGGCCAAGTCTTCCTGGCCTTTGTCGCTCAACCCACTCTCCTCTCATCCACTTAGGGTCTGGAAGAAGTTCATTTTCCTAACTCTGAGAAGTCTCACGTCTCTGGACCCTTTGTAACTGCTTTTATTTTTGTCTTCCAACCAGCCGTCATTTGTCGGAGCTCATCGGTTTTCCCTAATCATGTTTCAAGCACAACCGCGCCAACTGGCATCTTCTCCTCATTGACATTATACTTAAGTGTTCAGCGGGCACCTGACCTACCTTCTGCGATGCCACATGCAACGGGTTAACCAAATGCTTGCTGCTACATGACATAAGCCTCCAGTGCTCCAGCCTCCGACATCAGTTTCCTTGTCTCCCACCATTCAGCCACTAAGCCAGTGACACATATTTTAAATTGTTACGACAGCACCCCTTTTCAAGCTACTGGCTTGTGTGTGCCGTGATCTGACCCGGCGAGGAAGCCCTGAAATTCAGTGCTGGACACTCTGGAGGTGGTTTAGGGTTTGCTCACAGCACAGGCAGTGCTGTGTTTGTGGTGTGGGAAGGGGAGGAGCGGCAGGGCTCTGCCTGACACTGCCCTGCCCGTGTCCTTCTGGGCTCGCCAGGACCCAGATGGCAGAGGGCCGGCCAACATCAGCGTGTGGCTCCCACCGCCAGCCCAGGCAACTGCACACGCCTGCAGGGGGGGGGACCGGGTGTGGGCGGGTCCACGAGCAGTTTTCCTGGGCTCGGCCTCAGAGTGGAAGATACCCCTTCCACCCACTTCTCGTGGCCAGAACTCAGGGCCGTGGCTCCACCTGGACCCTGGGAGGGTACAGCCACTGGTGAGGTGGCTTCCCAGTTGGTTTCCGGTTCCTTCTTTTTCACAGCTGTCTTCTGAAATTCTGCATGTGTCTGTGCACCGTCTGCCTTTTCCTCCAGGCCTTTCCTGCAGGGATCATAGGTATTTAAGCCCCCGTATGATGGTCGCGGCACCAGGGCCCTGCCGGAGTCTGGTTCTCTTGCACGTGGCGTCTCCTGGCTGCGAGTTCGTGTGCTTCTGTGGGCGGTTGGCTGGGGGGTTCAGTTCATCTGGGCAGTAGTGGCACTTGGTTGGCTTTTGCTTTTATGGTCACCTGCTCCCGGTGGTCCCCTTTGTGTGTGGGGGGGTTATTTTCTGGGGTTTCCTCAGGGGTGCCACCCTCTGATGTAGGTCCCTCTTTGTGCCTGCACCTCAGAGGACCTTCCTCCACCATCTCGTCTGCCACAGCGTCAGGTGCCACTCTGTGTCACTCGGCGTGCCCAGCTCAGGGGTCTCCCATCCTGGGCTGCTGGTCTCTGAGAGGCCGAGTCCCTGAATCTCGGGGGTGGGGAGCGGGTTCAGTCACCCCGTCCCTAGCCTACAGCAGTGTCTCTAGTGGCAAGGGCGCAGGTGCCTACCCTCCTGCCGTCTGCCCGGGCACTGGGTGTTTCCTCGTGCCCGGAGGGCCCGCTCCTGCCCTCCCCCAGCAGCCGGCCCTGTTCTGTGCACCCTGGGTCTTGCCTACGGTGGCTGCTGCAGGCCACCCGGTGGGGACGGGCAGAAGAGCCCCTGAGGGTGCGCCGACACCCCTTGCTTCCCACACGCCCCCGCTGCCCACACCTGTCCTGCAGTGCCTCGTTCGGAATGGCAGCTGGATCCTTCCCAGCGCCGTGGTCTCCAGGGTTAGACTGAGTCATGTCTCCTTGGAGGCTGTGTGTTTCTGGGGTCTGGGTTAGCTGGTTTCACTCTGACTTCAGCCCTGCATTGGATTCAGTAAAGGTATTTTGTACATTATGTGTCTGTTTTTGGGTGTAATGTAGGGACGACGCTCTAGCCAGCTTCTGTGTCTTAAGTGGAAGCCAGAAGTCCACTGTCATGTTTTTAATTGCTACTAGTATTTAATTGCTTTTTGTCCTCTAATTATTTTCACTTCTGAGCCTCCTGTCTTGCAATATGGGTGCGGCAGTGTCTCATCCCTCTGCGGACATCGATGATGAAGTCACTCCGTGTTCCCCCTTCCTATGTCGTCTGTTTCCTGCAAATTGCTTTGTTCCTGCTTGATTGTTCTGGCCGCTGTCTTCCTTGTTAGAGGCGGTTCGCAGATGTCTGGTGTCCCTGACCGCCGCTCGTGATCGAGAGTGGCAGGCTGGCGCTGTCCGCCACTCGGGAAGTGCGGACAGAGATGGTCGCACACCGGCGTCCCCAGGGTGTGGCTGGGGCGCTTTGACAGAACCCCAGTGTCAGCCTGACGGTTCTTCCCGATTTGGTGACTCTGATTCCCCAGACAAGGCGCTTCCAGGGTCCTGTATGGAGGAACCCGGTCCGGCTGCTCAGTAGTCCTATTCCAGAGAATTCTATGTAAAGTATCAAGATGCTTTAATGACTGTGTTTCTAGGATACTATCCTCTCTCCTTTATTACTTCCTTCCCAAAGTTGGGGACTTGGTGCTTATTTGACGTGCCAAAGCAGCCTTCAAGGTTTAGTGAAGCCCTGCTGTGTGGCCTTGTTCAGACTTTCCCGTTGGCTTCGCGGGACTGCAAAGGACAGATGTCCACTCTCAGGGCAGAAGCCTTTCGTGCGCTGCCCATTTTAAGCCCCAAGACAGCATGCAGGCTCACAGCTGCTCCAGGCTGATGAAGGAGTAAGGGTTAGGAAGAGGCCGGCCGCCAAAGCCGTGGGCCTGCTCGGGCGCGTGCGTCAGTGGCTCCATCTCCCCTTGCTTGTGTCCGGCGCGTCCCCTCCTCTCAGGAGTCCAGCCTTCCCTGCAGAGGCCGGAGCTGCCGTGCACAGGGGACACGGGTGCTCATCTGTACTCACGACGTCACGTGGCGGCAAGGAGACAGGTGCCAGTACTGGGAGGCACAGGTGGTGGCCTGGGGCCCCTCCTCTCTGTCACCATCCTCTGCGTCTGCACGGGACCTGCATCTTGCCAAGCTCTTTGACATCCACCATCTTGTAATCGTCTATGTGTCTTGTGAGCCAGGAACAATGCATTTTATGACCCCTGTGTAAGCATGGGGCACGCGGAGGCCCACGAGGCTGAGGGAGCAAACAAAGAGGATTTCTGTGCACTTGGAGACCCGACGTCCTAGGGGCCATGGCCCCCTGTCCCTGGTCTGGACTGACCTGAGCTAGAGCCGCACAGTGTCCCCACCATGCAGGGACCTGTGGAAACTCGTGCTGCCTCAATGTAGGATCAACGAGGAGAAATCCTTGGGGCGCTGGTTCACGTGCTCAGCGGGCACCCTGCTGACCCCCTGGGAACGCGGGCTGTCCGCAAGCTGTGTGCACTTGGTCCCGAGGACGCTGTGTGTCCTCTGTGGTCTCTGTTCTACCAACTCCTCACTCTTGAAAGTGCGGTAAACCTGCTCCCACTCTCCTCCGCATGGACCTAGATTCTAGACTAGGGATGTTCCACGCCAAGGCCTTAGGGACACCGGAACGGCGGAACTGACTGGGACACGGGAAGCTGTGTGTGTTGTTTGATGTGACCCTGGGGCCGGCCTTTGGTTCTCTGCCTGGGTGACACCCGCCCTGTGGCTCTGCTCCTGGGGGGCCCCCACCCACCCCCAGCCTTCCCCAGTCGGCTTGCATTGATCAGTTCTGCCTGGCTGGAGGCATCCACCAGGGATAAGCCACAAAGATGAATCGTGCGATCTCGCGATTCTGCATGTGTGTCAAATTCCTGTGTGTTTGCATTTAAAGCTAGTGTTGCACAATATGAAGGCAGAGGGTAAAACCCATGCTCACAATTCAAAGTTTCAATTTTTCTTTATCTGAAACTGCACTAAGTATCAAATAAAAGCAACATGACAAGAGACAGATCATGGAAGAAAAGAAAAAGATTTGTATTTTACTATAATGGCGCCGAGTCTGGCCTTTGGAATAAGGGGGCCGCCGTCCCATTGTTCATGGAGCCTGGCGAAATCTGACGCCAGCCCCGCTCCTCAGCACTCCAAGAGGAAGACCAAAATGAATCGTTTAAAACTAAGCCTCCCTCCCAAAGCGCAATAGCAGGTACCCGCCAGCCTCCCTCAACGGCCCAGTGCACAGTTTTCTCAGAGGCCGCGAATGCCAGCAGGACGTTCCTGCCTCTGAACTGCAGACTGTCTGCTTCACCCCTACCTGGGCCCTCGGGCCCTCGGGCATCAGGGGAGACAGCAGAGGCTCAGAGCACGCCGAGGACGGCGAGGGCGCAGCGGCCCCCGGACCAGTGGGGTGAGCGCAGCCTGATTAGATTGGCCCACGCGCTCTCAGCATCAAACGAACTGACCCTGACGTGAGGCAGGCTGATTTATTATCCTGCTGGCCCCGCTGACAGCAAGCACCACGGGCCGGGCTCTGTCTGGCCATTTTTCAAGCTCCCTGCACACGAGTGGCACCTATATCCTCGAACACATTACCGCAGACAGCCCTGCCGGAATACTAAGCGGCTCCTATCGAGATTTTTCTTAAGAGGCTCGGATGAGGAGTCTAATCGAGGGCAACCACAGATGCCTGCTGTGCGTGCCTGCAGACAGGCACGCTTCGCACTGTTACAGAGCAGCCAGCGCGGGACCCTGGCCCCGGCCGGGGCTGGTGGGCACCAGGCCTGCCAAGGTCGCCCTGCCCAGGGTGGGGGTGGGGAGGGCGGTGGGCAGCGTGGCTTCTCAAAGCCCCAAGGGTCTCCCTGTCTCTCTCCTCTTTCCATGACTGGGGACAACTTGAGATTGAGGATGGCAGCCAGCAGCCCAGGTGAGGGTCTCTGTGTCGGGACACGGGTCTGGGGTCTAAGGACGCTGGGTGGCTGCAGCGGAGTCCCCCCAGCTGGGGTCCAGGCACCGCAAACACACACTTGTCCCCGTTCTGAGGCTGGAGGGTGGGAGTCGGGGTACCCGTGAGGCCCCCTCCTGGGGGCAGGGGTGGGGAGCGGGGGCTCAGGCGTCCCTGTGTGAGGGCAGGACCCTTGTTCCCGGGGGCCACACCCTCAGACCTGGTCCTCAGAGTCGAGGGGTCAGAAAGTGTTTGTGCAGAGCCCGCACCCGAAGGTGGGCGTGGGGGCTCACTTCCAGGCCTGGGGGGCGGCCGGGGCTCTGTGTCGGACAGAGGCCAGGAGCGGTCGTAGGAGGAAAGAATAAATTACTACATTTGAGTTTCTTGGGGCCCAGAAGGGGGGTCCAGGTCCAGAAGGGGGCAGGAGGAGAGGTAGGGACGCCTTCACGAGGAGCTCCGGGCGCTGAGTGACACGTGTAGACTGTAGGATTGGAGGGGGAGGGGTCCGCTTTTCTGATGGAAAGATGGGGCTGTGGGGGCAGGGCCCGCACGGGAGGCCGGCCGGAGCGTGGCTGTTGGGGCCCCTCCCGTCCCGGGGAGCCTTCCTGCTCCATCCGCTCGTCCGCTCGACGGGGAGGCAGCTTCCACCTCTGAGCTGCTGGCCGCTGGGCACACTCCGGGCAGGTGAGGGAGCCACGTCCCCCACACCCCGTTTTAATGAAAGGGATCCAGGAGGCCACAGGGCCAGGCCCCAGGGGATGGGGGCAGTGAGGCCCGGTGCTCCCCAAGAATGGGCGTGGACAGGACCCAGGGGCTGTGTGACTCTGAGACACACCCCCGCTCAGCCCAGGGCAGACCTGAGTCCCCAGGCAGGAGTGGGATCCTGGCGCCCCGTGGGACACCAGGCGCTGACTCCGCCCCCAGCGCTAGAGCCGGGAGGGGGCCGCAGCCCCGCGGGTGTAGGTCACTAGGGAACGTGGAGCCGAGAGGCCCCTGCTGCTGTGCTGCCCAGGTCCTGGCCGCCGTCTACACCGGCCACGGCCCAGAGAGGCCCCCAGCCCAGGAGAAGCCGTTCAGAGTGCCTGTTAGTGCCCCGCCATCTGGGTGGTGGCTGCTGGTTTTGTTTGATTATTTGTCATGATTTCTGGGTGGTTGGTGGCTCCATGGGCCCTGGGGTGGTGTCCACATCTCATTCACCCTCCTGACGTGCGGATGCGAGTGCGAGTCCGTACTGGCTTGTGAGAATACGCCGTCCCCCTGTGGGAGCACCGGAGGACGGGGCGCAGAGGGGCGGGGCGCTGGCGGGAGGACCGACCGAGTGGCCCTCTGACGGTGACAGCGGAGCACACGGTCCTCTTCCAGGTTAGCAAAGAAGGGGTTGCTTTTATGTTCCTGCCGAGAACTCTGCTACGTTTTCCTTGGACGTGGAGGGATTTGGGGATTTTCAGTTTTGCAAATAGAAGTAGACATCCCATGGGAGACGAGGATCATCTCCCTACCCATGAATTTTCTTCTTTTGCACAGTTTTCCTGAACAGGCATTTTGTTCTGCCTCCTGCCAGAGCAGATGCGCGGGCGGGAAGGGGTGCCGCCCAGCAGTGGGAGGGCCCTGGCCTGTCACACCCCCTCCCACCAGCCTGCACCTCCCTGACCCGCTGCCTGCCCCCTGCCCGCACTCCAGGAAGCAGGCCGCCGGCGTGGGCGCCGACAGAGGCCGGCGCTCTGGAGATTTACATGTGTTATGGGTGTGACCGGGCCTGGCATCTGACTGTGAAAAGTTTTTTATTATTTTTAAGTTTATTTATTTATTAATTTGAGAGTAAGAGAGAGAGAGAGCAGGGTAAGGCAGAGAGAGAGCAGGGGAGGGCAGAGAGAGAGAGAGGGAGAGAGAGAGAATCCCAAGCAGTCTCCTGTCTCTCAGCACAGAGCCTGACGCGGGGCTTGAACTCACAGACCATGAGATCATGTCCTGAGCCCAGATCAAGAGCTGGCTGCTTACCCGACTGAGCCCCCTCGGCGCCCCGAGAGGTTTTTATTTCTGACCCTGGTGTTTGTGCACAACGATGTTATAAAGGAGACCACTGACGAAGGGAATTTGTCCGGAAAGAGCGCCGTGGCCAGGCGCCTGAGAGCCAGAGTCAATAGGACACGCTTCACCCAGGGCTTCACTGGGGTCCACACCGCCCCCCCCTTGGCCTGTGACCTCGGCGGTGAGTCCCTGGGGCCCGTGGGGGACGTGTGGCGCAGAGGCCCTCCTCGAGGTGGGGCCCTCCCGGGGGACCCGCGGTGCCCGCAGGTCAGGGCGCCTCTGGGTCCCACGGCGTCGCGTGGCAGGTTAAGGTCTCTCCGAACGTGTGGGCCTCGCAGATGTCTGCACGTGCACTCGCTTGTTTGGGGCCTTCAGGAAACAGCCCAGAGAAACCTTGGGACGAGGCTCCTTCACCGATAGCTCGGGGCCGGCACCTGGCCCGTGCAGGGGGGTGGGTGCGGTGGGGGGTGGGTTCATGGGTGCAGGGGAGGGGGCCCTTCTGTGCAGTTTGGCCTGAAAACTGCCCACGAGCCCAGGAACACGCCGGGGAAGCCGCCGCGCCGCCTGGCTGAGCTGGCACAGCACCGGCCGGAGCCCCGCGGTGCAGGCGGAGGCGCTGAGCTGGGAGTGCGGGTGGCCCCAGGGTGCCGGCAGGGTGCGGGCGCGCTCCCTCCCGAGGTGCCCGCGGGGGGAGCCGCGCAGGGGCGCCAGGGCGCCCAGGGACGCCCGCGGCGGGCGCTCCCCAGCGCCAGATGGGGCCCGGGCTCCCCTTGCACCCAGGACAGCGAGGGGCAGGGGACGAGGCTCACGGGATCTCTCTCTTTTTTTTAATGTTTTTTTTTAATTTATTTCTAGAGGAGAGAGGAGACAGCGTGAGCAGGGGAGGGCCAGAGAGAGAGGGAGTCACAGACTGAAACAGGCTCCAGGCTCTGAGCTGGCAGTCAGCACAGAGCCCGACGCGGGGCTCGAACCCACGAAGCGTGAGCTCACGACCTGAGCGAAGTCAGGGGCCCACCTGACCAGCCCCCAGGCGCCCCTGAAGGGAATGTTTCCGCTGACACTGTATCTGTCGTCATACCCGTAACGTCATACCGTAACTTTTAGGCCCCATTTTTGTGGGAGGAGGGGCTGACACAGCAAGCGTGGCTGGGGCGGGCGCAGGCCACCAGCCCGGCCACCAGCCCGGCCGCCAGCCCGGCGGGCGCTGCGGGGACAGGCGCCGCCCCAGCTCGGACGCGGGCCCCGCGTGAGCGCGGCTCTGCCGGACACGCGCTCTGACGCCGCCGACGGCCTGGCGGCGCGCACGGTGCTTCCACGCGCGGACACACGCGGATGGCGCTTCGTCCAGGCCCAGTTTGCGCGGGGCCGTGGGACTGGGCTTGGGTGACCTGGAGCGTGCGCAGTGGTGGGCGCGGGTGGCCGGGTGGCCGAGAAGGGGGCGGGTGGCCCGGGGGCGGGGAAGGCTCCCCCTGCAGGTCGGCCGGGTTCGGCTTCCTCGTGGGAGCGCCCGCCCCCGCCCGCCCCCGCCCGCCCCCGGCGGTGTGTGTCGCGGGTAAATCTGAGGGTTCGTGCCAGGCGCGGTGCCCATGCGGCTCCCGGACTCACAGGTTAGGGAGCCGACGCCGGGGGGGCGTCGCGGCCCCTGCGCCGTAGGCAGCGGCCCGGGCAGAGAAGTTAGGGCGCCCGTCCCGGGGCCACGCGTCGTCGTCGTTTTCCTTCACATCGTGCTGGGGATCGTCTGCGTTTGCGTCCCCGGGAGCACAGCCGCGTCCGGGGGGGCACAGCCGGGTACGGGGGGGGCACAGCCGCGTGGGGGGGCACAGCCGCCGGCAGCACCTGCGACACCCCCGGTTCTGACTTAAAAGGTCTCCATAGAAAACTGCACAGCGACGCCGACTTAATCGCGGTGCTGCTTCAGGACTTCTGCCCCCACAGCCCTCCACCCTCCGCCCGCTCCGGTGGAGACGCGATCGCAGGACGGGGTTCCCGGGGGGCGCGCTCCCGTGCGGGGTGCACGTGCCGACGTGCAGGGCGGGGCTCCCGGGGGCGGGGCTGGGGAGGGGCTGCGTGCCTGTACCTCGCTCGGGGAGGGGGTGGGGGGATGTGGTTCGGGAAGATTCCAGAAGGTCGCAGCCGGAGGGGTGCCGTGTTCAGAACGGAGCACGACCGCGAGTAAATACAGGCCGTCCGCGTGGGCCTGTGACGCCGCGGGCACAACCATGAATGTGGTGATATTACGAATGAAGACGTTTTCCTCAGCCTACAAGCTCATTTCTTATCTTCTGATTTCAAAAGTATTACTGTGTGTTCGTGAACTTGACCATGAATTATATTTAAAAATTTTAAAACAGTTAAAACATGAAAAATAAAAAAAATTTAAAAGCCTGGTAGGCACACTCTTGCACCTACTGTGTGTGGTGACAGAGCCCTCCTGCCCCGTCCCTGGGAGATGTGCGGGCTGGGGACACGGGACACAGGCGACTTTAAATAATGTGTCCATTCCCCAGAATAAAAGTAATGTCATGTCAAAAGAAGAGTTTTGACACACTCAGGCATCAATCACTTTGCCACCAGGACTGATGGTTTCTTTGCCAAGATACTTTCCCCAAGTTTTAAATAGAAGTGGTTGCAGATCAGTTCTGTGCCACCATCTGGATATTTAACAACAGACTAAATGACTCCTCTCCTTCCCTGACCCAAAAAAGATGCGTCACAGTGGGAGAAACAGACTGCCCTGATTATCTATCGGGATCCAAAAAAATTGGGTCATTTTAGTGAGATAAAAGCGGGAGGCTGAGGCCCACCTGGTATTTTCAGTAGTAAATTTCCTTGGACGAAGCCCAAAGTGAACCAACTTTACTTTAGGCCATGTCAGTGTGGTTCATGTGATGGTTTATAAAGTAGGGATTTGGATTCAAGGGTCCTAAACTTCAGTCCACTAGTTACTGCTCAGGGACCTTGGGCAGAGTGCTCGCCCTCTGGCCCGTGTCTTAGGAATCCGCGGCCTGGGTGCCTGTCTTGGCTCAGGGCTGCAGAGCTGGAGGCTCACCGCAGACGAGACACGAGCGAGCACTTTGCCAGGAGGGTAGTGTATTTGAATCTTCTTATTAGGTGATGATTTGGTAGCGATTTGATAGGTAACTTTTCTAGGCCTTTGGGTCTCCCAGGCTAGTTCACAGCAACGTGGGAACAGAGGACACAACGGACGGAGTGTCTGTGTCCCCCCACATTTGTACGTGGGACCCTACCCCCCACCGTGCTGGGAGATGGTTGGGTCCTGAGGGTGCAGCCCCCTGAATGGATTAGTGCCCTGACAGGAGAGACCCAGCGCTCCCTGTTTCTGCCGTGGAGGACACAGCGCCGAGTCATCAGTCTGCGGCCCAGGGGGGGCTCTCACCAGAACCCGACCTGCTGACTCCTCGTCTCAGACTCCCGGACCCCAGAGCTGTGAGGAAGAGAGCTCTGTGGCTCATCAGCCACCTAGTCTGTGGGGCCCAAACTGACTAAGGCAAGACCATCGGACGGAAGGGACCTAATGCAGTTACTCGGCGGGCGAGGTAAGCGTTTCATCGAAGGGGATGGCGCGGCCCATCCTGGGTGCCCTTCCTGCTGCCTCCCTCGACTCAGCCGGGGAGAATTCGAGGCGCATCTGCCCGCTGCCTTCTGTTCTCCGTGCTGAGAAGAACCACAGGGCCCCTGGGTGAGGGGGGCGCTGTCCGTGGACATGAGCGATGGTGGTCTGGAGTTACTGCTGGACAAGCTTTCCTTGTCCTGGAAACTCGGCCCCCTCCCCCCCCGGCGTACAGGAAGACCCAAGGAAATGTGCCACTTGGCACAAGGTTGAAGCTCACCAGAAGGGGTATCGTTCGGCCTCAATGCCTGATGGGTATAGAGAAGAATTCTTTGAAGAATTCTTTGTATTTAAGGGTCTAATAAAGCATGTTAATGATGGGAGAGCTGTTTTCAGAACTCACAGAATTATCTGAGTTGGTTGAAAACTCCAGGCCATGCTAGCCTTCCTGTCTCACCAAAGGGATGAAGGAAAGACTCGGAAGCACTTAGAAGGTCACAGCCCAGGGGCATAAACTCAGTAAAAGACTGAGACCTAATTTCAGGGTTACAGAATTCTTTCCCGCCGCTAGCTTACCACCACATCAGGGGGACTCCATATGCAAATAAAAGATGATGTCTCAAGGAGCCACACGACCCAGGCCCTATTTGGGAGGGTGTCTCTAGGGAAACTGAATGGCTTCAGGAGAGCTGGAAGCCAGGACAGTGGGGAAACATTTAGCCTCTGAAGCCACAGGACTCCAGCACACGGTAAACAAACTCCTGGTCACAAAGAAACTCACACCAAAGGCCTGTCTAACCTCACTTTCACGCAGTGCATCACGTCCACTTTCAAGAAGGATTAGAAGGCGTGCTATGAGGGAAAAGTCCCAGTTTGAATGGGCGAGTCAACCATCAGACTCAGACTCTGATATGGTGGGGATTCTGGAATCATCGGACCAGAAATTTAAAATAACTGATTAACATGCTAAGGGCACTCATGGATAAAGTATGGGGGGCGCCTGGGTGGCTCAGTCAGTTAAGTGTCTGACTGTTAGTTTCAGCTTGGGTCATGATCTCACAGGCTGTGGGATCGAGCCCCACTTCGGGCTCTGCGCTGACAGTGTGAGCCTGCTTAAGATCTTCTCTCTCCCTCTCTCTCTGCCCCTCCCCTGCTTGTGCTCTGTGTCTCTCAAAATAAATAAATAAACATTAGGAAAAAAAAAGAAATGAAAAACCAGTGTAACAGAATTAAGAATGCCTTTGATGGGCTCATTGGTGCAGTGGACACAGCTGAGGAAAGAATCAGTGAGGTGGAAGGTTCATCAATGGAACGTCTCAAACTGAAATGTCAAGAGAGAAAAGGGAAAAAATAGGAAAGTAGTATGGGACAATTACAAAAAGCATGACGGGGTGCCTGGGTGTCTCTGTCGGGTTGAGCATCTGACTCTTGGCTTGTCTCAGGTCACGGTCTCATGGTTCATGGGTTTGAGTCCCATGTTGGGATCTACACTGACATCAGTGCCTGCTTGAGATTCTCTTTCTCCCTCTCCCTCTGTCCCCCATCCCGCTCATGTGCGGCTGTGTTTTCTCTCTCTCTAAAAAACTAAAAATTAAAAAACAAAAGGTATGACATATCCATAATGGGGAGAACAGAAGGAGGGAAAGGAGAGGAAGGAACAGAAGAAATACTTGAAGCAATATTGCTGACAATGAAAAACAATAAGGGCAGACATCGCAGCACCGATCGTGTTCACACACCTGGTAGAAGGGCCAAAACCCAGACACTGACAGCACCAGGTGCCAGTGAGGCTGTGGGGCGCCTGGGATTCTCATTCATTGCTGGTGGGAATGCAAAATGGCACAGCTACTTTGGAAGATGATTTCGTGGTTTGTGCAAAGCTAAACACATTCTCACCACACAATCCAGCAATCCCATCACACTTCTTAGCATTTACCCAATGGAGCTGAAAGATTATGTCCACACAAAAACCTACACATGGATGTTTATAGCAGCTTTATTCATAATTGCCAAAAATTAGCAGCAAAAATTGAAGGAATAAAATGCCTTTCAATAGGTGAATGAATAAACCAAGTGCGATAAATCCATACAATACAATATTACTCAACAGTAGAAAGAAGTGAGCTGTCCAGCCACAAAAATACACGGAGGACCAGTAAACCCATATCGCGGCCAATTTGAATAGGTCACATACAGTATGATTCCACCTACATGGCCCTGTGGAACAGACAGAGCTGTGCAGACGGTGAAGCGGTCAGTGGTAGTAAAGTCAAGGGGTTCAGTGCGGGGGGAAGGAAAGAACAGGTGGGGCCCGGGGGCTTTGTAGGGCAGCAAACCTGTTTTGTGTCACACTGTGATGGTGGACACATGACATGATGGCATTCAGCAAAGTCCTTAGAATGTACAACGCAGAGAGCGCCCTTCCGGCCGTCATCCTTGGGCTCTGGTTAGTCATAATGTATCGATATTGGGTCATCAATTGTAACAAAGGAACAGGTTAATGGGATCTGTGGTGGACAGAGGACTGTGGGAAGGGACGGAGGGTCTATGGAATTCACTGTAATTTCAGTCCACTTTTTCTATAAATCTTCAAACTGCTCTAAATAAATAGAGTTTATCGATTTATAAAATCCTCTGGTTTTACAGCCTAAGGATAAAACGGAATGTTTAGGTATATTTTCTTCCAGCATTTTTCTGAGTGTTTTTATAGTCCCGTGGTGTTGGTATTGAACAACCTAACGTTTCTGCTTAATAATAAATTTTTACAATAAATCTTCAGGATTTGCCCACATCACTAAATAGCCCATTAAGACAGAGCTGTGAATGGCTGTCTAATATTCCGTTGTATGGATGATTCTGACAGATGGATGTGTAGGATGCTTTCTGTTACTCACCGTTCTCTTACAGAAGGCTTTTGGTGAATTTCCAATAATTCCCTTTGAATAAATTCTGAGAGGTGGAATTACTGCATAAAAAGGAAGAAACACTGCTGGGGCTTTTTGGTGCAGTTTTGCCTTCGGCTTTGACCAATTCACACTCCCCTCGAAATTGTCAGCATCCCAGCGGGTGGAGGCAGTGTGACGTTCTTGTTGGAAAAGACTCCGCACACCACCCCGGAACCCATCAGTGACAACTCTCCACGGTGCAGAGGTGTGGGAACGAGCAGAGGGGCCCATGTCCCTGGGCCATGGGGCGTGCTGGCCGCGGCATCGGGGAGACGGTGTGCGGTAGGCACGGAGGGGCAGGCAGCCCAGGGCACCAGCCGGGCTCCGCAGGCGGCGAAGTTCCAGCCTGGGGAGAAGGAAGGGCCCGTGCCAGTGGCACGCCCAGCGGCGTGGACGTCACCGTGGCGTGGGCATTGGTCCAGTGTACTGAGAGTCACTGGGGGTGGGGGGCGTGGCAGCCACGGCCGGAGGTGGGGCTGGGGACACGCGGCGATGAAGCTTTGAGTAGCACGCGAGGTAACTGGGGGATTGCGGGCAGTTAACTGGTTTAGGTAGGTGCAAAATAGGGCTCAGATCGTGATTTAGGTTTTTAAACTTTTTGTTTGGAAAATTCTAAACACACATGACAGAATAGTGAAGTCCCACGTGCAGAACCCACAATCAGCTTCAAGATTATGAGCACGACTAATCGCACTGCATTTACACCGTTTCCTGCCCCCTCTCCCCACCCATCGCTATCGTATCATTTCATCCTTAACTGTTTTCTGAGACTGTCAGAGGAGACTTTTAAACGAGAACAAACAAAACGGTAATACCCTGACCGTGCCCGAACTGATGGACGGTAAGGTCTTTATAGTACCTCCTGTCCATTTCTGGACACCCACCCCCACACACACACGTGTGCAAACACACACACACATTTAACAACTGGTTTGTAGGGGGCAGGTTCCAAAGGAAGTTCAAATCTCTGCCTTGGTTTTTCCCTTCCACGTGGACCCAAACACTTTTCCCTCCTTATGACCCCCTCCTCAGCCCTGCGGGAGCAGCTCCCACCCTTCCCTCCCGGGCCACCTGCAGCCTCGGGCCCTGTCCCCGCACAGGGGGCCGCCATCCCCCGATGGCTCACCTGTGTCACCTTTCCCGTCAGAGTGATCACATGTCGGGGTCCATGGGGGCCGCTTGCTACCCAGCTTTGTTGAAGCTGTAGTTGCTCATTTTTATGGAGATTTCTGGGAGGTTCAGAAACCACCGGACCACCACTGCCTTGCGGGCGCACAGGAGGGCAGGGGCAGGGCAGGGGCCACAGCGCAGCTGGGAAGGTGGCCAGGCTCCGGTTGGGGTGTGGGGGGGACGAGCCCCAAACGCATAGGATGTAAACTCAGCAGGCTCGTAGCTGCTGTAATGCCTGAAGCCACCATCCTCTCGACAAGTGAACCTTCGGTCAGCACGTACTCGCCGACCTCTGCCTCTGGAGTCGGGCCCTGCGGTGGACACGGCAGATGTGGTTTCTTTTCCTTTGGGGTGTCTGCTGTGTGCTCTCGTGGCTTATCATCGTGGTTGTTAACAGCAAGTTATATGCTAGAGGTAAATCTTCATGTTTTTTAGAATCAGAATAAAAAATGTCCCCAGCTCCCTTCCCTGGAATCGTCCATTTTCCTGGGCTTCCCTGACAGTATTTATGCTTTCCTCTTCCAACATGGCTCCGTCATTGTCCGTGCAGCTGACCTCTATTCCAGCCGGCCCGTTTTGCTTAAGTCCTTTAAAATGATTAATTGATGATGACCTTTGAATTAAAATACCATATTTCTTGATTCTAAGATGGATATTTTTCACCTGTGTTTTGGAAATCTGAATGTAGCTTGTAATTGATGGTTGCTTTTAACAGGGTCTTTTTTTTTTTTTGTCTTGAAAAGCTGTTAATAAATAGATGGTACATCTTGTAATTGATGGCATCTGAGAATCCAGGAAATGTGGTGATTGTCTCTCAGAGGCGTTACAGAATGTAACGGCTCGCTTCCTGGAAGGCTTAGTGAATTCCATCTTGTACACGCCGGCTAAGGAACATTGTAAGAAATCTCCCCAAAACTCTGTACGATTTCCTCACTCTATCCCCTTATTTGCTGATTTCGGATTATTTTCTGGTTTCTATCAGAAAATCGTCTTCTGCTCCCTGTTCAGTCACAGAAGCAGATGGGCGTGCAGAAGGGCCCAGAGCCGCCATCTCTGTCGTGAGCAGGTGGCCCCACCAGCCCCCACTCACCACATCCCGGCGCCGCTCGACACCCCCACCTCACCTTACCAGGTTTGGGTTTCTGCAGGGGATTGTTAGGACCACAAATCTACCGCCCGAGGCTCCGTAGGGAAGATGTCGAGCTGGCTGACAACTTAAAAGCAAACACTTAAAAATATGACAGCGCTCACCCTGAAAGGGACACTTCGCTTGCAGAGAAAGGAAAGATAATTGATGAAGCTTGTTATTTATGAAAGGAAAAAGGACAATGCTTTTAAAAGCAGGGGTGGGGGGGAAGTAGAGGTTTTAGATTTTTTTTCCCTCTAAAATGGATGGTTCTTTATTCTGTAATGGGAAAAAATTAATGGCATCCATGTATTAATTGCCACGTAAGCGTTTCGAGGAAGCACCGCGGCTGAGAGTTTTAAGGCCCTCGCGTTGCTAAAGCCCATGTCGTGCGGCGGACGGCCCTGCTTTGACAGGGACGAGCATGGAGCAGGCGGGTGGACCTGCGTCTGGTCCGGGCCACCTGCCGGCGTCTCAGGCAGGGGCTGCGGGGTTTCAGGGCTGGTTGCTCTGGGCTCCCGTCTGGAAACAGACGGACGCCAAGAGGAGGAAAAAGACTCTGCTTTATTCCCCCGCCTCCCGGATTATTGAGGCCTGCTTCCATGCTTCTGCTGTGTTCCTGGAACACTGGGAATCGCGATTTATTGCGGTTTAAGGGGAAAAAATAACGAACCACCAAATCTAATGTGAAATATCAAAAAATGTGGAGCCCAGGAACGTTGGGACAGCGTCGGCTTCCCCGGAACCGTTAGATCTGAGGATGCAGCTGCCAGCGCTCCCGGCCCCACGCAGCCAGGGGGCGTGAGGAGACCTCTGCGTGCCCAGCAGCGGCCACCACGTCCCGGTGACGCCTGGGGCCCTGCGAGTGAGCAGTCTGCCCTTCACTCCCAGAGGCAGTGCTCTCGTTCGGTCTGCCCCACCTGGCCCCCTCAGAACGATGCCCCACCCCCTCGGCACAGCTGTCAGGTCAGTGGCTCATGACGTGGCCTGTGTGACGCTTTGGCTCAGAAATCTTCCATCCCTCCTATTACCCCTCAGAGCCTTGGGCCTTGCAGACCCCCGGGAGGCCCTAAAGCAAACATCGGGCCTTGTCCCCCAGGACGCCCCAAGCCCAGCTCAGCTCTGGGTCCCCACCCCTCCCCAGTGCCTGGTAGTGAGCTGGTGTTTATTGTAAGAAAAAAGGAGTTCTCTGACAGTCCGTGACGTGTATGCCCCCTCCACTGAGGAGCACTCCTGGCTTATCCGTGCATCGCCTCCACTGGCCAGTTGTTATTATCAACTCTCCTTAAAACCCTTAAAATGAAAGAGAGTGCATCTCTTTCATTTACATGTTCCAGGCTTATTGATTCTGGCTTGGCATGCAGTAAGAGCTTAATAAATGTGTTGTTCTCACCAACAGATAAGGCTCATTCCTTCCTGCCCCTGATTTTGCCCATGCTGCCCCTCCCCCGCCCCCACTGGTCCCTGGCCCCCTGAGCTGTGAGGTCCCTGGCCCCCTGAGCTGTGAGGTCCCTGGCCCCCTGAGCTGTGAGGTCC
>JAESUZ010004257.1:0-391265 GCA_017311185.1 Proteles cristata cristata
ACCAACTCTTGGTTTCATTGATCTGTTCAATTGTTTCTTTGGGCTCTATGTTGTTTATTTCTGCTCTAATTTGTACTATTTCTCTTCTTCTACTGGGTTTAGGGCATTCTTGTTGCTCTGCCTCTAGTTCCTTTAGGTGAGCTGTTAGATTTTGACTTGCGCTTTTTCTAATCTCTTGAAATAGGCCTGGAGAGCAATGTACTTTCCTCTTAGGACTGCCTTTGCCGCATCTCATAGATTTTGAATGGTTGTGTTTTCATTTTCATTTGTTTCATATATTTTTTAATTTCATCTCTAATTGCCTGAGTGGCCCATTCATTCTTTAGAAGGGTGTTCTTTAACCTCCATGTTTTTGGAGGTTTTCCAGACTTCTTCCTGTAATTGATTTCAAGTTTTAAAGCATTGTGATCTGACAGTGTGCATGGTATGATCTCTATTCTTTTATATTTATTGAGGGCTGCTTTATGTCCCAGTATGTCATCTATCTTGAAGAATGTGCCATGCGCACTTGAGAAGAAAGTAAATTCCCTGGCCTCAGGATGTAAAGTTCTAAATATATCCGCCAGGTCCATCTGGCCCAATGTATCTTTCAAGTCCATTATTTCTTTAGTGATTTTCTGTCTGGTTGACCTATCCATTGCTGTAAGCGGAGTATTAAAGTCCCCTGCTATTAGCACATTCTTATCTAGAAGCTTGTTTCTGTTTGTGATTAATTGTTTTAGATATTTAGGTGCTCCCATATTCGGTGCGTAGACATTTATGATTGTTAATTCTTCCTGATGGATGGACCCTGTAATTATTATGTAGTGCCCTTCTTCATCTCTTGTGATTGTCTTTAATTTAAAGTCCAGTTTGTCTGATATAAGTATAGCTACTCCCGCTTTCTTTTTGATTTCCTGTAGCATGATATATATTTCTCCATCCCCTTACTTTTAATCTGAAGGTATCTTCCCGTCTAAAATGAGTTTCTTGTAGACAGCGTATAGATGGATTTTGTTTTTTAATCCATTCTGCTACCCTGTATCTTTTGATTGGAGCATTCAGCCCATTTACATTCAGTGTTATTATTGAAATATGTGGGTTTAGAGTCTTTGTATCTTTTGTAGGGTTCATGTTTGTGGTGGTGTCTCTGGAATCTTTGGTGCCTGCACCTTTCCTTCCAGAGCATCCCCCTCAGGATTTCTTGTAGGGCTGGCTTCGTGGTGACAAATTCTTTCAATTTCTGTTTGTTTGGAAAGGTTTTTATCTCTCCTTCTATTTTGAATGACAGGCTTGCTGGATAGAAGATTCTTGGCTGCATATTTTTACTGTTCATCACATTGAAGATCTCTTGCCATTCCTTTCTGGCCTGCCACGTTTCAGTAGATAGGTCTGTCACCACTCTGATGGGTTTCCCTTTGTATGTGAGGGCCCTTTTCTCCCTAGCTGCTTTCAAAATTCTCTCTTTGTCCTTGTATTTTGCCATTTTTACGATGATATGTCGTGCAGAAGATCGATTCAAGTTACATCTGAGAGGAGTCCTCTGAGCCTCTTGTATTTCCATATTGACTTCCTTCCCCAGGTCGGGGAAGTTCTCTGCTATAATTTGTTCCAGGACTCCTTCAGCACCTTTCCCTCTCTCTTCCTCTTCTGGGATTCCTATAATACGGATATTGTTGCATTTGACTGTGTTGCTGAGCTCTCGAATTCTTTCCTGTTCCTGGATCAGTTTGTCTCTTTTTTTGTCAGCTTCTTGTTTTTCTAGAACGGTGTCTTCTATATCACTTATTCTCCTTTCTGCCTCTTCAAGCCGTGCATTGGAGGCCTCTAATTTATTATGGATCTCATTTATCGCATTTTTTAATTCTTCATGCCTATTTTTATTTTCCATTCTGTCTATAGCCATAGTTTCTTTGATGTCGCCTATGTTTTTTTCAAGCCCTGCTATTAATTTCACCATTATTATTCTAAAATCTTGTTCACTTATGCTGCTGATATCTGTTTTGAGCAGTTCATTAGCTGTCATTTCTTCTTGGAGTTTCTTTGGAGGAGAGCTCTTTCGTTTCGTCATTTTAGTTAGCTTTCCGGCTCTTGTTGGTTTTAAAGACCTGTTATGCTCTCTGTTTCTATGAGCACTGCTATATCCAAGAAACTCTTTGACTTTCCAGGGCCTATCCTTTCAGAGATTGTTTTTTGAATGGTATCCCTCGGTCACTCTTGTTGGGACCTTAGTTATTTTATTTTCCTATTCGTAGTGATATTTGGGACTCTTCACCTTGTGTACTCTAGCTTGTTTCTTGAGGTAGCCCTGGAAAGAAAACAGACAGACAAACACACAGGGAGCAGGAGCACACAAACGCACAGGCTAATTCAACTAACATGCAAAGTGAGAGGGAAAACGAAAAAGTTAATAGAAAAGACGGAAGAGGGAGGGCGAATAGGGAGCATAAAATACATAAAAGGGTCAAAAAGGGGAAAAGAAAAGGAAAAAAGAAGAAACCGATGGACAAAGAACGGTTTAAAGCATATACCTGGATTTCCCAGCTACAGTTAAATAGCCGTGTGTATGCAGTGCTGGTTGAAGAGCATAGAGAAAAAGAGAGAAGGCAGGGTGAGACAAGGCAGATTTGGAAATAGAATGAACAGGCAGAAGGGATAAGAAACTTTTTCAAAGAGGTAAAGGGTAGAATATGGTTGGATAGGTGAGAGAAGGATGCTGGAATTATCCAGAGAAACTATATAGTCTAATTACTCCTGAGAGAAATAGCTGAAAAGGTCGGTAGGTGTAGAATTTACATTTACAGAATGGACTTGTGATTGTTTAAGCAAGCTGGCGACCAGAGTTAATCAGGTCAGTGTTTTGGGGGAAAAAGCGAGAAAAGAGAAAGAAGAAGAAAAAAAGAGAAAAGAAAGGGGGAAAAAGAAAGAAGAAAAAAAAAAGGGAAAAAGAAAAAAAAAAAGGGAGGAGGGCACCTCTCAGGCAGGGATGGGCGTGGCGTGATCCGATGCCTCAGGCGGGGGTTCTGCCTTGGCGATTGTGGGGAGGAGAGTGACGGTGCTCCAGTCCCTTATTGAACCCCGCGCTGCAGCTCGCTTTTTTTTTTGGCGTGTCAACTCCCCGTTCCGGGACGCAGACGAAGTTGGTTGCACTCTTCAACCCAGGCCAGTTCCAATCTCCAAATCCCAGTCCGCGCCCCGCTGAAGTTGCCTTAGACACAGCTTCCCAGACAACCCCCTCCGGCTATTCCAGGCTCCCTGCTGAGCTCTGGGGGCGGAGTCAGGATCGCTGCTTTCTTCTCTGGTCGGCTCTAGTGCGCATGCGCGGGGGCTTGCCTGCAGCGTCCGCGCAGCCTGAGCCCGCTGGAGTGAGGAAAACCGGGCCTCTCTATGGCTCGTCACCCGAAACACGAACTCACAGGCAAATTTCCCAGTTTTTAGCTTTTTGCCTTCCCTCTCGAGTTCCAGCCAGCCAGGAGCGCGGATGCCGGGTGTCTGCGCGTCTCTTTCAGGGATCCCAGCCGCCCTGGAGCTACAATGGCGGCAGGCGCGCCCGCGCCGCTTTAAAACCCCACCTCCAGGAGCGGCACAAAGAAGCAGTTTGTGTGCTCAGCCTCCCCCAGGATCAGTTGTCGCGAGGGGACCTGGTGTGCAGGTATTTGGCAAGTACGGTCTTTCTATGCACCGAGTGGAGATTTTTCTGTCTCGGACTCTCTCCTTTTCCCCTCTCACTCCCCGTAGAGGGTAGAGGGGGATCGCCTCCCACCCTGGAGGCTCCGATCCCAGCCCGATTTTACCTTCCCCGGTTCGCACTCACGTTAGAAGGCTTTCTCAGTGGATTCTGCGTCCTTTTTCTCCGAGTCTCTCAGGTTTTGTATGGTTTCCAATGGCTTCAGATCTTTTCTGTGTGATGTATGGGCGCGAGTGCAAGTACGGAGCTCCTTACTTCTCCGCCATCTTGCCTCTTACCACAATTTGGGTCATTCTTAACCTTCTCTTCTTCTGGAATCTCACATCACAGCCATCAGAAAATTACAGACTGTTTCTTTCAAATGAATTTGATCACTGCTCACCACTTCCATTGCTACCATCTTGGTGCAAACAGGGACTAATGGCCATTGCCTCTGCAGTAGTTAGGGTATTGGCTAATGTGCCAAAACAGAAATATCATCCAAGCTGTGATGCTGAGCTATAAATATAGTGGTTTAAATAAGAGAACTACTTATTTTTCTCTAGCCAAGAGGTAGAAGGTTCTCTGCTGTGAGGTCATCCAGGGAACTGGAATCTATCTTGTGTCTCCAGCATTCCTTCAGTTATTGTTCTTGTCTTCATGGTTAAAGTGGACTCACAACCATGGCTTCTTTTCCAGCCCACAGCAAGGGAGGGAGAAAGTGAGAATGTGTGTGTGTGCCTGTAGGGGAGGGATGGCTTCCCTTTTAAGGATCCGACCTTGAAGTTGAACATATCACTTATGCTCATATCCCATTGGTCAGGATGTGGTCACATAGCCACGTTTAGCTGCAAGGGAGTTTAGGAAATGTGGTATCCAGCTGGGCAGCCATTGGCTCTGATAAAACTTGGGGATGTCTTGGACCCAAATGAATAAAAGAAAAACTCTAGCAGTCTCTGTATCCACCTCTGTGGTAGCCACAGAGATGCACCACCAAATATTCCACTAGTGAAGGACTCGCTGCCCATCTGTACACCTCCCACTCATGAACTAAAGGGGTCCATAATCTCCTTTGATGAGGAAGGTCCTTGCCTAAAGTCATGCCCATCCTGGGCAACCTGCGTCCTCTGACTGAGCCAGGAGGGGGACATAAAGCTCCAGCCATTTCAGGACACTGACAAGCAGCACTGACTCCAGTGCTACCCCTGGGTTGCCCAAGCCTTTCTGGGTTCACATTCTACTTCGACCTCTTTCTCTCCCAATCTAGTTTCCTCTCCTTTCTTTGCAAGTGTTGATTCTTGTTCCTGATAAACCTCTGGGACCCCAAATTCTCTTCCAGTGACTATGAGAGAGACTGACATATCAGTGTCTTTGCACCTACCTGTGTTCACCTGGATAATGCTCCCCGCACAGCCCCGAGAGGGGTGCTTTCCCCATAAGATCTGCTCCCCTCCCCTCTCTGCTCCCCCTCTACCCCATCTCTGACTTCACTCACTCCTTTCTCTTTCCCCTCCAGCCTCACTGGCCTCTTCCTTGGACATGCCCATCACCTTCTGACCTGGAGCTGTGTCCCTGATGCATCCCCAGGGACCCCTGTGGCTCACTCCTTCCTTTCCTTCAGGTATCTGCTCTAAGTTACCTCCTCAGAGAAGTGTGCTCTGATTGCCCCATTTATGTTTATTTATTTTTGAGAGAGAGAAAAAGAAAGGGGGCATGAGCAGGGCAGAGAGAGGGGGAAGACAGAGGATCTGAAGTGTGTTCTCCTGATTGCAGAGAGCCCAAGGTGGGGCTTAAACCCATGAACCACAAGATCATGACTGGAGCCGAAGTCAGACGTGTAACTGACTGAACCACCCAGGTGCCCCTGATTGATTGCCTTGTTTAAAATGGCACCTCCGATGGGGCGCCTGGGTGGCTTAGTCGGTTAAGCGTCCGACTTTCGCTTAGGTCATGATCTTGCGGTTCGTGGGTTCGGGCCCCGCGGCGGGCTCTGTGCTGACTGCCAGCTCAGAGCCTGGAGCCTGTTACAGTCTGCGACTCCCTCTCTCTCTGACTCTCCCCTGCTCGCGCTGTCTCTCTCTCTCTCCTAGAAATAAAAATAAATAAATAAAAAATAAATAAATAAATAAAATGGCACCTCCAGGGGTGCCTGTTTGGCTCAGTCGGTTACGTGTTTGACTTCAGCTCCAGTCATGATCTCGTAGTTCGTGGGTTCAAGCCCTGCATCAAGCTCTGTGCTGACAGCTCAGAGCCTGGAGCCTGCTTCGGATTCTGTGTCTTCCTCTCTCTCTGCCCCTCCCCTGCTCACTCTGTCTCTCAAGAATAAATAAACATTGAAACAGTAAATGAATAAAATGGTACTCCCATCTATCACTCACTGTTCCTTTTACCCTATTTATTTTTTCTCATGGCACTTATCACTTGACGTTTCGTTTATTTAGTATCATTATCTCTTGTATTTCTTCTTCTGCTACAATGTCAGCAACTTCAGGATGGAGATTTTGTTGGCTTTGTTCACAGGTACCCTGGCCCACAGTCATCTTTAAAGAATAATCACAGGGGTGCCTGGTGGCTCAGTTGATTAAGCATCTGACTCTTGGTTTTGACTCAGGTCATGATCTCACAGTTCATGGGATCAAGCCCCAAGTTGGGCTCTGTGCTGACAGCACTGAGCCCACTTTGGATCCTCTGCCGCCCCACCCCCTCTCTGCCCTTCCCTGCTTACACTCTATCTCTCTCAAAATAAATAAATACATTTAAAAATAATCATTAAAAAGTGAATAAATAAACAAAAAGCAGAAAAGAAGAGGGAGATGAAAATATAGGTCAGCAGGAGCCAGATGTGGAGGGCCCTGTATACCACGGTGAGGAGTCTGCATTTTGTCCTAATTTTAATGGGGAGCCATGGAGTGCCTAAGTAGGCAGTGGCCCGATTTATTCTTGGAATGATCACTCAGTTGAACTCCAAGGGCCCAGAACCTTGATGTTACCAGTGACAGCAGGACACTCACCACTTCTTCATGAAACCAATTCCATTGGTGAAAATCTTTAATTATTAAATTTTTAAATTTAATTATTAAATAGTTATTTCATACACCAAGTACTTCTTCCCTATAAATGCTACTCATTAGCTCAAGTTCTGCCCTCAGGAACAACTCAAAACAAAGTTTAAAACTTGCTTAAAACTTCCACATAATGGATCTTAAAACGTTTGGAGACAGCTTGCTAAGTCTTCCCTCTCTAGGGTAAACATCCATGATCCTTTGAATTATTATCCCATTACATGACTTTGAGACTACTCATTGTCTTCCAGAGCTCCTTAAGAATTGCTGAACTTTGGTCTGACCAGCACAATACAAAGAAGTAGTTGTGCCCAAGACTGGAGCTATGTCTTTGAACATTGGCTAACTCGATTATGTTTCAGTCCCATTACTAGGTCAGGCTAAACTTGTCAACAGAAGCATCTGGAAATTCTTCAAGCTAGAACTGCTCCATCCTTTACTTAATCAACTGACAGGCTGTGATTCACATTGATCTTGTGAAATGTATCCTGTGGCCTCTGGCTGATGTTACTTTTTCGTGATCAACTCTGCATTCTCTCAGCATTTGCAACCTCTGATTATTGGTAGGAGTGTTTATTAGAGTTCATCTGATGAAAATATTAGATAGAAGAGGACTGGGGACAGAATTCTATAGTTTTCTTCTTGAAATGATTTCTAAATGATAAGCATTTTCTATAATGGGCTGAGTAAGGAGAGGAGTATATTCTAATGCGCATAATACACAGATCCTTAGCTCTAGGCTATGGATAGCTAAATGCAAAGACTTGGAAAGTATATGACCTGACCTGAAACCAAGAGTCAGAGGCTTAACCAATTGAACCACTCAGGCGCCCCTACCCTTGACAGGTTAAATGATATGTTGAATTCGTTTTTACCTAGGAAACAAGGGAGGTCATCTATGTGCATGTTCATACAATGAAATGCTTTAAGAATGTTTCTTAAAATCCATGATTTTCTCGAGGAGTCCACAGAAATCAACATCATTGGGTATCTATGCCTACTTTAAATTCAAAGAAAAATAATTTTAGTGTATGTGCTGCCAAAGCAAGCACAAAAATTAATTTTTTTAAAAAAGCAATAGATCATATTCATGGGAGAAATTTTATCTTACAGATAGTGAACCATCCTCCAAGACCTCCTTTCCTTTCATATAATCTAACCCTATTAGAGCTAATAAGGCCTATGAGATTTGGTTGTTTTGTTAGAGCTACTGAACAAACAAAGCTTCTCACATATAGTTTTTATAAGCAGCTGCTGAATCCACTAGTAATATTTTAGTCAAATCCACATTTCAGATATTTTCTTTAAATGTTTTACATAGTCTCTACACCCAACATGAGGCTTGAACTCACAGCCCTGAGATCAGGAGTCACATGTTCTTCTGACTGAGACAGCCAGGAGCCCCAGTCCAATCCACAGGTCAGCATCTCACTTCCAGGGATGCAATCAAAAGAGAAACCATTAGGAGTGCCTGGGTGGCTTAATTGGTTAAATGTCTGACTCTTGATGTTGGCTCAGGTTCATGGGACTGAGCCCTGTGTCAGGCTCTGTGTGTCAGCACAGATTCTTTCTCTCACTCTTTCTTTGTCCCTTCCCTGCTCACATGGCTGTATTCTCTCTCTCTCTCTCTCTCTCTCAAAATAAATAAGCTAAAAAAAACCCTCTTTAAACAAAAAGAGAAGTCATTAAATACTTTGCTAAAATGGAGGCACACACTCTAGCTAAAGCATTTCCCCTAATCTACTAACCTAATAAGTATGTCAGAAACAGACTCAGTATTAATTTGTTGTAACCTATTGGAAGAGAACCTATGTTGGGTTTTAGTGATCACTGTACCAAAAGCCCAGTGCACATAAGCCATCTTGTTTAATAAGAACTGGGCTGTGGATTTATGTCAAACTTCCTGATTGTTGGTTTTCACAATCTATGGCTTTTCCCCCTATATCCTCAGGAATTTCTCTTGTTTACCATTTTTAAAAATTCACTTCTTCTCCCACTACAAAGTGATACAAACTCATTGCATAAAATTTGGAAATGGAGAAAACAAGGAAAAAATGAGCTCCTCCTTCCTGAAATACTCTTAACATTTTGGCACATTAGCTTTCAGCATTTTTCTGTATATATTCTTTACAATGTCACAGTGTTGTACATATATTTTTTTAAATAAAATATCCATGTTATTAGATTGTCTCCCTTACCATCCTATATAGTAAAGATTAATGCTGTTTAGGTCACAGTTACAAGTCCTTATAGCTTGGGGTATATTTTTCAGGGTTTATAGCCCTGAAATGCATTTTTAAAAAAGATTTTGTTTTTAACTAAGCTCTACACCCAGTGTGGGGCTTGAACTCACAACCCCAAGATCAAGAATTGCATGCTTTAGTGACTGAGCCAGCCAGGTGCCCTCTCTGAAATGCATTTTGGACAGCTAGTTACTTATATTGTTTTCTAGCTGAGTTTCAAGTCCATCTTCATGGTGCCTACTTTACTTTCTTTGGTGTGAGTGAAATTTTCTTTGCTCACAAAGGATACTAAAAATTAAATAATTGAACTCTCTCTTCACTGAGCATTAATATTGCCCTATGTTCAGAACCTTCAGGCATTGGAAATATGGAGCATAAATTAGGCTAACCTTTCTGGAAAGCAATCATGTAATGTGTATCAAGATCTTTAAAAATTTTTTGCTTTTTGGGGCACCTAGGTGGCTCAGTTGGTTAAATATTTCATTCTTAGTTTCAGCTCAGGTCACGGTCTTGGGGTTTGTGAATTTCAGCCCCACGTAGGACTTGTGCTGACAGCGCAGAGCCTGCTTGGGATTCCCTCTCTCTCTCTCTCTCTCTCTCTCTCTCTCCCTCTCTCCCTCTCTCCCTCTCTCTCTCTCTCTCTCTTTCTCTCTCTCTCTCTGCCCCTCCTCTGCTTGCACTGTCTCTGTCTCTTTCAAAACAAATAAATAAACTTAAAAAAAAGTCTTGCTTTTTGTTCAAGTCCTTTCTCACCTAGAAATAAGATCCTAAGGAAAGTATGTGTTCAAAGATTTTTATGAAAGGATCTGGGGCGCCTGGGTGGCTCAGTCAGTTAGGCGTCCAACTTTGGCTCAGGTCATGATCTCACAGTTTGTGGGTTCAAGCCTCGCATCGGGCTCTGTGCTGACAGCTCAGAGCCTGGAGCCTGCTTCATATTCTGTGTTTCCCCCTCTCTCTCTGGCCCTCCCTTGCTCAACCTCTCTCTCTCTCTCTCTCTCTCAGAAATAAATAAAACATTAAAAAAATAAAGATTTTTATGAAAGGATCTTAACGGTGATGTTAGTCGCACTGGTGTAATGTCCAAAAGTCGGGAGATAATTAAACTATACTTGATGAAAGATTGTATAGTTGCTTTAAAAAAGTAGGCCATGAAAACGTAAGTAATGACCTGCAAAAGAGCTTATGATATGAAAATAAAACAAAAAAATTAAATCCTGCTCGGCAGGATTCTGATTTTGATTTTGGTATGTAAAAATGCTGCAGAGGTGGGGTGCGCCTGGGTGGCTCAGCCAGTGACTGTCCAACTTCAGCTCAGGTCATGACCTCACGGTTGGTGAGTTTGGGCCTGGCGTCTGGCTGTGTACTGACAGCTCAGAGTTTGGAGCCTGCTTTGGGTTCTGCAATTGCCTCTCTCTCTAGCCCCTCCTCTATCTACTCTCTGTCTCTCTCAAAAATAAATAAACATTAAAAAAATTTTTTTTAATACTGCAGGTGCACCTGGCTGGCTCTTTGGTATAGCACAGGACTCTTGATCTCAGGGCCATGAGTTCAAGCCCCACTTTGGGTATGGAGCCTACTTAATAAAAATGTTTTTTTCGATGCTACAAGGACATAACTCTATTTGGTAAGATTATATGATTTTTTAATTTATTTCCAGTGTTTGTTTTCCAGATTGATTAGACTGATACGACATGTTTTTATAAAGAGAAGAATAAACATATATTTCTCTGTATGCCCTGCGTTGTTTGTGAAGTAGAATGCCACCCACTGCTCCTCCTGTTCTGACCCCCATCTTTACTGTGCTTGTAGCTTGAGTGACCTTTATCTCAACCTAGATTTCCTTTTGTCAGCTGAGCTCCCGACATTTTGCAGACTTGGTTTAAGCTGGATTTGAATTTATTCCATGTAGTATTCCCCTCCTTCTGTCCTTTATATGTGGTGGTGGTGGGGGGTGGAATTAAAAAAAATTGTTAGCATGGTCTTTTCTTTCTATATCTGAGCTCATCAGAGAACATCTTGAAAAGTCAAGTTCATTTCTCTGGCTACCTCCTCATTTTCTTCTATATCAGATCATCAGTGAACACATTTTCAACATTTTATTCTCAGGCCCTCATCTGTTAAGCCTCATCTGTTCCCTCCTAGAATCTCCAGTAATGAGATCATACAGATCTTTTCTTTTGATTTCTTACAATATGTTTCTCTAAACAGCGCATGACACCTATGGGAAAGATCCTAGTGTTCTCTTCTTTGTGTTCCAAAGTGTCACCGGCTTTTTGTCCCAAACGTATCCTGACTCTGGACTTCATGTGAAGCAGGAGAAGAGAAGGAGTTGGGACCTAGCACCAGACCCTCCTGCCCGGGAGTAAAAGGGGCCAAGGAGACTGAGCTGGCTGAGAAGGTGGTTCTGGAAGAATTGGCTGGGGCTTCTGGTGATCCTTAAAAAATACCTGGGGCACATGATGACTGAGCCGGATTTTCTGGTGAGCATCTGTGGAATTTCCTATACAAAGATGAGTTCCTGGAGAGGGGCAGTCCTACGCTTGTGCTGCCCTTGGGGACAGAGGCCAGATAAGCAGGGCCCGGGAATGCTTATTTAACACGTGGGGATCACATACCTTCTTTTGTGTTTGTAGATTTCCATACAGGAAAACCTACGTTTTCCCCAAATGTGGAAATAGACTTTCTGTCTTATCTACTGATCAGATTTTTAAGAACCGGAAAACAACAACAACAACAACCACAATGAAACAAACAAAAGCCTGACATATTAAAAAAGAAGAAAGAGTGTAAAATACCCATATTCCATCACCGACAGATAACTGACATTTTGCAGTAGCAAAATGGTAGTACGGAATGTGGTTCTCTTTTTCCTTTTGTTCTTTTGTGTTTTTTAGTAATGAGCACCAATCCACTGATCCTTATGGAAATCTATTGTGGTTTGGTGTGGGAGTTTCTGGTACTTCGGTGTAAGAGTCCCTGTGACATTAATAAGAATGTTCATGAGAACAAAATTTTTCTCAAGTGCACAGTATAAGCCAGGCACTTTTTAAGTACTCTGCCTGCATTCTAACTTAATCCTGACAATAAGCATTTGAAGTAGGTTTTCTTTTCATACCCATTTTAGAGATAAAAACTTGACTATGGGATAGTTCTTGCCCAAAATGCCACAGGTAATAAAGAGACAGTCAGGACACAAAGACAAAGGTACCGTGATTAACAAGGACACCACATTCCCTCCATTGTGGCAGGCATGTCCTCCGTTCCTGATGGACTCATCCTCCTAAGAGCCACACACTATGCTCCTCTTTTCTATTGGGTTCACATTCTCCTCCATAGACTATATCACAGTTGTATCTGGGCACTTTTCTCCAAACCCAGTTTAAAACCTGAACATCCGGTTTAGTGACTCTGCCCAGCAAAATTCCCTCCCGTTCTGACTATTGTCCCTTTGCTCGCGGTCCATTCTTCTGGCATCTCAGACCATGATCTGGGAATAAAGTCGTTTCTCCCAATGCATGCTTCAGGAGCGCAGCAATGTTCCAAGTCATTGTGGCTGGGTGTACACACGGCTGATTTCATACGGCTCATTTCATAAAAATGTCTCCCAGTCACAGACACCACAGAATGCAAGGTTGGTTTGGAAAGTCAGAATAGAAGCTAAGTTCAGTTTAAGATGTCTAAGGCTTTTCTTTTTTTTTTTTCCCAGTCCCTTTCTCTCCCATACCACTCTCTTACCCCTATTTGCCTTCTACACAGCTGTCAATACTTTTTCTGGAGTACAAACCTGACCATGGTCCTCCCTTTCACTGCCTTGAGGATGAGTTCAAGCTCCTACTCATGGAATAAAAGGTCCTCTGTCCTCTAGACCTTACCCTCCCTCCAGCCTCATCTCCCACCATCTCACCTGAAATATTCTCCTCTAGCAACATTCAACTGTTTTCAGCTACTGGGAATACAGCCTGCTGTTTTCTGCCTGCCCGCCTTAGCAACTCCGTGAAATATCCTGTCCTTACCATTGTATTCCCACCCCTTTGATACCATCATATTCCCATCACTCCCTTTGAATCACTAAGTTCTATAAAACATATTCCAAATGAAATATCATCTGTGAAGTTTCTATAGTTGCTTTAAAGAAGAATAACTAACTTTCTTCTATTACTTTATTTATAGCACTATATCTCAATCCTAGTAAGCCGGGGACACCTTACAGACAACAATCAAGACTTACATATTTTCTGGAATTCCATCATCAGCCACAAAATACAGCTTAGTAAGGGCTTTGTGTTTGTAAAAGAATTAGTGAATTCATGGAACCCCGAGTGAATTCAGAAGAGATCGAGGAGTTGCATAATACAGAAAGTATAGACAGTAGTCTCACTTTGGCAAGAGAGAGAACATATGTGGTGGAATCCTGTCCATTGAACTTAACTTCGGTAAATATTGATACTCTGAATCAAAGGGTCTTTACCCTCACTGTAATTATAATTGCCTGAGCACCTAAAAAACTTACCAATGCCTAAACCCTGCTCCCAGAAATTCTGTTCAACTTTTCTTTCTTTCGTTCTTTTGTTCATTCTTTCTTTCTTTCTTTTAAATAATCTGGGACTTTATAATGTGCAGCCAAGGTTAAGAGCAGCAGTTCTGGATAAGGATTGAAATTGCAATCTATAAAGACATTAGTCTCTAAGGTAAAAGCTATTTACATGCAGGGAATCTCAGAATTCACACAAAGATGTTTCTGTGCTGAACTAGGCTGACTGTATTTCTAGAAGTATATAATCATGCCCATTAAGCCCTGTGCCATGTTCCTTTATCCCCTTTGCAAGTATGTGCATTGTTCCTGATAGATTCTGTTATCATAGGAGCAAACGTGCTGGCATCTTTCCACTGGGAGCTTGTTGGTGGATGTTGGCTAGACTCCCATCCCAGAAAGACAATATTGAAAGTTGTTTTTTTTTGTTTGTTTGTTTTTGGTAAAATCTAAACTGTTGCTAAATGTTTAATGTTTTGGTCAAAGTCTCTGCTTGTGAAGTAAATAAGAACATTTTTTGAACATATGATGCAATGTGATTTTAAGAATACAGAACCTTGGACTCTGAGCCTAGGTCTCTATAATGTAATTTACAAAGCAGAATAGGAAAGGATATATAAACTCATGAAGAGTTTCAAATACAAGGTCCTATCTTTCTTGCAAAACAAATGTTTTCAAGAGTTCTTCAACCTAAGTGTCTGTGTGTTTGTGTACTCCTGTTCATGGTTAATAAAACAATATACTAAGTGCAACATTAAATCCAAGGGTTGGCTAATTAGTGGTGAATATAAACCCCAAAAATACAAAACAACCACTTAATTTGCCAAAATTCCTCGAGTTTTTTTCCTTTCCTTTCTTTTTTATTAATTAAAAATTTTTAATGTTTATTTATTTTTGAGAGAGAAACAAAGACAGAGTATGAGCTGGGGTGGTGCCAAGGGAGAGGGAGACACAGAATCCACAGCAGGCTTCAGGCTCTGAGCTGTCAGCATAGGGCCCCAAGCGGGCTCAAACTCATGAACCGTGAGATCATGACCTGAGCCAAAGTTGAATGCTCAACTGAATGAGCCACCCAGCTGCCCCATCCTTGGGTTTTTCCTTAATGGTTTTTCCGTTCTCTCTGCCAAATTAAACTTCCATGGTAAGTTTCAACGTGTCTTTAAAATGTCATTTAACATCAATTATCGGCCAGCTTCTAGGTTATTACTGTAAGTTAGTTAGTGTGAGTTGAACTATATGGAGGAGAAGATAGGTCAGACTACAGGCCAACCACATGGTGCTGAAGTTATGACTCACAAATGGAAGATGAATGACTGCATCTCCTCTTAAGGCTCATTGAGGAAGGCTTTTCATCAGACCCATGTGTGTTTCTGCAAGAGTTCTGGGAACATCTTGTAATTCTCAGACATGTTCAAGTGGCTGGACACTCAGGGCTAATAGTAATTGTAATTTATCCATTGTGCACATTGTCATCCATTGTCTTTATATTTAATTGTACAAACAAGGGAAAATTTTACTAGCCAAAAAAAAAGGACCCCCTCCCATCCAACTACAAACACATATGACTCCCCTCATAACCTGTCAGACTAAGTTTGATTTAGTTGTTTCTTCATTGGCTTGTTACTATAATTTTTTCATCATTTCCCAAAGTTTAGTAACTGGCAAATAGGGGCTGGATGTCAATGGTTCAAAAATAATGTGTATACATAATATGTATATCTACTTATAGCTACTTCTCTTTATATATATACTCACATGCACACACACACATACATGTACAAACTTAAAATTGAAAATATTCTATCCATTACATTTTTTCCCTAAGTTTATTTATTTATCCTGAGTGAGAGCACACACAACTATGGGAGGGACAGAGAGAGAATCCCAAGCAGGCCCCTTACCACCAGTGTGGAGCCTGATGTAGGACTTGAACTCATGACCTGAGCCAAAATTGAGACTCAAATGCATAACCGACTGAGCCACTCAGGCACCCCTCCATCACATTGATTTTTATGAGGCCACATACAATTTGGTTTAAGAACAACATGTCATTAAGACCATTTTCAAGGGGGGGGTGGTGACTGGGTCAGTCAGTTAAGTGACTGACTTGGGCTCAGGTCATGATCTCATGGCTCATGGGGTCAAGCCCCAAGCCAAGCTCCGTGCTGACAGCTCAGAGTCTGCAACCTGCTTTGGATTCTGTGTCTCCTCTCTCTGCCCCTTCCCTGCTCATGCTCTCTTCCTCTCTCTCCTTCTCAAAAATAAATTAACACTTGAAAAAAAAACCCACCACTCTCAAGGAAACCACGAAAAGGGCACATATTCCTTTTTTATATAGTTATATTTTTAATCATTTTCAAATCTCAAATATATAGAAAATTTCCAAGAATAGAACAAAAATCTCCAAATACTCTTTACCCCGAGACCCCGTTCAACCTTCACCACACATCCTCTCAGCCTCTGGCAGCACCAACATGGCGCCCTCATGTCACACAGCTCCTTCGGCTCTCCCAGTCTTCCTTGCCTCTCATGACCTTTGACTTTTTGAAGATTACAGGGCACTCATTCTGCATAATGTCCTTCAACTGGAGCATGTGCAATATTTTCTCGCGACACAACCCAGGTCATTAGGGGCTTGGCAGGAATTGTAGAAGAGATACTCTGCTCTTTCCATTGCATCTTATTCGGGGGACACGCTATATCAATTTTTCCCTTTAATGATGGTATAATTTTGATTATTTGATTAAGATAGAATCTGCTGAGTTCCTTCACCATAAATTTCTTTTCCCTCTCTTTGTAATAAATACATATTTTAGGTGGAGACACCTTAAAGCTATATGAGCATCTCATTTCTAGTCCCACTAATACCCTCGAGTTTTAACATCCACTGATATTTCTTGCCAGAATTAAATATTTCTATGATGATTTCCAAATTTCAATTTTCCAATTCCAGTATTCTTATTATAGTAATTAATTGGCATTCTATCATAAGGAAGAACTTTCTCATCTTCCCATATACTTGTTAATATATTTATTACTATCAACATGGACCCATTGATTCCTGTTTTAATCAATGGATTATAACTTAACACTGTCATGATTTATTTTGACACTCAAATTGTCTCCACTGTGACTATTAAGAACTCCTGCAAATGACTTCTGGGTCCTTTTAACATGTCCCTCTCATTCTCTGACCATTATCTGAGCTCTTCACAATATGATGGTCCAGATTTGTCTAACACTTTCCAGTCCTGGAATCAGCCAATTTTCCAAAAAGCCTTGGTAGCTTTTCATGGATAGATGTATTAGAAACTAAGATCTAGGGGGGATGCCTGGGTGGCTTAGTCGGTTAAGCGTCCGACTTTCGCTTGGGTCATGATCTCGCGGTTCGTGGGTTCGAGCCCCGCGTCGGGCTCTGTGCTGACTGCCAGCTCAGAGCCTGGAGCCTGTTTCAGTCTGTGACTCCCTCTCTCTCTGACCCTCCCCTGTTCACGCTGTCTTCCTCTCTCCTAGAAATAAATAAAACATTTAAAAAAAAAAAAAAAGAAACTAAGATCTAGGCACTAGGTGTGGCCACTGCCACTGAGTATCTTGTCATTCCCAGGCTATCTTGGTGGAAAGAGGTAGGAATTATATGTATGTATAGGCATACATATATATATACACAGAGGTGTACATCTTTATATCTATAATTTCTGTCTCTGTCTCTACAAAATTTGTACTCATATCTCCACTTCCAGTCCAACACTACAGGGTTTATTTGAGCTTTCCTTCTTTCCCTGTTGCTATTTCTTCTTACCAGAAAAAATCTTGACTCCCTAATATAGTTGCCTGCTTGCTCAATCCCTTGTATGTAGCCACTGCTGTGACAACACAGGGCTGTCATTGTCATAAGGGTCAATGTGACGGCCCCACTGGGTCTGCCCCATGACTTTTGGACAGAATTGGGAAGGAAGGACAATTTTTTTTTTTTAATGTTTTACTTATTTCTTAGTAGAGAGAGAGAGACAGCATGAACAGGGGAGGGTCAGAAGAGAGAGACACAGACTGAAACAGGCTCCAGGCTCTGAGCTGGCAGTCAGCACAGAGCCCGACGCTGGGCTCGAACCCACGAACCGCGAGATCATGACCTAAGCGAAAGTCGGACGCTTAACCGACTAAGCCACCCAGGTGCCCCGGGAAGGAAGGACAAAGGAAGGGAGGGATGGAGGAAGGAAGGAAGGGAGGGAGGAAAGAAGGAAAGTGGGTGCTCTTTTTAAATTGTGGTATAATTGGGGCGCCTGGGTGGCTTAGTCGGTTAAGCGTCCGACTTTCGCTTAGGTCATGATCTCGCGGTTCGTGGGTTCGAGCCCCGTGTCGGGCTCTGTGCTGACTGCCAGCTCAGTGCCTGGAGCCTGTTTCAGTCTGTGACTCCCTCTCTCTCTGACCCTCCCCTGTTCACGCTGTCTCTCTCTCTCTCCTAGAAATAAATAAAATATAAAAAAATAAAAATAAAAAATAAATTGTGGTATAATTAACATATAATAAAATGCACAGATCTTAAATATTTAATTGGATGAGTTTTTAAATTCATTGAACAAATTATTTTTTAAATTAAAGTATTGCTGACACACAATGTTCAATTAGTTTCAAGTGTACAGCGGAGTGACCTGACAGCTGCATACATTGTGCTCTGCTCACTACAACTATAGCTACCATCTGTCACTATACAGCGCTATCATAACACCACTGACTCTGTTCCCAATGCTGTCTCTTTCATCCCCGTGTCTTATTCATTCCATGACTGGAAGCTTGTACCTCCCACACCCCTTCACCCATTTTGTCCACCCCCCTCCTCCCCCACCTTCTTTCTCTCTGGCAGCCATCAGCTTGTTCTCTGTATTTATGAGTCTGTTTCTGCTTTTTATCTATTTGTTTACTGATTTTTTTTAATATTTTTTATTTGTTTTTGAGAGGCAGAGGGAGACAGAGCATGAGCGGTGGAGGGGCAGAGAGAGAGGGAGACACAGAATCCGAAGCATGCTCCAGGCTCTGAGCTGTCAGCACAGAGCCTGATGCGGGGCTCAAACTTGTGAACTGTAAGATCATGACCTGAGCTGAAGCTGGACTCTTAACAGACTGAGGCACCCAGGCGCCCCATGTTCATTTTTTTTTTTTTTTTGAGGTGGGGGGAGAGAGAGAGAAGTTGGGCTCATCTGAAGTAAGGCTTGTGCTCATAAACTGTGAGATCATGGCTTGAGCCAAAGTCAAATGCTTAACAGACAGAGGCACCCAGGCACCCCGTTTGTTCATTTGTTTTAATTAAATGAGTCTTGGGGTGCCTGGGTGGCTTAGTCGGTTAAGCATCCGACTTTCGCTTAGATCATGATCTCGCGGTTCGTGGGTTCGAGCCCCGCGTCGGGCTCTGTGCTGACTGCCAGCTCAGAGCCTGGAGCCTGTTTCAGTCTGTGACTCCCTCTCTCTCTGACCCTCCCCTGCTCACGCTGTCTCTCTCTCTCTCCTAGAAGTAAATAAAACATTAAAAAAAAATTAAAAAAAAAAAAAGAGTCTTGGGGCACCTGGGTGGCTCAGTTGGCTGGGCATCTGACTTCTTTTCAGGGCATGGTCTCGAGGGTTTGTGGGTTCAGCCCCACATCTGGCTCTGTGCTGACAGCTCAGAGCCTGGAGCCTGCTTCGGATTCTATGTCTCCCTCTTTCTCTGCCCCTCCCCTGCTCGCACTCTGTCTCACTCTCTCAAAAATAAATAAACGTTAAAAAATGAGTCTTGGGGCCCCTGGGTGGCTCAGTCGGTTAAGCGTCCAACTTCGGCCCAGGTCATGATCTCACGGTTCATGGGTTCGAGCCCCGCATCGGGCTCTGTGCTGACAGCTAGCTCACAGCCTGGAGCCTGCTTCAGATTCTGTGTCTCCCTCTCTCTCTGACCCTCCCCTGCTCACACTGTCTCTCTCTCTCTCAGAAATAAACATTCAAAAAAATTTTTTTAATAAAGAAAAATAATAAAAAATGAGTGTTGGTAATTGCATATACCTTAGTAACAGCCACCTTAAAAAAAAAAAGAAAGAACATTCCTTCCCCTCCAGAAAGTCCCCTCAGGTGAGGGTGTGCATCCATCATCAAATATCCTTAAAAACCCCTCTTCCGTCACTGCCTCTCTCAATGTCGACCACCCCACTTGCATTTGTTGCCAGAAATGCTTTCCTCTCAGTTTCACCTTCTCAAATTTTTTTTCGTGGAGCCCAGCTCATTTGGTTTCTCTCTCTCTCTCTTTTTTCATTTTCCTCAGGTCTTTATTATGTAGAACAACTCGGCCCTGCCTTCTTCAGTTTCTGCCGTCCCCACCCATGGAGGGAACTCTCCAGGACAAAATAGAGCCTGTGAATGATCTAGATAACAAGACTCCTTCCTCCTCTAAGGAGGGTGTGTGTGCAAGTGCCTGCTCAAGTGCTCACGGGAAGGTTGTGATTTAATAACAAAGAGGAAGGACTACCGTTATTTCATATTAGTGGCAGTATACCTTTCCTCCTGTCATGGAATACAATGTTCGTTAGAAGCATAGTTTAAGAATCACTGCCTGACAAGAACAGTTCTTCAACTGATGTGTGTCAAGCAACGTTAGACCTGTGGATATAAACAAAGACCCTCCAAATGAGAAGCAGCGAAGGCAATTTACTCAGATGGGAGTCGGCCATCATCATTTATGTTTGACAGGGACTCAAAGTCGAGGAAGTGGTCAAACTTGATAGTGTTCAAAAAGGGCGAATTTCAAGTATTGACTAATGGGAGGTTGTTGGTATTGACAGGGACAATGGGGGTGGCCTGACTAGAAGCGGGCATCCTATGTGATTGATTAAAGAACATATTTGGCTTTCTTCAGTTTGTCCTAAGTTGGGCCATTGCTATGGAGGTTGTGATTTGGCTTGCTGGTTGGTTGTTACAGAAATTATGGATCAGAGTTTTATTTTTTTATTTTTATTTTTTTAAAGAGAAAGCGAGAGAGCAGATGAGGGGCAGAGAGAGGGGGAGAGAAAGAATCCAAAGCAGGCTCTGAGCTGTCAGCACAGAGCCCGATGTGGGGTTGAACCCACAAACCATGAGATCGAACCTAAGTGAAAGTCAGAATCTCAATCTACTGAGCCACCCAGGCGCCCCAAAGATCTATTTTTATATATTTTCTGGCCATTGTCCACTTGTCTATAGTCCCTTAAAGCAAAGGATGCATGAGAGAACTAAGAAATCATGGCTGGTCATCTCTGAACCCTCCAAGCAACGTCATCTGCATTGGCCATTTTCTCTTATTACTCACCTTCTTTTTTTCTCTAATTCCCAACTTGTAACTTCACGGCAACTTTCCAATCCCTAAACCAGATATATAAATCTTCCAGGACAGAGTTAAGAGGTATTGAGAATGACAAACAGTGTTGATTTGATGTGAGGAGATTAAGGCATTAAGGATCACTTTATTTATTTTTTTTTAATAGTATTTTTTTTTTTTATTTCTAGGAGAGAGAGAGACAGTGTGAGCAGGGGAGGGCCAGAGAGAGAGGGAGACACAGAATCCGAAGCAGGCTCCAGGCTCTGAGCTGGCAGTCAGCACAGAGCCCGACGCGGGGCTCGAACCCACGAACCGCGAGATCATGACCCAAGCGAAAGTCGGACGCTTAACCGACTAAGCCACCCAGGCGCCCCAAGGATCACTTTAAGGTTGTACCTGGAGCTCCCAGGATGCTCTTCTTACTAACTGCAGGTAAAACAGGAATCTGGAAGAAATTATCTTTTTTTGTGTGTGAGAAAAGATGCTGAACTTGGTTTTTTAGGCATTATATAGTTCTAGATGCCTCCCTGAGGATGTTCGTTAGAATCACACATCTGGAAACGGGAATATCATTTCAGAGGTGTGGAGACCGAAACCAGACATGGTCCTAGGTTTCTATGTCAAGGCTGTGGGGGAAGCAGGTGTTCTGTCTTCTGGTGCTCCACCCACCAAGGGCACAAAATGAAGGACGGACAATGGGAAGGTTGGAATAGAGGTTGGACAACTGGGAATCACCAGGATTCTGTCGGAGGCAATAACAGACCGCGTTGTGCCATTAAAATAAATGTTACGAAGATGGAAACCATTTGCCAAAGATTTCACAACAGAGCCACAGAAATGGAAGTAAATGATTAAAGAATGTAGGTCTCAGAGTTCCTTTCGAATTGTGATATTTTACTTTCTATTTACAGAGATAAAAGTACACAGAAAAAAGGTTAATATTTAAACACTTTTACATTTGCAACCCTCTTTTTAGTAGAGAAAACCACTGTGGTAGTGTCCGTGTGAGTCATCCACAATGATTTCCCTGGTGCTTGTCTTGTTCTTGAGTTTTCTCTGCCATGTTGCAACTGCAGGCCGGAGTAAGTACTCTTTGCTTTTGCAAATATAATTAATATATCTACCCCTCCACCCCCCACTCCAGTACATGACAGGGATCGGTAATGTTGTTTTAAATTCTCTTTAGGGTCGGTGCTAGGGAGACTGGATTGATACTGATTCTTCAATATTACCACACTTAAAGCTCCTCCTTGAAATATTCAGCCATGTGAAGCCTCGATGTATTGACCTGTAAAATGGGATAACGATAGTACCCTTCAAAGGGTTGTTGAGGAGATTCAATGAGATAGCACATATATGAAGTATTTGGTATAGAGCTTGGCATAGATGTTATTGGCAGCCTAAGTAGTTTTTTCATTTATGTGCTAGCTGAGCTTAAAAATGCAAATATAGATTTCTTAACTAACCACTTTTTGCTCTATTTCAGCCTGTCCCAAACCAGATGATTTACCATTTGCTATAGTTGTTCCATTAAAAGCATCCTATGACCCAGGGGAGGAGATAGTGTATTCTTGCCAGCCGGGCTACGTGTCCCGGGGTGGGATAAGGCGGTTTATATGCCCTCTCACGGGAATTTGGCCAGTCAACACCTTGATGTGTAAACGTAAGTCAGTACCTTCTCTCACATGCTCTCCCCTCATTGGGATTCTGGACATTTGGAGGGATAACCTACCTCATCATGCTCAGGGCACAGTGGGCCAGCAGAGCTGAGGGGTGAAGGGCTGTGAAGAAACAAGAGGGCCTGGGGAGGGTGTCCATGGGAGGAGAAACCAAAGGAGATGGGTGCTGTTTAGAGAAGAGGAGGTGAGCATAGCCTGGAGCTAGAAGAGATGTGAAAAGAGACCTGCTGGGGCGCCCCGGTGGCTCAGTCAGTTGAGCATCTGACTTTGGCTCAGGTCATGGGTTCAAGCCCTGTGTCCACTGATGGTGTGGAGTCTCCTTGGGATTCTCTCTTTCCTTCACTCTCTGCCTCTCCCCTTCTTGCACACACACTCTCCCTCTCTCAAAATAAATAAACTTTTAAAAAATCTTAAAAAAAAAAGAGACATGCTATGATAAAAGAGGGGGAAACACTGCAAAAGTGAAAAAGAAGTGCAGATCCTCTGAAATTTAGATAGATGTGAAAGGAACTCGAAGAAGTAAAACATGAGGAGTCATGAGATCTTTGAACTTTGCCTCAACATGAAAGCAGATTTAATATTACAATACTTTATAATAAATACAATTATATAAATCAAATATGATTATATAACCATAATTTATAATAAATTGTAATATTTTTATGTAAACATAATATGAAAGTTTAAGTATAAACTTATTACTGTTGCCTTATGGAAGATGATTGCGTTTCTTTATTTCTTAGAACATGGCTCTGTGATTTATGCCAGCATTACTTCTTACAGTCAAATATTGAGCAATCAACCCAATAGAATTTCTGGCAATTTTATATAGAAATTAAGTAGTAAAAATAACTATATGGACCTGTCTGAGCTCTGGTTATTTGGGCATATGAACATGATCTTTGTAAAAATTCGTACATTTCATACAAGTGATTTTAGCATACTTTTTAAATTTTAAAAACATTTTTAAAATGGCTGTTTATTTTGAGAGAGAGAGAGAGCATAAGCAGAAAGGGACAGAGAGAAGGAGAGAGAGAATCCCAAGCAGTCTCCATGCTGTTAGCACGAGCCTGATGTGGGGCTCGATCTCATAAACCATGACATCATGACCTGAGCCAAAATCCAGAGTCGAACGCTTAACTGACTGAGCCAACCAGGTGCCCCAATTTTACTATCTTTTTGATTGAAAAAGGACTACACATGATTTTTAATGAAAAACAGACATAACATTATAAGGGAAATGTTTTCTTTAAATCAGCCATAACCCTGGAATAGGAATGATTTCATTTTTTTCCAAGTTGCATTCCACGTATATATTTTTGTATCACTGCAGAGAGTAGGTACCATTTGTATTTTTCTATTTTCATCAGCAAAGCATGAACATTGACCACGTCTCTCTCCATGGTCTTTGTAATTCATATTTTGTTGGCTAATTTACCATGATTAATCAAGTCCATCACCTGATGGTAAACATTTAGAACATCCACTTTTTGTTAGTTGAGGTAACAGTGTGATGAGCTCCCTTGTGCATTTATCATTGGACTAATTCTGAGTAATTTTCTTAGAATAGTTACCAGCAGAGTTATTGGATCAAAGAACAGAAATGAGTTTACACCTTTTAAAATGTTTTTTAAAAAATTTATTTCTGAAAGAGATAGAGATAGTGTAAGCAGGGGAGGGTCAGAGAGAGAGGGAGAGGGAGACACAGAATCAGAAGACAGGCTCCAGGCTCTGAGCTAGCAGTCAGCACAAAGCCCAAGGCCGGGCTCCAACCCACAACCTGTGAGATCATGACCTGAGCCAAAGTCGGATGCTTAACCGACTGAGCCACCCAGGTGCCCCTACATGTTTTTATTTTAATGAAAAATTCTATAACTTAAAATTTACTTTTCTATCTTTAAATTATAGCCAGAGTGTGTCCTTTCGCTGGAATCTTAGAAAATGGAGCTGTACGCTACACAACTTTTGAATATCCCAACACCATCAGTTTTTCTTGTAACACCGGGTAAGGACTTCTAGCTAACAGATGTAGAAGAATATTCTATGCCCTTCAGCTAAACATCAAGACATATTTTATTTTTAACCATCAGGCTGGAGTTACTGAATACAAATTGATTTTAGTCCTGCTTTTAATATATACTACAGCAGTATTGGGATGGGGTAAGGGGTGGAGGCTATATCAACTAGTAAGAATATGAAGTCACTACTGTATCAAACTTTCCTTTTCTTGATTAATTACTTATCCGAGAAGGTACACTGGAATGATTAAAAGTGGATAATTCTTTATAATCTCTAGGACAAATCTTGGCATGAAGGTTAAATAAAATACATTAGGATTTGGACTTGGGCTTTACTTATGAACCTGATTTGGTTGACTGACTTGAGAGTCTCTAGAAGGTTCTTTGGAGAAGGTTGAGAGCATGATGATGTAGAACATAGTTCTGCCAATCGTCACATGATACAGTACAGGATCCTCAGCAAGAAAGCACATACTGTCAGTCACATAGCTTATTTGCCTTATGAGCCAAGACACCACTAATGACATTGTTAATAGCATGTTGTTTGTATAGTAGGGCAAAATTTTAGTGAGGGTTCTTGTCTGGGATTGGAAATTATGAAATACTATGTGGGAAAGAGAAATGGACTCCTTTCATCTGAAACACCAATTAACTGTGGGTCTGATGAAAAAAGACCTTGAAACAATTGGTTTTGAGGAGACAACGCTGTATTTTCAGTGGAAATGTACTGCGTTGTTTTCACCCGTTTGCGTTAGTAGAGTGAATAGTTTCAGGTGAATAGTAGCCATAACTCAGTCTGATTCACTTTTGTGATCCTGATGAAGAAATGGTCCTTTGCTCCATGTAAGAAGCACTTAACTTGGCCTGCTGATTGGAAAAGAGGGATTTAGGGATTTGGCTTTTACAAGTACAGCTATGAAGCACCCTCGTTCCTCAGTGGGTCCCCTGCAGCCCTGAGGTGGGAGATTGGATGAGCCTCCAGTGTGAGTGCTGAAGGGAAAGCATCAATAGCATTAATCTGAAGCAGTGCTCAGTGGAGAAGACATTTGAGATGCCATCGACGGATTATTTTACTGCTTGATGGGTTACATGTTTCTTTTGCAGGTTTTATCTGAGTGGACCTAGTTCTGCTAAATGCACTGAGGAGGGAAAATGGAGTGTTGAGCTTCCTGTCTGTGCTCGTGAGTCTATGCCCCCTCCCCCCATTATGGAGAGAGTGATTAGCTGGTTTGCCTTGAGACTTGGCTGGTTTTAACACTGTGTGTTCCAATCCCTGGAAATCCCTCATCTTGGCTCCACTGGATGGCCACTCACCCTCATGGGGAGTGTTCATCCTGATAATCCTCTTATCCTGGAAGACGTAACAACCCCTTTGGATTGACAAAAAGGGAACATTCTAGTCGTGAACACATTTGTATCCCCCACCTGGTAGAACCAGTGATACCTGAGTTTACTCATTCTGTCCCTTTCATGATGGCTTGGCAAGGGCATGGATTCGTGTGGCATCAGTCCATCAGGGACTGCCACAATTGGACTGGAAGAACTGGAAACAGTGAGATCAAACATCTTCCTCCCACTCTGGAACCTCATCTGTTCATTTATTCATTCACCCATTTATGTATTCCATAACCATGTGGTGGGGAGCTGCTATGTGCCATATCCTGTTCTCAGCACTGAGGCTACACGGCTAAATATACACTTAGCAAGTGTGTCTAGTGATCAGGGAGAGAGGGAAGTAACCTTAGCAGGGAGCTTAGACTCCATCAAAGGGTCTTGGATCATAGGAATGGAGTGGGATCCCTCCAAAAAACACTACTCATTTTATTCAGGGGACACTCAGTGGTGCAGTCAGGGTCAGCTCTGGGCATGGCTTACATGAGGAGGGATGTTCTGATGTTCCCTAACTTGTGATTCATAGGAGTCCAATATTTGACCAGGAGGCCCACGCATTACAATAATGGTTATGGCTCTTTAACATTCCAGAGAGGTCCGTCCTAACAAAAGCCAGTGAAAGAGTAAAGCGATTTCAAATAAATGATCATTTAAGAAAAGCTGAACTACCAAAAAAGGTTTTTTTTAAGGATATATTAAGTAGAGCTTTTTACTCAGTGTTAAGAATCACCACAGTTCTTTTTTAAAAAACTTATTTAAAATGTTTTTATTTATTTTTGAGAGAGAGAATGTGAGCAGGGGAAGGAGTAGAGAGAAAGAGAGACACAGTATCCAAAGCTGGCTCCAGGCTGTCAGCACAGAGCCTGATGTGGGACTCAAACTCATGAACTGTGAGACCATGACCTGAACCGATATCAGATGCTTAACTGACTGAGCCACACAGGTGCCCCAGAATCACCATGATTCTTATAGTCTCCCTTGGAAGCAGATTTATAGTGATTATGTAAAGTCACTTTTTCTTCTCGGTTGCAATCAGGAAGTCTACTTTAGCTTCAGCCTAATGTAAATGAGCACTTCTCACACTTCAGTGTATGCTTGAATCACCTGGACATCTTGTTAAAATGCAGATTCTGATTCATGGATCTGGGGTCAGGTCTGAGCTTCTGGAGTTCTAAGAAGTTTCTAGGCAAAGCCTATGCTGCTGGTTCATGGATCACTCTTTGAGCAGCAGGGAACTAGATAATTCAAGTTAAATCACATCCTGGTCTGTGCCAAATTCCTTATGTGAGTATAACTTTCCCCGGACTTATTGAAACCCCACAATAAGTCAGGATGACAGCCCGTATTGTGTCTCCATGTAAAACTACTTAAGCAAGCTCCATACATACAAGGGCAAAGGTAGGAGATATTCAGAAAGAACAAACGAACATGAGCTAGCAGTGAGACATAGATGTCACAACTGACTTTGTATTGAGTGCAATCATCAGCAGTGAATGCAGGACTGCCCTCTACCGATTCTGACTTCCAGAAACATCTTCCAAGGCAGCATTTGGATCAAAGCCTTATGGAAACCTATGTGTTGTGTTATTGTAACAGACAATATTGACAACACTTGGATTTACTTCATTTTTTAGTTTTTTGACTGGTTCAGACATCTGATTTTCAGATCATATTTTCTCTTTTGACTTTCACAATTGACTATTTTTACCCTAGCATTTGATCAAAGTTTGCATTTTCTCATATTAATCTTTGAGAGTTTTTTGTTTTGTTTTGTTTTGTTTTTTTCTGTTCTGGAAAGAGTATCTTTAAAAGACTCAACTGTTTTCATTAAAGTGATTGTTCCTTCTTTTTCCAGCTGTAATCTGTCCTCCACCAGCCATACCTAAGTTTGCAACACTTAGTGTTTATAAGCCATCGATTGGAAACAACTCCATCTCGGGAAACAAGGCCATCTTTGAGTGCTTGCCACACTATGCCATGTTTGGAAATGATACCGTTACCTGCACAGCACACGGAAATTGGACTACATTACCAGAATGCAGAGGTAGGTGCGATGACAAGACAAAATTAGCATGATGGTGTAGAATCCCATTTTTGAAAGTGTAGAAAATTTCATGATGATTATTTCCACTGGCCTTGCCCAAGAAATGTTTATTGGCATCCACCATGTGCCTGAGTGTTAGGGATACCAGATGAATGAAACCTGACTTCTGACATCAGGAGAATTATATATGATGCAATGAACTGTCTGGAGCCATGTGGGAGAGCTTCCCAGAGAAGGGGAGAATGAAAGCAAGGAACCCCACACAGGGCACAGGATTTGGAAAGTCAGGGAGGTATGAGACAACAGAGTGTGTGCATGAAAGCTGAATATCATGGTGAGGTTGGTCAAGAGAAGCCAGCATTCTACTCAGGAGTCCTGGGAGATGAAGGTGAATAACTGGGCAGTAGTCAGATTGCTACAAGCTTTTATGGTGTACCTAAATTTAAGAACCACAAGACTATTTGATTTAAAAAATATGAAAATTCTTACCCTTTGAATTGCTGTCCTTGAATTTGTCAACTACCGACCAAGAAGACAAATTATAGAGTTTATCACGCACACCAGGAGTTATACTGAGGACTGCTACTTTCCCCTATGGTAGACATTGCAGACATTTTTTGAATGATTCAAAACATAGGTGCTTTTTATCATGAGGGAAATACTACTACTAATACCTAACACCTTTTGTGGGACGTAAACTCTGGGCCAGATACTGTTCTCATGTTGTACATATGTCATCTCATTTCATTCTCCCTAATCCTAAGCACTAGGTTCTTTTTATTTTCTTCTTCAAACTTTCACTTAGATATATCAACTGTCAGCATGTTGTGACTTTCTCTTTCTCCTTCTGTTTTTCTGTAGACAGGTGCTTTTTCTTCCTGAACCATTTGAAAATAAAGTGACACATCATGACACTTACCCATAAATACTTCAGCATGAGTGTCCTAAGAACAAGAACATTGTCACTGTCAGCAAGACGTTTAACATGTTTTCAATTATTAACAATAATAACTCAGGCTTTTATAATTATATAAACAACAACATTTATTTCTTTTGCAAATTTCCCCAACTGATCTGAAAGTGTCCTTTATCCATGTGTTTCGTTTTACATGGGATCTCATCAAGAACCACACATGTGGTTTAGCCCCCTTCAGTTAAGAATGATTGCTTGCCTTTTTAATTGTGTTTCCTAGACATTTTTGAAGAGTACAGGCTAGTTATGTTGTAGAATGTTCTACACTTGATTTTAGCCAAAAGGCCGAGAAGCGATTGTTGTAGAATGTTCTATAATCTGAATCTCGTTGATTCTTTATTCATGATTAGCTTCAAGTTAAATGATTTTGTTAAGAATACATTCCATCAGGGGCGCCTGGGTGGCTCAGTCAGCTCAGGTCATGATCTCATGGTTCATGGGTTCGAGCCCCATGTTGGGCTCTGTGCTGACAGCTCAGAGCCTAAAGCCTCCTTCAGACTCTGTGTCTCTGCTTCTCTCTGCCCCTCCCCGCTCCAAGTTCTATCTCTCTCTCTCTCTCTCTCTCTCAAAAAATAAACATTAAAAAAAAAAAAGAATACCTTCTATCACATCAGGAGGCATCACTGGTCCTGCTTAGTTTGATCCCTTGGTCAGGTGGGCTGTGCCAAATCCTCTCTGGTAAAGGCATCTTTTCCTCTTTGAAATTAGTAAGCACACAGTGGTTGATTCATTGAGATTGTGTGAATATCTACTCTCTAGTAGGCATTTTAGCAACCTTTGATGATCCTCGACTTAGCCAATTATGACATTGATGGTTGCAAACTGGCATTTTCTATTTCAATCTTTTCTTCTATTTTTAATTAGCTTGTATTCTTCTATAGAGTAGAGCTTTGGTTTTCTTCCTTGGGATGTCTTTTTTTGTATTTTTTGTTTCTTTTGCTTTTTTGTTTTTTTAGTATTATTATAGACTCAGACTCAGGTCCAGGAAGTGGCACCATGTTTCTCCTTCATATTTCATGTTGGTTTCTTGTATAGACTGAAGACTTTCATAAGAATTAGATTTAACATTTGAAACCCAATAATGGTGTGCTAGTATGCATGGAGGGAGTCTTTGTGTTTTAATTTCATGGTTTGTTGATTAAAAGAGAGCCTCTTTTTTTTTCTTTATTCAAACCCACCCTCTTAGAGTGCATGGAGATGAAATATGGAATAAATAATACCTTGTGATTGTATAAGATCCCAAAGAACTTGGTAGCTCATTGATTTGCTTTCAAAGTATTGTTGTTTCTTTTTGAATATCTAGGGGCCTGTGAGCATAAGATAAGAGGGACAGAATTAAATGTGTAGAAACTGTATTCCATCTGCAGGGGCACCCAGTGACTCAATGGGGGTATTGGAGCCTGGAATGTAACTATTTCATAACTGACAGCTCTACTATTTATACTAACATATTTTACTGAATACACTTTTTAGAAGTAAAATGCCCATTCCCATCAAGACCAGACAATGGGTTTGTGAACCATCCTGCAAAAGAAACACTTTATTACAAGGATAAAGCCACATATGGTTGCCATGACTCGTACGTCTTGGATGGCCCACAAGAAGTAGAATGTAACAAATTTGGAAACTGGTCAGCACAACCAAGTTGTAAAGGTATGAAATACGGGTATGGTCCTAACACAGCTTGGGTTTATCCAGTGGACTGCCCTCACTTGCCATTTTCTTGTTCCAATCATTTTCTACTTGTTGCTCAGGCTTGCTTCATGGTTATTGGTATGTGAAGGACTTTAGGACTCACATGTACATGGGGGAGCTTCGTGCTTAGCACGCTTGTTTGAGATGAAACTGGAGCAGATAAACAGATCCTTTGGGGGCATTGATAATACGGTGGATGACTGCATGGGTTTCCTATACTTGTTTTCCCAAGCACATCCTCTTCTGCTTTGTTCGAGTGCAGATTCTTCTCGTTGTTGCAAAAACCAACCACACATTAAAAGCTATTTCAGGCAAGTGGAGGTTTATCACATACGAGCAACAGACAATCACATGGACATTGAAGGCGAGGACATGAAATACAACTGGTCCTCCTGAGGACTGGAACAAAAAACCAGGCCCTACTGCTGCTCTTTCCATATCTCAGCAGCCTTGTGGCCTCACTCATCTTGATGTGTCCCTGCTTAGTCACCTCAAACCCAGCTGCCTCCGGTGGACTTCTCAACCGAAGGACATATCGCTCACTGGTATCTTTTCCTGGAAACACTAGTTCTTTTTGAGTTAGGTGTCTATTATTGATCCTGTGTCACAACCTGGCACTATATTTCTGCTCAGTTTTCTGCAGAGCTGGGGAGTTTAAGCAAAGAAGGAAATTAGGCACAGCAGGCAAAATGATGTACAATTAGTGTCTTGGGTTGGAGGTCCCTGAAGCAGAGCCCAAGGCAGGGATGCGAGTGTAGATGATGTATTCAGTGAGTGTCTCAGGAGAGAGTGAGGCATGTAGGATTGAGTAGGGCACTGCTTCTCAAACCTCACTGTCCCCCAGAGCCCCTGGACAGCTTGGTTAAGAGATTCTGATTCATGGGGCGCCCGGGTGGCTTAGTCGGTTAAGCGTCCGACTTTCGCTTAGGTCATGATCTCGCTGTTCGTGGGTTCTAGCCCCGCATCGGGCTCTGTGCTGACTGCCAGCTCAGAGCCTGGAGCCTGTTTCAGTCTGTGACTCCCTCTCTCTCTGACCCTCCCCTGCTCACGCTGTCTCTCTCTCTCTAGAAATAAAAAAAAAAAAAAAAGAGTTTCTGATTCAGTAGATCTGGGATAGGACCTGAGAATTTGCATTTCTACCAAGTTCCCAAGCGCTGCTGCTGCTGCTGCTGATCCAGGGACGAAGGTTTTAACAAACACGTGGTCTCAACTGGCGTCTAGTTTCAGTTTCATGCTCTTGGGAGCTACTGGACCATGAATTCTACCCCCACAGTTGATCCCAGCAAAAAGCGTGGGGACCTGATTTTTGTATCCCCCTTTTTAGTCGTCATTGGCTAAAGGCTGTTCCCTTGGTGTGAGGGCTGATTTGCTCCCAGGAGCCTTAAGGCTGAGGGCAGTTTTTCAGAGAAAGGAGCATCTGTGAGCTGTTATCAGTCAACCCTCACAGTAGCTGATGGATGGCTGCCCTAACTCAATAAATGGATCTAAGTGGGGCTGTGGAGGCTTATATGAAATGGCAGCATCTGGTAGAAGTCCTAAAATCTGATGCTTCTGCTTTGACCTACTTTATGTGGCTCCTGCAGGGGGGAGAAAAGTCCATCTTGGACGCCACAACTCATGGTTCTGTTAATAAAGAACTGCTCCTAGCAATGACACTGACATAGTCCCTAGGAACATTCTTGGAATCTTCTGGTCTTGAGCGATTTGTCTCAGTTGTGTTCATCTGTTGTTTCACATGCTACATTGTCCCAAAGAAGGACTAACTGAACTCCTAAGTCTTGATGACGAGTATGGTCTCTTTCAGCCTCTTGTAAATTATCTGTTAAAAAAGCCACTGTACTATACGAAGGAGAGAGAGTAAAGCTTCAAGAAAAATTTAAGGATGGAATGCCACATGGTGTAAAGGTTTCTTTCTTCTGCAAAAATAAAGAAAAGAAATGTAGCTACACAGAAGATGCTCAGTGCATAGATGGCACCATTGAGATCCCCAAATGCTTCAAGGGTAAGTCTAACACTGGTACTTTCAGCTGGGATTCCACTTGATCTTCACCATAATAAGTACTTGTTTTACGTAATGATTACAAGGAGCCATGTCAGTTTGTTCACTGGATTTCTAAAAGGAAAGTAGGAGCAGGAGGAAAGAGCGAGATGAAGTGATAAACTGACTCTTTCCTCCACTGTGTTAACATTTTCCTTGCCAATTCTTTTCCTTACAATTCAGGGTTGCAGTTTTATTCAATGGATGTTGAGATGAATTATGCCATCTTGTATAATTCCAGATTAAGCTAGAATCATAACAATAATAATATTGAATAATATTTACCGTTTCTTGTTCCCCAAATACAGAGAACTCACCCCAGTTACAAAGTAACTAATTGGTGTCTAGATCTTCTAATACTTCTTCCCTTTCTTCAGCAATTTCCAGAGTTTGAAAAGTATCCGTTAGAGCAAAATATTTTAAGGAAGATGAGATTATCTTTGTGTGAGAGAAAGAAATATGTAATGAACAGTGTTTAGAACTGCCAACCTTTACAATCTTCAGGGTTAGGGGTAGTGACATATGTATGTCACTGTGAAGGAAGAAGAATGAGCCAGAGGCCGAAGCTATTATTGGCTCTAAATTTAGAAGTGCTCCAAGAATGTTGACAGCCCTATACTGGGCAGGCAGGTTAGAGAAGAGAGGGTTTTGAGAAGTGACCAGCTAGAGACAGAGAAGGGAATGATAACTAGTAAGCCATACCCACTTCATAGGTTTGATTATCAGAAATATCCAAGCCATGGAGTAAGCACTCTAACAGTGATAGTTATAATCATAAATAGGTAGGAATGTACTGGATAAATTGCTGTTTTTTAAAATATAGCAGAGCCCTGGTGAGATGTGAAATACTGAAATTGACAAAGGACATTAAGCCTATTACAAATCAGTACACAAAATATTACAAGAGAATAATTTTAAAAAACAACAACAATCAAACAGAGCTTTGTTGATGTATTTCTTCAGGCTACTGTCTCTTACAGTCTTCAGACAGATGCAGTACTGTTAGTGCATGGGAGAATAAATAAAAGGCTGATACAATGTTTTTTTTTTCTTTTTCTTTTAATCTTGACTGTCAGAGTTATACAGAACCTTTTATTTTCTCTCTTGGAAATGGTGCCTTATCATTTCCGTGATGTTTTTGCCTATCACTTAAACCTTACACTAAAGGGTTTTATTCATATAATTAATTTTTTCCCCACATGTTTGTACAATGTATTTGATTCGGTTTAGCTACTTAACAGATTTAAGAAATGATTGTTTCTCTTAGAATCTTTATCTTTTTATCCCCAAACAGAACACAGCTCTCTGGCTTTCTGGAAAACTGATGCATCAGATGTGAAGCCATGCTAAACTGGTTTACAGAGTCAAAATGAAATGCTACACTTAACATCGGTGTTTGTCCTGGGAACATAACAGAAGTAGGAAAATAAAGTGACTGAATTGATTGCCTCTGTCACTGCAGTGTGGTGGCTTGCTTTTACTTATGTTAGGTGGTTAAGAAATGGCTGAGAAATGGAAAAGCGTACACAATTATCCAGGTAACTCGGTTCTCCTCTCCCTCATTGTACTCTCAAATGCTTTCACCTAAAGCGACTGCAGTATTTTTGATAGAATGGTCCAGTGAACCATCACATGAGCCCTCAGCTCTGCCTGGCAGCCTTACTGTTTTTTTTTAGTTTGTTCATTCCCCTCCTCACCAATATGGCTACTTCTCTTCTCAACCCTCCTCAAACCACCTTCTTTCCCCTCTCTTACCTGATAATCTTGGTTCCATTTCACCAAGAAAATAGAAGAGCTTTTAAAAAAATCTTCCCATGACCAAATCTGTCTACTTAGCCAGAATCTGTACCAGGCTCTTTGCCCTCCATCTTGTTGCCATGGATAAACTCTTGAATTCCCATCTAAGGGAACTCAAGGGCAAACCTTTTTCACTGGATCCCAGTGAAGTTCCCTCTCCCTCTCCCACTTATGGACTTTGTCCCTGCCATGAAAGATCTTACATTTTATATTTTTTTCCATTCTATGGGACCATTTCTATCAGTATATAAACATACACTAATACTACCCATTACAAAAGCCCTTCCAGTTGCCTGACATCTTCTAGCTACTGCCCCATCATTTTGTTCCCAGTTTATAAAAGTCCTGGAAAAAGTTGTTTTTCTTTGCCAGCTCCACCAATATTACCCATCACTACTCTTGAGATCTCTCTCCCCATAGCTATTTCATCACTGATGTTCCTTCATCAGGATTTGACCAGCTTCCCTGTGGTAGGGGCCAGATTTTGTCTCCAAGAGGTTTCTCTGTTCTTCCTCCTTTCCTTCCCTCCCTGGTGGTCATTCAAAATATCCACATTCCCATTACTTAGCCTTAAAAAACAATTTTGCTTTTTCTTCCTCAATCCTTTCCTTCTGTATTATGTCTCCTTCCCTCTCTCTCTGGGTATTAGGGGTTGGATTTGAGACTGTCGTATCTCCCCTTTATAAACCCAAATGCCCTATTTTAGGATTTTGCGGAACAAAAGAGCCATCCACTCTGGACTTCCTTTCTTAACACAAAGTTTTAGATCCACTGTCTTCTTTAACTTGCTACATATTAACTTTAAAATGGGCCTTGCCCTCATCCCGCCTCACAGGTCTAGCAATGGAAAGACAGCAGTAAAAATTTTAGAGCACCTCCTCCTGCTCCAGACATGATCACAAGTTTTACTCCAAAAAAGGAAAATAATTGATATTTTTTATTATTCTCCCTTTGGTTGCAAATACTTTCCAAATTAATTTTATTATTTCAAAATTTAAAAATACATAGAAAAAATTTTAAATTGCTCGTTTTCCCTCAGCTCACTTAACAGAACTAGGGAGCAGTTAAGGTCAATAACAATTTTCTTTGGCATCTGGTAGGTGGTTACTGGGGAGCTTTCTAATATAGACTTGAGCTCCAAGACCTTTTGCTCAGTCTCTGAGGTCTCTTAATAAAAACTCAAAATTAAGTTTTCTTGTTCTCTCACAAGGTCATTACCTACTTGGATCAACAAAGACATAATCCAGAATTTTTGAAGTCTTATATAGTCCAACTTACACCCAATGAAGGAACATATCCAATGGTGGATTATTTACTTAAGTATTTATTTCCTATGACCCATTTCAAGGGTATAACCAGTAGCATATGGGGCCAATTAGAATGGGTAGGGTCCTGGTCTAGGGGCTGGGGTGGGGAGTCAGAGCTTGAAGCCCCCTGATGTATCATATATCAGGCACTCCCCTTCAGTTGTTACACCGTGGGAACACAGGACTAGAGGTCTTATGGGAAGAGCTGGTGGCCTTACGATTCACACTCTGAACTTTTGGGCAACAGCCATCTACTGATTGGTACAAACTTTTCGGTATTATTTCATTGAAGCAATACCTGCTTTCAAGAAGATTTGAGACATCTGAGTGTTGAAAGGACATAAAATAAAAACAAACCATCCAGGGGTGCCTGGGTGGCTCAGAGGGAGAGAGAGAGAATCCCATGCAGGCTCTGCCCTGCCAGCATGGAGCCCAAAGTGGGGTTTGAACCTATGAACCATGAGATCATGACCTCAGCCAAAATCAAAAGTTGGACACTTAACTGACTAAGCCACCCAGGCACCCCATGCAGAGCAGACTTTAATCAAGTCCAGCTTATCAATGACTTTTTCATGGATTGTGTCTTTGACATTGAACCTAAAAAAGGCATTACCATACCCAAGATCATACAGCTTTGCTTCTGTGTTATCTTCTCGGAGTTTTATAGGTTTTCATTTTACATTTAGGTCTCTGAGCTATTTTAAGTTCAGTCTGTGATGGATATAAGGTCTGTGTCTAGATTAATTTTCTTGCATGTGGATGTTTAGTTATTCTAATACCATTTATAGAAAATGACTGTCTTTGCTCCACTTTGCTTCTTTATCAAAGAGCAGTGGACTGTATTTACAGTGGTCTATTTCTGGCCCCTCTAGTCTGTTTCCTTGATTTATTTGGCTATTATTTTGCCACATTCTCTTGATTACTGTAGCTTCATGTCTGTTGTTTGGTAACAGCAGGTGTTCACAATGCCCAAAGTTCCTGGGCCTAGCACTCCAATTTTAAACTTCCCTACCTCCTACCCCTTAGGAAGGGGAGCCTGCTCCACAAAGAAGCTCCTAGAATCCAGTAGGTTTGTTGAGGATGGCATTTTGTACCATTTTGCTCATTGGGAGCCATTTCAGGCTGCTAGATAAGCTTGGTTCTCTGAAAAATTAATCAGAGCAGACTTTGAAGCTTAGGCCATAGTACCAAGTCCTCTACTTTAACGGTACTTTCATAGAAAGAAAAATCTACTATTTTGCCAATCTGGAGAGGCAATTTGGGTTAGAGGGTCCCATCCATAGAAACTGCCTAGTTGCAGCACTCTATTTAGTGAGTATGCAGTCCATTTAGTGACATAGCTAGATTCTCTTTACCAAATGTTTTTCTTCTTAGGTCATCAGGTTGCCTGTTATCAAAATTCAGCTATCCCCTCCTAGCCAGTGTGCAGCGATCTCCCTGCTGGCTGATCATCCAGGAAGTACTTCCCTCCTTCTCCCACAGGCAGCCAGGTAGAGAAAGTGAAATTATGGCCGGAGCCAGTTATCATCCTATATTTTAGTCTGGCTGAATTCGTCTTTCCGTGTTATGTGACAGTAATTAACTAGCAACTGCAGATCCAGTGAACACTCTAAGCTGCCTATGGTCAAGGAGGCCTTCTTTCAAGATGAGGACGTCCCTGGATGTGTTTTCCAAAGCTTTCTTCTCTTGGATTATGGCTGGTTAGGCTTCTAAATGCAAAGGTGTCCATGTTTTAACTCTTCTTTCACACTGTCCGATATATCTGCAAGAGGTTTATAGTGTTCAAGAAAGAATTCTCTCATTTCTAAGACATTGATCAGTCTTTCAATATATAGGGAGGGTGTCATTTCTGAGGCCCCAAACTCAATAATAAATATTTATCAGTGAAATTTCCCATCTACCCAGAGGATCATTCTCTATCTTAAATGAAAGATTAAAAAGATGAAAGAAATAGAGAAAGAAAAGAAAACAGCCTGGGATGTGTGCAAGTGCGTGGATGAATGTGTGATGCCTGTGTTTACATGAATGCATGTGTGAAGGAGTGTTTGTGATAGGTGTGCTCATGTGTGAGCAAGTTTATCCCTCAAGTGGTAGTGTGTCTATGTTTACATGTGTGTGTGTTGTTTGAGAACATGTGAGTGCATGTGTGTGTGATGTATGTACATGAATGTGTGTGTGAATACGTGATGTATGGGTTCACATGAAAGCGTGTGTGAGTGTGTATGAATGTGCAATGTATGTGTGGACATGAATGTGTGGGCGTGTGAGCTAACTCGTTCTTTCTGTGCAAATGCTGCCTCCTAGTGGCATCCATTACTTTTAAAAGTGCTTGCAAAAAACATCTGGGAGTGAAAAAAAAGGCAAGTTTCCTTGTGTCAAGCAGGGGGCAAAAGTTTCTGTATGTCTCACCTTTGTTAATTTTATCTTCCCAATGACGCCATAAGGAAGGGAAGGAAACTGAAGCTCAGGGAGGTTACGTAACTTGGTTTACCTGGTCCACAAAGCTGGTAAGTGACATAACCAGTTATCCAAACTTCAGACCTATGCCGTTTCTACCATTTAAAAAATTTTTTATTTATTTATTTTGAGAGGGAGAGAGAGAGAGAATCCTGAGTAGTCTCCTCACTGTCAGCGCAGAGCCTGACACAGGCTTGAACTCATGACCACGAGATCATGACCTGAGCCAAAATCAGGAGTCGAACACTCAACTGACTCAGCCACCCAGGTGCCCCTTGTTTCTACATTATTATCCTGCTAGATAAGCTATGAATTTTCCTAGTGGCTTCGCGGAAGTGATTGCGATCTAGAGTTAGAAATTCACAGCCTAGAGAGGTGTGCTGAACTGTTAGTGGAGAGATTTCTGTACAGGTGGGGCTGTGGAGTGCCTTGTAGGTGGCTGCCAGGCTGTATGGAGCAGGCCTGGGCCATATGTGTATTATTGAAGGGGAGAAAAGCCAGTCCCTGTCTGTTGGTAGCTCCAGTATGGATTCCACAGGAGGGCGGGATATACTCTATTAGAGTATTAAGCCCCAAGGGTAGGGATATCATGGTGAGTGCAACTTAGTTCTGGCAGAAGGATGGAACACAGTATCATCGTGTTAAAGGTAGTAACTTCTTTTTTTTCTTTTTAGCAGTGAAAGAAAAGAGCATACACCTCATGATTCTGTTTTTGCTCTCCTTATATTGAACTTATTTTTGTGTTACAGTGTATTCTTTCATGACCTGTAAATAGGAAGTTCTGAATCATTTTCTATCCAATTTAAGGAAATGTACTGCCTGTGGGATTATTTCGATACTTCTAATGTGTTTACATAATAGCAATCATTTTTGGTATTTATAAATTGCTTTCCATTTAGATAGCTGGGAGTCATTCATTTATTTAGTTCTAATGACACAGAGAATCTTGATAATGCAAAATGGTGGATTAACTGAAATTTGAGTAGTTAGAATATCAGCCCATGCAGAAGTACGGTGTACAGAGCCATTGCTGGTTTTGAAACAATAAATCATAATATAGATGTTATGTACATCATGTCAAATTCCAGAAAAATGGACAAAGGGCTAAAGTGATTCTTTGCAAAAGAATGAAAGGAAAAAACTAATTGGAGATATTTAAATCTTTCAACATTTTGAATAGTGGAAAATACAAATTAAAGAGGCACTGTATATACATATATATATTTTACATAGATTAGAAAAATTTTTAATGTGAGACAGCCACTCTCAGGGACCATTGGATGGGATTGCAACTTTGCAAAAACACTTCTAGAAAGCAATTTGACAGTACAATCAAAAACCTTAATTTTTATGCCTATAGGAATATCTTTTATGGAGATAGCTGAAACTTCAGCCAAGAGGCATATATTAAGATATATTTATTGTGATATTATTTATAAGAGCCAAAAATTGCTAATAACTTACATATCCAATCACAGAACAACTAAGCTAATTACGTTGCATGCAGATGTTGCAGCAGTATGTAGACAGTAAAATCATTACACACACATGCATACAACACGTATGTATGATTTGAGAAAATATATGCACTTATTAATAGTGGTTATTCTTTAATGGTAAGATTACACATAGTTTTTTATTTTCCTCTTTAAACCTTTCAGTGCTTTCCAATTTCCATATAGTAGCATTAAAACTTTATAATTTGGGGGTGCCCAGGTGGCTCTCTCAGTTAAGCACTTGATTTCGGTTCAAATCATGATCTCAGGGTTCATGAGTTCGAGCTCCACATTGGGCTCTGTGCTGACAGCTCAGAGCCTGGCGCCTGCTTTAGATTCTGTGTCTCCCTCTCTCTGTGCCTCCCCAGCTCATACTCTGTCTCTCTGTCTCTCTCTCTCAAAATTAATGAATGTTAAAAAAATTAAAAAAATTTCATAATCTGAACAAAAAAACACAATTCAAAAACTTCAGTCTAGGAAGAAAAGTTCCATTTCTCTTTACAGTTAATTCTTGATTATTCTCTTTTTAAAATTTTAATTCTCAGGTTAGTTAACACACAGTGTAGTCTTGGCTCCAGGAGTAGAATCCAGTGATTCATCACTCACATATAACACCCAGCACACATCTCAACAAGTGCCCTCCTTAATGCCCATCACGCATTTCCCCCATCCCCATCAACCCTCAGTTTGTTCTCTGTATTTAAATTTTGGTTATTCTTGATAGTAAGTGGGAATAACCACCAGATAATCCACCACAGTGATCCAAAGTCACTAACGTTTGTTCTTTTGTATTGTACTTTCTTTTTTATGTGTTTATTATTCACAGTTCTTCAAGTTACTAGATAAGTTCACACTGAAGTTGTTGAAGCCCTGACCCAAAAAAAGTTTTATAGGAGAAAGATTAAATTTCAAAATTTTGTGTGAGTCAGTTTTTCCAAAATAGTGCTATCTTTGGAGAGGCTTGAAGATACTTAGAAAGCAAAAATAGACAGAAGTTAAAATATCTTTATATGCTTCACTTGGAGAATCACTGTCCACATTTGATTCAGATTCTTACAAGTTGTTTTCCTTTCTTTGTGTGCCTGACAAGTATGTAAAATGGAATAATAATATTTTGCAACTCCCTTTCAGTACTTATTAGTACAGACTTGTACTTTTGGAATTGATCTTTAGGGCAATTAAGGTATCACAAGAATGCCTTGAGGAAATATGTAAGATTTTTATGTACATAACTTAAAGTTTTGAATGTACATACTTAACGTTAAGTAACTTACAGGTTTACATTTGACTTAATAAAACAGAAAACTCAAATGACAGTGGCTTAAACAAAATAGAAGTAACCTCCATTTTTATAGATCATAAGTTTAAAATAAAGAGTTCATAAGATGTGATACAACAAAATGCAGGCTTAGTTCAAATTATGTGTGGATAATTATTATCTTTCTATTTAGCAAAAGGTCACATTCCCCCCATGTTTTATGTAGGGATTAATTGAATTCACATTGTTCTGTATTCTCTAGATGAATTTCTCAATTTTAGGTTTATAGTTGGAAAATAAACAGATTCCTTTCAACATGAGAAGCATAGCATAATCAACTTTTCACATAAGAAAGAAAAACAATTTATATTTTACAGTCATATTTTTACTCTCATGTTTATACTACATTATGAGCTATGTTACCATTTGATTTTTAAAAATTGAGGTAAAATGCTACTTGTTTTTGAAACAAACTCCTTTCATTTAAGCCGTTTGTACCTCATAGGAAACAATATTTTTCTTTGAAACAATATTTACAATGGGAATAATGTTTCAATTTCAATCCCTTTTTAAAGCCAAAGGTAAAACAAGGTTGAGTATCTATTTTCATATCCTGGCTTTATAATCACTTTATAGTGTTTGCTTTATCTTCCCTCTGTTCCCATAACATATCATTTGTATACCTTTTAAGCCAGGTGACACAATCTGGCTCCAAATGTGGTTTCTGGGTGTTTGTCTTATTATCTCCTACTCTATTTTAAACTTTTGGAGGGCAGAAACTCATTTTTGTCCCCACAACTCCTGAAGCCTTTTTGTAGTTGGGACCATTTGTGGGACCCCATCCGTCCCCTTCTCTGAGGAAGAAATCCCAATCCCTGTCCTTGAGCACAAAGGTGAGCTAATAAAGTCATGTTTCTTCAGTGGGATGTGCAATCTCCTGACTATACCTGATCTGATTAAGTGTGCTCCCTTGATTCAGATCAGACTAATCAGGTGCCCTCTCCCTGAAAGATATTTGGATTCAGAAAGTTTAGACTTCTGGGCCTCTTGAATGGGAGCTCTGTAAACCAGGAAGTTAAGGAGGTGGCCATATTCTACCACAGATGCAGAGATAAGCACAGAAGACCAATCTGCCTTCATTCTTTGAGTCATTAAAATTTGTGGCTGGTCTCTAAGTGGAAGGTCCTCTGCAAGGTGCTGGGTCTACAATGGTGAACCCAACATGTATGGTTCCTGTCCTTATGAAGCCTACTAACATTTGAAAAAGATTGCTAATATTCATTAATATTTGATCATAGATTTTTGGTAAATGGAGGAAGAAAAGGAGCAGGGGACTCTGAAAGAGAATAAGGGGTGGTTTAAGAATCAGTGAAGGCCTGAGGCGCCTGGGTGGTTCAGTAGGTTGAGCATCTGACTTCACTCAGGTCCTTATTTCACACGGAGCCTGCTTCAGATACTCTGTCCCCGGCGCACCCCCCTACCCTGCCTCTCTCTGTACCACCCCGCTCACGCTCATTTTTTCTCAAAATTAAATACACATTAAAACAAGAATCAATGAAAGCCTCTCTGAGTAAGTGACACTTAAGCTGAGGTGAAAAGCAAAGTGTCAGAACATTTCTGGTACAGGAGGGGCGCCTGGGTGGTTTGGTCAGTTAAGCATTCCACTCTTGATTTTGGCTCAGGTCATGATCTTGTGGTTCGTGAGTTTGAGCCCTCTATCCTGTACTGACAGTGTAGAGCCTGCTTGGGATTCTCTCTCTCCCTTTCTCTCTGCCTCTCCCCTGCTAACACGTGTATTTTTTTTTTCTCTCTCTCTCTCTCAAAAAAAAAAAAAAAAAAAAAAAAAAGAGGAAACATTCCCTTAGGATACATACTAGATGTTCAATGACACCTAGTAGGATTCAATAAATATATTTTGAGCTGAAAAAATATTATACTTTATAAGGTAACCAGACATAGAAGTCCTACTACTTGGTTGTTGTAGGTGTTTGGTCATAAAAGGTGTATGTAAAACTGTATTTTTCAGGCCACATAAGCTTGGGGCTATACTATAGAGTATAGTCACTAAAGAGTATTTATCTGGCTTTACCCTTGAGGTCTCTGGATGGACTCTCATTCCAGCTACTTCTTCCCAAATACTAACAAAGGGAAGGCACAAACCTATGAGGTTTGAGGTGGGGCTCAAACCTATCAATATTAATGGAGGTCCCCAGGGTCACCCAGCACACAGTGTATGCTCTGTATCTTACTCAACTACCATATGCTGTGTGTCATTTATTTTCCTCCAACGGTGTGTAGCTGTGAGGATGCTGTTATTTTCATTCTGATCTCTGATCCTTGATGAAGGCATCTTTGTTGCTGCTACTTTTTACTGATGCCTGCCCCCAGGTTTCTGGAACCCACTGCTAGGGGCAATGTTGCCTGTATAGAGTGTGGTACCTTCAGAAATTATGTTCACAAATGCTGGCTATGGTTTCTGTTCTCAGTGTTTAAATGGGTATAAAATCCACACAGCGGGAGGCACCTGGGTGGCTCAGTCAGTTAAGCATTGGACTTCAGCTCAGGTCATGATCTCTTCGTTTGTGGGTTTGAGACCCACGTCAGGCTCTGTGCCTGGAGCTTCCTTCGGATTCTGTGTTTCTCCTTCTCTCTCTGCCCCCGCCCCCCCATTTTGTGTTCTCTCTCTCTCAAAAATAAAGAAATAAACATTAAAAAATAAAAAACAAAATCCATACAGCAGGAGTTCTTAACCTAGGCTCTATGGATGGACCTCAGAACTTTTGGAAATCCTTTGATTTGTACACACATTTTGGGGCATGTGAGCATTCAGATGGTGGAGGAGGAAGGGAGGAGGGTTGTCACTTTTTAAGAGTTTCAAAAGAAGTTCCTTACTTAAGAATCACTCTACTACAAAAGGAGAGCTGGAAGGTGTTCTGTGGCCAGCCCAGCAATTTCCTTCAATGTTCACGTAGCATCACCGAACCAGACCTGCTCAGCATCTCTTAGGGACTGCGTGGTTCTCATGGAATGAGATGCCTTACATTGGCCACCAGGTCTCTCAACAGGACTTGATTCAGGCTTAATCCTAAGGCGAACACAGTCCAGTCTCCAGCTGGTATCCCACGTACATATTTATGACATAAATAACAATAAAAACCTCCATGCTTATCATAACAGTATTTTTATTTGTGCATATATATGTGCGTATATCTTTGTGTGTGTGTGTATATATATATATATATATATACATGTACAGGTGACCCTTGAACAACATGGGTATTAGGGTGGCTGAACCCATTCACAGTTGAAAGTCCCTGTATAATTTTTGACTCCCCCAAAACTTGACTACTAATAGCCAACTATTGACCAGAATAGTCGATTAACAGAAACTTTGTAAGTTTCATGTATTATATATCATATTTCTACAATAAAGTAAGCTTGAAAAAAGAAAATCATAAGAAACAAGGGAAAAAAAGCATTTACAGGACCGTACTACTGCATTTACCAAAAAAAAAGAAATTGGTGTATAAGTGGACCCATGCAGTAATAACCTATGCTATTCAAGGGTCAACTGTATATTCTTTTTAAAAGTTTATTTATTTATTTTGAGAGAGAGAGAGAAAGGGCAGAGAGAGAGGGAAAGAGAAGATCGATGCAGGGCTCGAAACTACGAACTGTGAAAATCATGACCTGAGCTGAAATCAAGAGTAGGACACTTAACTGACTGAGCCACTCAGGCGCCCATACTTTTTTTTAAATAAAAAAAGTGACAATCTGATAGTTCTTACAAGTATAAAGTGAGATTTTCTTATCTTCTTACTTTCACTTAATGCGAGAAAATAAGTTTACTCTCATTTTTTTTTTTACTTATTACTCTTTACTTCCAGTCACATTTCCCCCCTCTGCAGCTATTTCTTCTCAGATGAATCTGACTTTGTTATATCTTTTCCCTTGATTCCTTTCTTCTTCATCTTCTTCTTTTTTTTTGCTCATGTTCACTTAGACATCAATTATCAAAAGCTCATTTCATGTTCTTCCTGCAACGTGGTTATATATTCTGAACATCTTCACCAAGCAGTCAAATTCCTGTCATTAACTGCATGCATGGGTTTTGCATCCTTGATTCACAGTGTGAATGATCTAGATTACTGATCATTCTTTAGCTATAAACATGTCCAAATATGCTTTGCAAAACTAATTTTCAAAAGCGTTTCATACCGTTACCTTCCCTTAGCCTTCATGATTTGTCACGGAAACAATGAAGAACGGTTGGTACTTATTTCTGATGAAACGGGTTTGATAAAGCACCTTGGTGAGACTAGGTCTTCCCTCTGGAAGCTTGAAAGTAACTAGTTACAAATGAATGAATCTTCTATTTTCTTTATGGAAACTGAAAAGTTGCTTCAAGCTGTGCTTATGTTAGGTTTGGCATCACACTGAGTGTGTTACAAAGATGCTGTGGAAGGAGTCCTGTTGTGAAATTAGATGAAAAACAGTGGTAAACTGAATTTCATTTAAGTGAGTGTTTCTACAATTTAAATTTGGTTTCTGCCTGGTATTTAAATAAATATACTTCAGAGGCTTTCCAGAAATGTAATAGAGGACCAAAGAACACCACAACACAGCGACGCATGCACGGAGACTGCCGTGATGAGGTTGAGCCTTTCCTGGGAGTAGCAAAATTACATTTCCCACTCGATCTTGCTATTCTGCACAGAACTGATAAACACAAAACCTTCTATTTGATTTTAGCATCTTCACAATCTGGGGGCAAGTTTCTTGAAACCTCAGTTCTGAATGCAAAAAAAAAAAAAAAAAAAAAAGAAAAGAAAAGAAAAGGAAGGACAAGGTAATGCTCATTTTCCTCGTTTAATCCGACCTCATTCACCTGTGGGTTGTGAGATACCAGGCACTAAATTCTCACTTCTTTAGAAGTGACGTGTGTCCAAATGGGCACACCCTTTTGTGAACACCCTCCAGCAATTCCATTTTCTTTCCTATTTACTGGTTTCTTCTCCACAATCCCTAAAGTGGTCACAGCTACTCTCCGCTCGGGATGCTCGAGGGCAGCTTGGCGCAGACAGCGGTCGGCTTACTCTGGGAACCTACGCCTGGGACCCGCCTACATGCCTTCCGGCTGCCATGCAGCTGTGGAAGCTGCGCGACCTCTCGGAGCGTCGCCATGGCAACGGGGCGGGTCCCGCCTCGCGACCGGGAGGGCGGGGAAACAGGCACGGAAGTCCCGCCCCCGAGTTGCCGGGCGGAGGCTGCGCTCGCCGTAGCGTCGCCATGGCAACGACGCCGCGCAGCTGGCCACGACCGGAGGGGTGGGGAAGGGGGCGGGGAATGCGAGCGCGGAAGTCCCCGCCCCCGAGCTGCAGGGCTGTGGCGTCCGCGGCGGCCCGCAAGGATTTGAAACCGTTTCCCTGTGGCGGCGGCGGCGGTGGCGGCGGTGGCGGCGACGGCCGACCGGAAAGCTTGCATGTACTGGCTCCAGGTTCTTGATTTCCCGAGTTTCCCCGCCCCTACACCCGGGTTCTCGAGTGGAATTTTGCGTGGGGTGGCGGTCGCCCCGCCCGTGCCGGCCGGTCCGGGGCGGGGCGTCGCCCCGCAGGCCCCAGGCCCGTTCGCGAGGCCTGTGGGGCGCGCGCCCGGTTGGGGGGCTCTGGGTGCAGACGGCTGCGGTTCCGCTTGTGGAGTGAAATCCTGCCCGGGCGCGGACGGGGAAAGTTCTGGGTAAAGTTTGCTAGGCGGATGGAGCCGGTGGGCGAGCCGGGGTCCAGAGATCGGACCACTCCGCTGGGGAGGAGAAATCTGTGTCCGGGACAAGGTAGGGGAGCGGCCGCCGCCTCGCGGGCTCGCAGGCCGCCCGGCCCGCACCCGCTGTCCACCCTTGCAGGGGAGGTTCGTCCCGGGACGGGCTGGGCGACCCCGGAGTGAGGGCAGAACCCGTGTGCTGGCTCCCGGGTGGGGACAAGTCCCCACGGCCGTGCGCTCGGGAAGGCCCGGCCCAGCATCGCGGCGTGCTGGGGCCGAGGGTTTCTGAGGTCCAGTGTGCAAGAGAACGTCAGTACCGACGAACAGCTTTTATTCTGGTCACCGGGCGGCTGTTTTATTAGTTGTCCTTTATGTTTAAAGAGGAGTAAAAATAAGAAGAGGCGAATGAAATGACAGGAGCCTCCGCGTCGTGGTCAGGTGCAGTCAGGCGGAGCGCACGATGACGGGCACCCGGTGTTCAGGCCCAGCGGCCGCTTCCCGTGGGACTGACTCTCGGTCAGTTACTTAACCCCGCTGAGCCTCAGCTTCCTGCTCGGGGCAGTGGCTCTGAAGTAGTGCCGGTCTCCCAGGGTGATGACTGGGAAACGTTTGTAAAACACACGGCATGCTCTTGGCACCACCAGGGAAGGTGCAGTCGGTGCTCGGGTAACTGTCCAAACATCCCATGCACCTGTAAAACTCTCTGATTTAATGACTCGCCGTGCATTTAAAATATGGTTTGAACAAAATGGACTCCCCCCCTCCCCCCCAACTTTTAGGAATATGTTTATTGTGTTTGGCAAAGGGCATGCATATGTGAGGTGTATTTTTGTTCCGCAGTGGAGCTGCTTTTCTCCCAAGGCCTTTTAATATTTGTGGCCTGATTCTGCTGTGCTGACTCCTGTGACAGCTAAGCACCTTGAGAAGGTTTTAGCTTATTTGATAGGCATCCACATATGAAAAGGTTTAAAAAAAGACAATGCCAAGGTTAAATAAAATACATGATCAAATATAGATAACTATAAATAAGAGTCACCCAATTGACTTCTTTTTTGGTTTTGAAGTAATTTATGGGACTAGTAAGCACATGAAAAGTGCTTAGAGCCTGAGTCAAAAACTCACCAACTGCTAGATCATGACCTTTGCGAAAGTCGCCTGCTTAACCGACTGAGCCACCCAGGCGCCCCAAGAGAGACTTTAAGATAGAGATAAAACTTTTTGATTAGCTGAAACTAAGTAGGTATAGCTTGTTTATAAGATGTAATTTGTGGGGCGCCTGGGTGGCTCAGTTGGTTAAACATCTGACTCTGAGTTTCGGCTCAGGTCATGATCTCAGGGTTTTTGAGATCGAGCCTTGCATCAGGCTCTGCAGTGACAGGGCAGAGCCTGTGTGAGATTCTCTCTGCACCCCACTTTCTACTCCTCCCCTTTGTGCACTTTCACACATGCGCTCTCTCTCTCAATCAAACTAAATAAATGAACTTGGAAAAAAAGATGTCATTTGTGTAGCAAGAATTCCTTGAAGGTTTGAAATGATAACAGTTTTTCCTTTTTGCATTTCTTAATTTTGTTGGAGAATAAATAAGGGATAAGGAGATGCAGATTTTTAGCTTTCTGTAAATATCATGTTGACCTTTCATTGTGCTAAAAAATGTGTACTCCAGTATTGTGTGTCCTTATAGCAATTCCAATTACTTTTCTACTTTTCAAAATATGTCTTTATTAGTTGGAGATATTGTTGATGTATGTGTAAATGGCCCACAGGTTGGTTATAATGGATCTGAGAGCTAGGGACTTCAGAATTTTAATCTGAGCTTTGTGCTTCATTTCATGACTTTGGGTGAGTCTTTTAACTGTTGAGTTTTAGTTTTCTCTGACCTTAAACATTAACATCTACTGCATGTGTCAAAGGATTTATTGCCAGTTAGTGATTCTTAAAATTCTTTCTGCTTTAACTTTATCGGTGGGTGTTCTCAGGCAAATGTTGGAGTATGTGGGCAGAATGCATTATTTAAGCCTGTAAATATACTTCTGGGCTGGAGCTGTGTTTAAAATTCTGGGTTTGTGAGTTTCCGTTGTCTGTTCATCCATTGGAATAGTTGCTTTTCGGCTTTATGATCTAATACCCTGCAGTGGTATCTAGCTTTTTGTTGCCAAGTACATAACAGGTGTAATTATATTAGAATGCAGTTAATTATTGTAGGAGTGCAAAACAACCATCCAAACACCCCCGAGCCAACTAACCAATCAGAAAATGCATTTAAATCCAACTTCTCTTAACCAAGTCTTAAATTTGAAAATATGTTTTTTCTCCTGTGATGCAGAAGGTAGGATGACCAGTTTTGGTAAATAGAATTAAGGCCATATGATATATATATATTTTGAATGTTTATTTTGGAGACACAGACCTGAAGCAGGCTTCAGGCTCCAGGTTGTTAGCACAGAGTCTAATGTGGGACTCAAACTCACCACTAGATCATGAGCTGAGCCTTCAGATGCTTAACTGACTGAGCCACCCAGGCACCCCCGGGCTGTATCATATTTCTATTCTAGAAGGTCTATTTCGTACTCAGAACAGTCTTTTAAAAAATTATTAGTCAGGGCACCTGGATGGCTCAGTCTATTGAGCATCTGACTTCAGCTCAGGTCATGATCTCATGGTTCGTGGGTTCAAGCCCCGCATCAGGCTCTGTGCTGACAGCTTGCTCAGGGCTGGGAGCCTCCTTTGGATTCTGTGTCTTCTCTCTCTGCCCCTTTCCGGCTCATGCTCTGTCTTTCTCTGTCTCTCAAAAATAAATAAATGTTTAAAAAAATTATTAGTCATGTTAAAGTGGGACATTATTCCCTTTTATTAGCATTTATGTACCAGTCAGTTCTTTAGCTCCTAATACATCCCACGTAATGTGCTAGGTGCCTGCTAAGATTTGTAAATCAAGGGCCCTGCCTTCCAGGAACATGTTGTAGACGGTAGGAGACATGTACATAATACGTAGATATGTACAAAAAATGATATCATGATGAACGCTGCTCCCCAGATGGGAGCCGTGCATGCTGAGTGTAGGCCAGGCGGGGCAGGCTCTTTTCAGAAGTGCCATTTGAGCTGCAGGCCGAGGGGACAGCCTGTGGGGAAGACGTGGAATCATGTAAGGGCTTGCGGTGCTGGCGCAATGACATGGAGGTCATCGGTGGGGAGGTGGCCCTTGGTGGCTGGGTGTATTAGGCAGTGTGCCTGCAGGGAGAGGCGAGAGATGGGCTGGTGGTGCGGAGCCTGATGCCAGGCTAGAACTCCCCAACCGCGAGAGCATGACCTGAGCTGAAGTCGGCCACTTAACCGATTGAGCCACGCAGGCGCCCCGGGAGAGACTTGAAAATAGAGTGATCTGGGGCGCCTGGGTGGCTTAGTCGGTTAAGCTTCCGACTTTCGCTTAGGTCATGATCTCGCGGTTGTGGGTTCAAGCCCCGCATCGGGCTCTGTGCTGACTGCCAGCTCAGAGCCTGGAGCCTCTTTCGGTCTGTGACTCCCTCTCTCTCTGACCCTCCCCTGCTCACGCTGTCTTTCTCTCTCTCCTAGAAATAAATAAAAAACATTAAAAAAAAAATTAAAAAAGAAAATAGAGTGATCTGCCTAGCTTTGCACTCGGGGAGCTTCCTCTGGTACCAGTGACTGAAGCAGGGAAACCGGACAGTGGGGAGGCCGCCTGTCGCAATAGGGCAGAGGGCCTGGGGGAGGGCCTTCTCTGAGTTGTAGCAGCAACAAAGAGATACAGGCAGATTTTAAGGCATTTCTGACTATTTGTTGATATGGTGGCTTAAGGGGGATTAGAGAATGGGACCAGGGGAGGGGAAGGAGGCCCCAAAGATGGAGAGTTTGAACCGGTGAAGAGGTAGCTGCAGGTGGTGGCAGCTGTTGGCAGTAGCGAGGAGAGAAGACGCTTTGGATGTAGAAGCAGAGGAGGTGAGGAGGGACTGCGTTCTCTTAGAGGGGTGCTGAGAGGCGGAACGAAGAGCCTTTTGGGGTGTCACCGCCTGACTATTATTTTTTCCATGAAATAGGAGGTAAGATTTTTTTTTTTAATTGAGAGTGAGGGGGGGCAAGAGCAGCTTGAGGGGCTTTAAGATGTCTGCTGAAGGCCTCAAAGCTGCTTTGTGGCGCAGGAAGTGGGAAGGGGGGTGGAGCTGTGTGCCTACGGGCTGGTTTTCTCCAGCCCACCCGGCCCTCAGCTGGGGAATGAGGCAGGTGGTCAGGGAGCGCCGCCTTGCTGAGGGAGCGGAAGACGAGAGGAGACTCTGAGGGTAGAAGCTGTGGTCCCGTAGAAGGGACCTGGGAAGGTAGCAGTGGCGGGAATGAGGAGGACGAGGTCTAGTAAGATGCCCAGGGCCTCCTGGGAGGAGAGTTGCTGGGTTGAGGCCAGAGGGGCAGTGGTTGGGAAGTGGCAGTGCGGGGCCCAGCGACTGTTTTCCTTCCAGGGTGGAGGCTGCGGGGAGAGCGCAAGACCCCAGAGGGGGTGCCGCGGCCCCGGGAGAGAAGGGGTTCACCGCTGACATCTGTGAGGGAAGTCATGGCGGCCGGCAAAAGCTGTGGTTTACTCGCAGAGAGAGGCAGAGAGAAGTTTCTAGAAGAGATGGTTGGTAGGTAGGAAGACGGAGGACACCGCGGTTAAGTATCAGAAGCTGGTTTGGCAGAGACAAGGCGGTCGGTGGAGCAAGACAGCTAAGGAGGCAGAGCAGAGCTTTTGTCCAGCATAGAATTTGTAAAGGACAAGCCGGGGACTTTGTGTGACGTGGGGGCAGTCCATGTCCCTTGCGAGACATTTCTTAATTGAGAGGAACATGGTGGCCTAGATAGTTTTAACGTAAGGAATTCTGTCAAAACCTACTGAGTTTTAAGAATTCACCTTCTTACATATAGTATTCCTCTTGCTAATTCGGAAGAAATGTGAGAACTAATATTTTAAGTTCTTTGGAGGGGAATTATAATTTTTGAATGTATTTACAGTAGAAAAAAAATCACTTTTTTGGCACACAGCTTCATGGACTTTCACCCACGCGCGGGAGAGCGTCTTCCAGGCTCCTGTGCAGGCAGCACGCGGAACGGTTCCCACACCGCAGCTCCGTTCCTTGCGCCACCGCCTTGTGTTCAGTGCCTCCTCCCCAACCTGCTAAGCCCCGCGAACCACTGTTCTCCGTGCCCATACCGTTTGCCTCTTCTAGAACGTCATACAGATGTACCCGCACAGTGTGTAGCCCTTCGACAATGGCTTCCTTCACTTAGCACGACACATTTGAAGTTTATCCGTGCTCTGTATTGGTGCCCATAGTTCCTTGCTTTCTGTAGCCGAGTATTCTTCCGTCGTGTGGGGACGTGCTTTCTGTCGATGAGTGCTCCTCCGTCGTGTGGGGACATGCTTTCTGTGGCTGAGTGCTCCTCCGTCGTGTGGGGACATGCTTTCTGTGGCTGAGTGCTCCTCCGTCGTGTGGGGACTTGCTTTCTGTGGCTGAGTGCTCCTCCGTCGTGTGGGGACTTGCTTTCAGTGGCTGAGTGCTCCTCCGTCGTGTGGGGACATGCTTTCTGTGGCTCAGTGCTCCTCTGTCGTGTGGGGACATGCTTTCTGTGGCTGAGTGCTCCTTCGTCGTGTGGACACACCCTGGTCTTTCACCTGTTCCCCACATGAGGGGCATTTGGATTGTTCCCTGTTGTTCGGTGATCACCCAAGAAAGCAGTGGCTGGAAGCCTTACGTTCACGGGGCTGTGTGGATAAAGACTCTGTTTCCTTTGAGTAAATGCCCGAGAGTGAGATCTCTGGGTCACAGAGCAAGTGTATGTTGAATGGCGTAAGAAACTACGAAATTATGTTCCAGGGCTGCTGTGCCGTGTTACAGGCATGCCGGCGGTTCCGGAGGGTTCCTGTTATTGTGTGTTCTCACTGGCATTTGGTATTGCTTTTTCAGTATTTTTTATTTTAGTTGTCCTAAGAGGTGTTTAGTGAGAGCTCATTGTGATTTTAATTTGCACTTCCCTAATGAATAATGATGTTGAGCATCTTTTTATGTGTTTAGTGGTCATTTGTGTATTTTCTTTGGTAAAGGGACTCATTTTTCCCCCCTATCTTTATTGGGTCGTTTTCTTACAGTTGGGTTTTGAGAGTTCTTTATATGTTCTTGATATAAATCCTTTATGATATATATATGTATATATGTAATTGTGTATATATATATATATATATATAGGTTTTTACAAATATTTTCTCCCACTCTGTGGCTCATCTTGTATGTATGTGTGTGTGTATATATATATATATATTTATATGTAATCATATATGTATATATATGACTTGCAAATATTTTCTCCCGGTCTGTGGCTTTTCAATCCCTTAATGGAATCCTTTGCAGAACAAAAGTTTTTTCATTTTGGTGAAATCCAATATAATAATTTTTCTTTTATGGATAGTGCTTTTGGTGTCCTATTGAAGAAATCCTGGCCTAACCCAAAGTCATGAAGATTTTCTCTTATGTTTTCTTCTAAGAGTGTTACAGTTTTACATTGTACACTTAGGTCTGTGTTTTATTTTGAGTTAACTTTTGTATGCAGTGTGAGGTTTAGGATGAGGTTTATCTCTTTATTTTGCATATGGATGACCAAGTCTTACAGGATATTTGTGGTAAAACCTGCCAGTTCTCTGTGAATTGCACCTTTGTCAAATACCAGCTGTCCATACTTGGCATCGGTCAATTTCTGACCCCCGGTCAGGTCAGTTCCATTGGTCTGCTTGTGTTCGTTGCCCTTTTACTAATACCGCATTTTTTAGACTCCTTAGCTTTATACTATATCTGAAGATTAGGTGGTATGAGATCCCCAAGTTTGTTCTTTTTTTTCAGAATTGCTTTTGCTCTTCTAGTTCCTTTACCTTTCATATGCATTTTTAGAATCAGCTTGTGCATATCTACAAAGACTATTGCTGGAATTTTGCCTAGAATGACAAAAAAAAAAAATCTATAGATCAGTTTGGGGACATTTAACACTAATGTGTTTTTCTTGCTTTCTTTCATCAGAGTTGTGTGGTCTTCAGCAGACAGATCTTAATATTTTAATTTAAATCTTTTACAGACTGAATGATGGAAATGGGAAGTGAAGAAGAAAAGTGGGAGAAGCTGGATGCAGAATTTGATCACTTTGTGGTAGATATGAAGCCCTTTGTTCTGAAATTACCCCATAGGTCAGGTAAGATTATGATTGTGAGCTAGCTTAATTTTTAAAAAATGTTTATTTATTTATTATTTTTGAAAGAGAGAGATTGAGAGGGAGAGTGAGCACACAGGGTCGGACGCTTAACCAACTGAGCCACCTAGACGCCCTGTAAACTAGATTCTTAAGATTAATTTTTAAATTTTTAATATTTTTATTAAAATTAAAATTAAACCGGTGAACTTTCACAATGAAAATAAAGCTGAATTCCTTTAACAACAATTTCATCTTAAGCTGGTGTAGGATTGTTTGCTTTGAGCTATTTAAGGGTAAATAGATATATAGTGATAATATCCTAGTAAACTGTGAAAGATCTTATTATGATAGCGCTCTTAGACATCAGGAGCATAAAGCCCATGGGTCTCTAAAGTTTCTTTAGAGAGTTTAAAGCTTCTTCTCAACTATTCCTTCCTGTATCTTTTTCCTGCCTGAAATGCTTCCTCTTTCAGGAGTCTGCTGTCCATCTGCTCTCTGACAGTTTTATGTATCAAAGCATGGTGTTGCATGCTTGTTGGTGGACTGAAATCAATTATAAATGAGTTTTCGTTGCTGTCTTGTCTGTTAATTCCTGGCCTGTTCTCTCTAATTATGGAATGAGGGTCTTTGCCTCAAATCAGAGACTTTTCAGATATATTAAGGCATCAGAGAACAATTGGAGAGAGTTTGGCGGGCTAAGATGATTCTCTAAGTCACAGTAGGCTATAAAGGTAAATCTGATTTGGTAGTTTTAGAGTGGGGAGTGGGCCCAAGAAACTCTGGCTTTTTTAAAAAAATTTTTTAAATGTTTGTTTATATTTGAAAGAGAGACAGAGAGAGAGAGGGAGAGAGACAGAGAGAGATGGAGACAGAATCTGAAGCAGACCCAGGCTCTGAGCTGTCAGCACAGAGCTTGACACGGGGCTTGAACCCAAAAGCCACGAGATCGTGACCTGAGCCGAAGCTGGGTGCCCCAAGAAACTCTGGCCTTTACCGAAGTTTTGTCCAAGTTCCTTCTTTCTCTGAGGTGTCTAAGTAAGCTGTATTCTCAAAATGAGGAAGCAATTCAATATTATATATTTGTTCCAGGATCCTTCAGTGGGACAAGGGAGTGTAATGTATGAGTTATGCATTCTGTGGTCACCCATTGTTCCATGGCTGTGAACTTTCCTAGTCAGCGTGGTCTTCCTTCCAAGCTCCTGTCTTCTCTTGCCTTGTCAGACTTTAACCTCCTCTTTCTTCCTCTGCTAGTCTTCAAGATGCATATTTCCTGTCCCGTGGCTTATTCATGATTATTTGTATTACTTATATATTATTTGATTAATTATATTCATATTTAATGGTATCTATAGTGTGTTCTCTTATGATATTCACTACCTTTTTTTTTCTTTTTATATTAGATCTGCCCTCATTAGGACAAATTTGTATTAAAGTCTTCCATTTAAATGTATTTCAAATAAAACTATCCTCATATTTAATCTTCTTTTAAAAATGGATGTTGGGGGGGCGCCTAGATGGCTCAGTTGGTTAAGTGTCCGACTTCAGCTCAGGTCATGATCTCGTGGTTCATGAGTTCGAGCCACATGTCGGGCTCTGTGCTGACAGCTCAGAGCCTGGAGCCTGCTTCAGATTTTGTGACTCTCTCTCTCTCTGCCCCTCCCCTGTTCACATTCTCTCTCTGTCTCTAAAATAATAAATAAACATTAAAAAAATAATAAAAAAAATGGATGCTAGGTGCATAGAATTTTATTAAATTATAATCTTTGGTTCATGACTTATTGTCGGTATTTGTATATCCTGCCCTTTTATTTAATTCATTAATTCATAATGAATGATCCAGAACTCACATCCCAATCAAGAGCCTGAACAGTGATAATAATTTATATCTTCTTATAGTTAAATTCTACTTCTGATAATGGCTCTCCCCCATATTTTAAGTTATGTACTGAATTCTTTTCTTTAATCAAATTGTACTGAATTCTGGCCATTAAGATATTATAGAGATTTGCTGCAAGACATATAGAAAATACATAGTTTGAAAAAGTGTTTCCTTAAGTTTATCAGTTTTGCTTTTCTTTTTGCCCCAAGTACTCCCAATATTTCATAAAGTTTGCTTTGTGATTATATAATTTTCAAAGCTAAAAATACAAAAGTTCTTTGAAGGTTAGGCCTTGTACCTGTAGTGATCAATCTGGTATGAGCAAAGTGGTAAATCTGGCCCTAGTGATTTTTGTAGGTAAAATAATAAATGAATGTGACCTTTAGAAACTAAAAGATTAAAGCAGACTTACGATTTATGTTAGATATGTAATCCTCAAATTGAGTTAGACTGATAAAAGATTAATATCAAAATAGTTTTCATGAGACCTAAAAACAATTCTGTGTCACGTTCAGATAAAGTAGTCAATAGGTTATATGGTGGATTAAACAGTGCTGTATTTTTAAAGTAGTTTTTAAAAGAATAATTATTTTGCTAAATTACATGTCAGTAGCCCTCAGTTATTTTTAAAGAGGTTAAAAGAAAACCCTAAATTAATCAACTATAAATCTGAAACTTATCTGCTTTAATAAAAAAAATTTGAGATCTAATTTTATTTTTTGTTATTGTTTTATAGAGAGGGAGAGAGAGCACAAGCAGGGGAGGGGTGTGGGGAGGGAGAAAGAGAGAAAGAATCCTAAGTAGGTCCCATGCTCAGTGTGGAAACTGATGTGGGGCTCAATCCCATGACCTTGGGGTCTTGACTTGAGCCAAAATCAAGAGTCAGATGCTCAACTGACTGAGCCACCCAGGCACCCCAGGTCTAATTTTAGATTGAATTTAAAATGCTTACATAAGATTGCATGTAATCTCTCTTTTGGTTTATATAATTGGAATCATAGAAAGATTTTTCAACACAACTAAAATTATCTTAGAGATGTTTTTATAGCAAAATTTTATCTCAGAAATTTATTTGGTAGTGATCCAGAGATTTTATTTTTGAAAAAAGACTTCTTTGCATCTGTCTTATGTGATCAGTAATAACTGAAAAAGATAAGCTGTAGACCAGGTTGTTGGGGAATTGTGGCCTCCCAGGGCCAGATCCAGCCCGATACCTGTTCTATGAAGTTTCCTTAGAAAATACTGATGCCCATTTGATTCCATATGGTGTGTGGTTGCTTCCCCATTTTGGTGGCAGAGCTGAGTAGTTGTGCCAGAGATCAGATAGCCTGTGAGGGCTCAAATGAGGACTGGCTCGTCCTTGACAGAAAAAGTTTGCCAGTCCCTACTCTAGACCAGAGCAGGTGTTTTGTAGGTCTTTAATGTTTAATTTTTTGAAAAATCCAGTTTCTTTTCTTTTTTTTAATTTTTAATGTTTACTTGAGAGAGAGAGAGAGAGAGAGAGAGCGCGAGCGCATGAGTGGAGTGGGGGTGGGGTTGGGGAACAGAGAGAGAGGGAGACGCAGAATCTGAAGCAGGCTCCAGGCTCTGCCCTGTCAGCACAGAGCCCAGTTTGGGGCTTGAACCCATGAACTGGACGAGGTTATGACCTAAGCTGAAGTCGGACGCTCAACAGATTGAGCCACCCAGGAGACCCTGAAAACTCCAGTTTTTAATAGTTCTTCTGTATGTCTAGAACGGCAGAGGTGTGCGCTTTGGATCAGAAAGCTGTGTGAGCCTTCAGGAACAGGTACAGGACTAATGGGCAGGAAGAACCGGAACCTGTATGCAAAACTGTTACTGCATATGCTTAAGCGAGGAGTTCTCGAAGGCCCCTTTACACACCGACCGGAACCAGGCACGCTGAAGACCTTACCTTCCTACATGGTAGGTGTCACTGACCAGAAGATGTAGGAGTTCCATTTCTTTGTAAGTGTCAATTCATCATCCCAGTTGAGATTGGTTATATGATTGAGTTATAGATCCTAGATAATATATAGTTAAAACTGTTTTTATTTTCTTTCTAATTCATTTCTTCCCACTTTGGATAGAAATCAGATTTGGCCTTAAGAGACTATGCTTATTGATGGCGCCATTGCACAGTTTTCGGCAGTATTGCTAAAAAACTCACAGTGAATTTTTTTATATTGAGCCCTAACTTCCCATTCGTTTTGCTGGATTACATTAACCATCATTTATATATATCAGTAAATTCTAGTTTATGAAACTCTTTAACATATATTATTAAGGAAGTCATGAGAGTTGGATTGAGTGACTTCTAAAGTTTGTTTCTACTTCAATAAAGTGATGACAGGAAGTTGGGAATTTATACTTTGCTTAATTTCCCTGTCAAAATCAGCTGTTAGAAAGGCAGTTAAAATTATGTTTAATTGGTGACTTGTCACTGTCTTGATCCTTGTAGCCGTGAAATATGCCATGGTTTGTGTGGTGCTTGATGAACACTTAAGAAATCTGGAGTACTAGGTATTGGTAGTTGGCTGTTATGTATATATTACATTTATATATGTAACATATTTTATAAAAAGCCAACTTTGTACGTTAACTCTGGTTAACCTAGACCCACATGCAGTCAAGAGGCATACTGCACCCTAAATGATAATCTCTGTCATCCAAGGTAGAGGTGCCAAAAGTTTCAATGCTGTTACCATTTGAATGTTAAAGCAGAGCTCTGTGTTTTGCTTCAGATCAGTGGTCGTGATTCATGGTGGTAGTTACGTGCTATTTACTTGAACATTGCAATGACCGTGTCATAAAACTGCTGCGCATATCTGACTTGGGACAGAGGGTGGCATGTCATCATCTGTCTTAGAGAACACGCTCTCAAGGGCTCTGTGTGTGGGATTCAGAGAATTGTTGCAGAAGTATGCACTCAATGCAGGGTTTTCTCCGGAAGTGGATCAAGAAACCCAGGTCACTTGAAAAACAATTAGTAGGTGAATATCATCTTAAAGACCCAAGGGTGGAACATTTTCTGAAACACGCTCAGATGTTAAGATATCAGTATATTGCATCATACTTATTTCATAGAATCATAGGAAAGGCTTTATTTCACAGATAATAACAACGAGAAGGCCCAGGGACCTGTCTTGGATTTTCTAATTAGTTTATGGCTTGGCCAGAGTTAAATTACAGGTCTAGCAACACTCTGTGGCTCCTCCTTTAGCTTAATGTTTTAGCCTAATTTTTGTTTCTGATTTTTATTGATTGTGGGTCCTCTGCGTACTGATTTTGTGTGTGTGTGCAGAGTAATTAATGATCACAGAAAGAGTACATGATTTTAAAATGAACATTCCTTTGCTCTTTTTTTTTTAATTGGGCATTTCTAATATTCTGTTTTATCTTCACTATTAGTTTATTAGCTATATCTCTCCTTTTTAGTAGTTGCCTTAGGGCTTACAAATTGCATCTTTAATTTGTGGCAGTTTACCTTCAAAAATATTATACCAATTTATGGATTATGGAAGAACTTTACAAGATTTCCTCTTCCCATTCTTTGTGCTATGAGTTTTCAAACATGTCATTCCTACTTGCATTGTATTATCATTTTTTAAAATTTTAATTTCAGTATACTTAACACACAGTGTTATATTAGTTTCAGGTGAACAGTATGATTGCACACACTTCCATACATTACCCAGTGCTCCTCAGGACAAGTGTACTCTTTTTTTTTTTTTTTAATGTTTTATTTATTTCTAGGAGAGAGAGACAGCATGAGCAGGGAGGGTCAGAGAGAGAAGGAGTCACAGACTGAAGCAGGCTCCAGGCTCCGAGCTGGCAGTCAGCACAGAGCCCAACGCGGGGCTCGAACCCACAAACCGCGAGATCATGACCTAAGTGAAAGTCGGAAAGTCGGACGCTTAACCGACTAAGCCACCCAGGCGCCCCAGGACAAGTGTACTCTTAATCCCTTCACTTATTTCCCACATCTCCCTACACACCTCCCCCCTGGAACTACTAGTTTGCTCTCCAGAGTAAAGGGTCTGGTTTGTTCATTTGTTTGGTTCCTTTTTTCTTTGTTTTGTTTCTTAGATTCCATATATATGTGAAATCATCTGGTCCATTTATATTTTTATAAAGCTATATTTTTTTGCAAAACAAATAATTATTTTGTCATGTAATTTTTATCATTTATCAGATTTTTTTATACAGCAAAGCACAACTAAAATGTAAAGTGTTATCCATTTTGTCTATTCTAATATTTCATAATTCATTGTGTTTTTCTGGTAAGAATTTGAGTATTTGAAAGGTTGTTACCAAACTTGAACTTGGTGGACATCTTAACTAATTATTTCATTACAGTACATTTTTAAAGAATAATTTTTCTAATTTTTAAAAATCAGTCCATCTATTTTGATGAACCAAATCCAGCACGAGCAAAAGGTTCAAGCCCGGAAGGATTACCAGACTGGGTAATGGGTGAGCTGGGAACCAGTGAACACAAATTAAATGAATCATGGAAGCTTTCTTCTGGAGAAGAGTACTCTTGGGTGCAGTCACCAACTGATGTGCGCAGGTACGCTATGGAAATGGGGTTCAGATGGGATTGATGAGGTAGCTTATCTTTAGGACTGGTTCATATGTTGTTTTTTCTTGTGTTTTTTAAAAAAGTTTTAATTTTTATTGTAAGTAGTTGGTTTACTTTATGATTTTGTTAAAGTTGAGGGCTGGGAAGGGATTTTGGGTAGGTAAAATAATTTAACTTTCATCATATATTCAAGATACCATTACATTTTTTAGCTACTTCTGGGTATCTGTTAAATATATATACACGTATTTATATATATATATATATGCCAATACTTGGAAAGTAGTGCCCGAGAATCTCTAAATAATTTAATTCTCTGTGTTCCTTCATGACAAGCATGAATTAGGAACATTATCAATGACTTGAACAAAACATAGCATCCTGCATATTCATCTTGAAGCTTATACTTGAATTTCTTTTCTTTTCCCCTCATTGAACGGTGTTTGTTTTGATTTAATAATGACTTAAAGGTAAATCCCATTCAACTGTGCTTTCTCATTAGAGTTCTAAACTTAAGGATTTTTAGTGCAAAGAAAAATAAACTTCTAAGTTTTGCAAATACACTAAAAGTAAATTATTCTTGTAGTATAACTTTTGGCCCCTAGGAGGGATAGATTTACATTGGGCTTTTATCAGATTTTGAATTTTACCTTTGGCATTGTTTTCCAAAATGTTAAAGTGTTGCACAGCGACAGTTGACATGTACCATACTTTATACTTCACTCCTTACCATTCTCTTGGTAATTTTCAGTTTTTGGAATTTGGTTCAGTTACCAATGTAATCTCTCTTTGGTACTATAGTTTGTTTGGTTTATCCCTTAATCAGATGGAGAAACGCTATTAGTGATTGGAAACGTCTTCATGGTTGATGTAGTGCAGTTGTATGTTTTTCAGTCCCCAGGTATCGTGGTGGAAAAGAACACATGAACCCAATGTGAGAGGTCCAGTCCATGTGAAATTGTTTTTATTAGAGAGGGGAAACAAATTAAAATGGAGAGGCAAAAAAGGAAGATGTGATAGAATTAAGGATGCTTTCAGAACATTAAAAAGAAGTGAATAGATAAGTCAGTAGCACATGACTCATTCTTCGTTTTAGCAGTCATAGAAGATTTTAAAGTAGAAGAGGTGTTACTGTGGAATTTATGTTACCAGCAGGTAAATGGAGGTGTAAATAGAATGTGGTCTGCGTGCAAAGAAAAATACAATTCTTGGTTGAGCTGACTATTGATATCAGGGTTGTGGGTTCAAGCCCCACATTGGGTGTAGAGATTACTTAAATACATTAAACGCAAAAAAAAACTTAAACAAAAACCCTATTTTCTGGACTCTTTAAAAAACCAGAGACTCAGTTGTCTTTCCAGAAGACAGCCATAGGATAGAGCTAAGTTAGCATTTGCTTACTGCCCCACTGATTGCCTTCACTATTTGCTGCTCATTTTTGACACTGACTTTGAGATAAGTCACATCTCTTATTGAGTATGAGCTTACCCCGCTTTTAAGTAGGGTTGGGAGGTGAAAGAAGTATTTCTTTTTATGTTTTTGCATTGTGTCACAAGTGGAAAGAGGGAAGGTAGACGAAGAGGGATCAGACAACTCAAAAAGAGAAGAGAGACTGTGTCTTTGTAGAAGTGAGGAATATCCCTGCATCTGGCACCATAATCATTCCTCTGTTACCCAGATCCCGCACACAGTAGCTTTCTAATGTTGCTTTAGATAAACAGGGAAGAGTGTTAAGTACATGGATTAATTTCCTTATAGTGGTTACATGTAGTTGTGGGGATATTCGTGAAGATTGAGGTGTGTGTTAAATTAAGGCCTGGGGTAGGAAGTAGTCTTGAGATCTCGGGAAATCCAAGTGAATGGACTTGTCTTTCTCGAATAAAGGATAAAGTTTGAGAGAATATAGTGAGAATATTCTTCAAATATTACTCAGGGACTTTTCTGGAAAATGATAACCATAAGTGAAATCTCCATAATTAAAAACATTAAAAATTTTTATGTATTTATTTATTTGTTTACTTTTGTATTTATTTTTGAGAGCGAGGGAGACAGTGTGCATGTGCCCATGTATGTACAGGGTGGGACAGAGAGGTAGAGGGAGTTTCCATGCTCGACACAGAGCCTAGCAACAGGGCTTGATCTCATGGCTGTGAGATCATGACCTGAGCTGAAATCTAATTGGATACTTAACTGACTGAGTCACCCAGACATTCCCAAACCTCCCCAATTTTAACAAATAACTTATTTTTCTTTGTTGCTTACCTATAATAAAATGGCATTTGGTGCAAATTATTCAAGTATGAGGCATTAGTTATTACTTATATAAGTAATTAATGGGAAAGAAGGCAGTTCTTTGGTCCTACTCAATGCTTGAGCTCTCACAATTCGAAAAATTCTTACTGGACACCCCAGTCTATTTAAGTGACTCTGTGTTTCCTTGTTCATGATGTGCGAAGTTTCTGTTTCTGTTCTCTGTGCTAGATTGTAAATGTCGTGAGGCAGGGACTGTGATTTTCCTATTTGCACTGTTTCCAGCACCTAGCACTGGGTGTGGGGCCTCTTGGGAGCTCTGTAAGTATTTATATTTGATGCGTGCTTACATGTGCTAGTAAATGTGTTGTGTCAGACACTGCCACTTACTTAATCTGTACAAAAACTTTTTGAGACAGGTAGATCATGACAGAGAGGATGGCCCACAAGCCCTGGGGTAGGAAGTAGTCTTGAGATCTCAGGAAATCTTTAGGACCAGTTGAGGAGAGGATAAATTTTAGAAGTGAAGAGAGGTGTGGATACAGGCTGTAGAGATATCCTTTACACACTGTGAGCGATATAAGGACAGTGAACTGGGAAAGACAGACTGAACTATCTTTCTGGTCAAGGGTCAGAATATCACTAAGGCTAATTAATGGCCAATTAATGCTGCAGAAACAAAACTTCTCAGAATATGTTTTCTTCCATTTTTCTCTTCATTTCATTCCATCTATTTTCAAATTTTAATTTAAAGTTTTCATACACAGGAATTAACAGATATTTGTAATTTTGTGTGCATGAAGGCATTAAAAAAGTAGAACTGACATTTCTTTTAGCCAACGGCAGTAAAGTTGATTTAAAAGCCAAATAAACACATGATGTGGGAGATGAGACCAGAAGTGGCGGGAAGAGCCTACTGATGGCCTTCGTCTTTCTGAAGTAGCTCCTTTCCGCTGAGCGGTCACACTGTGCTAATGAAAAAGTTAGTATCTGCTAGTGTTGACCTAGTACATCTAATCAGTTCTGCAAGAAATTGTTTTAAAAAGTTTAAGAGGCTTATAATATTTGACACATGTATGTTTTTATAGTGAATAATTTATTGTTACTTAGAACTGAAGTTTAATGCTGCCTCATAAATTTTACAACCACTTCAACTTGTCCTTTGAAAAACCTCTTTAATCTTAAAAGATTTTCCCCCTTAGTGTTTCTTTTTTGATCACTTTATAAAACCCTGCTTTACTTAGACCTTTTTGTATGTGAAGTATTTCTAATGGCATTTTAGATTATGCTGTTTGTGCCCCAGCCTTTTCATATTATTAAAGATGCAGAACCCTTTTGAAGCCTCTTTGTTAGGCTTCCCTATTCAGTAGACGTGGCACCTTTTCCTTTACATTTATTCTTCCTGTAGGAGGCGGGGCATTCTTCCTTCTAAACACGTTATAAGTAGCTTGAGGTTATACTGTATCGTGCTTACTCTCAACCTTCTCCCCTCCTACCCCCGGATACACATCATCCACTAGTAACCGTAGCGTTTCACATTGGATTGCTTTGACACGTAGCTAGTCCCATCCTGGTTTTATTCTTTGCTCTTCTTTTTCACAAAATTTCTTATTTAAGGTTATGTTATTACCAACGTTTTCTTTTAGAAAAACCACTTAAATTGCATTGCTATTTTATTAGAGATCTGTTACTGTATTTTAATGTCGAATATCTGCTTTTCTTTCCTGTTCTTTTTAATTTTAAAGTCTATTTATTTTGAGAGAGAGAGTGAGAGAGAGAGAACGCATGAGCGGAGGAGTGGGAGAGAGAGAGAAAGAGAGGGGGAGAGAGGATCTGTGCTGTCAGCGTAGAGCCCCATGTGGGGCTCGATCCCCATGAAACGTGAGATCATGACCTGAGCCGGAATCAAGAGTTGGATGTTTAACTGACTGAGCCACCCAGATGCCCCCTGCTTATTTTCTTGGCAGCGAAATATTTTGCTTACATTTGAGTTTGGTGCATGGTTTTAAAAAATGTTACTGATGGGACCGTAGCCTTAGATCTCAACTGTACAGTTGGGTAATTTCCTTTAGTTCTGCAACCATGAGCTGTATCCATAGATATTACTTCCTGGTCATCCTTCAGGTATTTACCACTGTGATCTGTCACTGTGGTTGGCAGATTTTTAAGGTAGCTCCGTGGTCGTCCTCTGGGTGTTCACGGTCATGTATAATTCCTTCCCCTTGAGTTTAGGCAGGACCTGTGACTTGCTTCTCATAGAATATGGCAGTGGTGATGGGATGTCATTTCTATGATTGCATGATGACACATAAGGCTCTGTCCTGCTAGCAGACTGGCCCCAGAGTCTTGCTGTCTTTCCTTGCTGGGTTTGAAGAGGCAGGCTGCCGTGAATTCTCTAGCTTTCAGGAACTGAATGCTGCCAGCAACCATGTGAGCAGGGAGAGTGTATCCTTCCCCAGTAGAGCCTCCAGATGAGAACCCAGCTCCGGGCAAACCATGATGGCAGCCTGCGTGGCCCTGAGCAGAGGACCCAGCCCAACTGTGCCTGCACTTCTGACCCACAGAAACTAGGAGAAAATACATGTGTGTTGTTTAAAACTCTTCAGTGTGTGGTAATTTGTTATGCAGCAGTAGATGACTAGTACAGTTTTTATCCTCATTTTAGGAAATTATGCACACATATACAATACATGCTTCTTGTAAAAAAAAACAAAAACAACTCAATGTAGAAATATGTGGAGTTAAAAGTCAAAGTCCTTCTCTCTATGCCCTCCTTATTCCGCTTTGCTCAGGGGAAGTAATGGTCATCAATAATTTGGTGTGGATCATTCTACAGTAGACACGTAGCCACACATAAGTAATTAAAAAATTATAAATTAGTTTATTCTATATGTACTTTTGTGAGACTTGCTCTTTTACCACTTACCTGAACCTGTGTTGTGTAGTCTGTGTAGTCTTTTTAATTGCTGATAATAATCCATAGTGTGGATTTATTGTGATTTAACCTTTTAATTCTTTATGGTTATAAAGAATGCCTTAGTTAGCATTTTGGTATGTTAACCATGAAGCATCTGCATGTATTTTTGGCTACTGCTGATGCTCAAGAAAGAACTCGCTTAGTAGCCAGGTGCATTAACACATTTAATGGATAAATGATTGGTGGGATTATTAGTAGGTACAACGTCTTGTGGATTGGTAACAAAAATTCAAGTGAGAGATCTCTAAGACACATAAGGTTTAAAAGAAATTTATAAAAGTATGGTAAGCTTCAGCTTATGTGTACACATGTATATTTTAAAGAGGATATATGGATACATACGTGTATGTGTGTTCGGGATATTTCTGGGTGTCACATTTGAAACAGCTTTCCCTTTAGAGAGTGGGACTAGTTGGTGTGGAAAGTTAAAAACTTTTTTTTGTATGTGGGTCTATGTCAGTTTAAATAGTCATACACTTATTTATTTATTTATTTTTAAATTTTTATTTTTTTAATGTTTTATTTATTTCTAGGAGAGAGAGAAAGAGAGAGAGCGTGAGCAGGGGAGGGTCAGAGAGAGAGGGAGTCACAGACTGAAACAGGCTCCAGGCTCTGAGCTGGCAGTCAGCACAGAGCCCGACGCGGGGCTCGAACCCACGAACCGCGAGATCATGACCTAAGCGAAAGTCGGACGCTTAACCGACTAAGCCACCCAGGCGCCCCAGTCATACACTTATTTTTGATAGATACTGTCAAGTTGCCCTCCAGAATATCATTTTGTTAAGATGTTTGGGCATATATATCATTAACGTTAGTGATGCATATTAATACATTTAACTATATAATAACTATACAAGTTTAAGCTTAAGAATGAAATTTTCCCAATAAATAAATATTTGTAGATTTCACTTATATTTCTAATTTGTTAAAACAGAAATCAAGGTGGGCAAGCTGTACCATTTATGGAGCACTTACTGTATACTAGCTACTATTCTAGAAATATCTGATTTCATCCTCTCCACAGTTTGGGGAGGTTGATGTGATGGCCCTTTATATTTATAGATGAGGTAACAGCTTCGGTAAGACCATACCACGTTCCCAATGATGGATCCAGTTTCGAAATCTAGGTCTTGATGATTTTAATTCTTTTAATGTTTTATTTATTTTTGAGAGAGAAAGAGAGAGAACATGAGCAAGGGAAGGTCAGAGAAAGGAGTCACAGAATCCAAAGCAGGCTCCAGGCTCTGAGCTGTCAGCACAGAGCCTGATGTGGGGCCCATACTCAAACTGTGAGATTGTGACCTGAGCCGAAGTTGGACGCTTAACCGACTGAGCCACCCAGGTGCCCTTAGGTCTTGATGATTTTAGACCCCATGTTCTTTCTAGTCTACCATGTAGGCATGAGTACTTTGTGCAGCAAATATGAAAATTCCACTTTCATCCATCTTTTTTCTCCCACTCGAGCTGTATCAGCAGTCCTGGGCTACTGTGCCTTTGTTCTTGGTTATTTCTAGGTCGAGCTGAAATGAGGGAGTTTGCCTTTGTTCAGATCTCACTTCTGACAGTTGGCAACTGTGTGTCCTCAGGCAAGTTACTTAATTTCTCTAACCTCCAGTTTCTTCATTTGTAAAATGGAGCTAGAAAGCCTCTGACGTGGATCCCGGAAAGTGTTAGCTGCGGCCACCTTCATCACAGGTGTGGTGATTGTTATTTGAATAGTTCCTACAGGAGCTTGCTTGCTAGACGGTTTGACTATTCTTTTGCTTCTCTAATTAGCTTATCTTCCTAAAGGATATTTTCTTAAAATCCATTGGTCATTAATTATTTTGAGTTACTAAAAATCATTTTGTGTTCTTGAGAACAGTAAGCTAATGGCTATGCGGAAAACTTCTCATTGTAAGTAGGAATCCTGAACACTCTTAGAATAAAGAGTGGGGAAGAGTATTTTACAAGAGGCTTTGAAGGAATCTTTATTTTGATAACTCAGCAAGTCCCTTTTCCCCCACAGATAGAAGAAATACAGTGTAGCTGGCCCCTTTTTTCTTTTCGCGTCATGCCACACCCGGAATTAGAAGCTGCCTAAGTGATAGTTAGACATAAGTTCCTGTTGTCTCTCTATATTCTTTTTGTGCATTCTCCCAAACACGGAACACAGAGATAATAGGTTGTATTTTTGTCTTACAATTCTGTGAAAAATGTTTTGAAGCTTCTGTGTAATGGCTTGTAATTATTTTTATGACTTTTCAGTGAAGTATAATGTGGTCTGGTAGCTTTATCACCAAAGTGCAGTGAGGGTCTAGGATAGCAAAGATGAAAAAGAATGATTTAATACCACTGATTATTTTTACTTGGAACTTTGCTTAAGAGTCACGGGTTAGGAGAGGGTGGAGGGGAGTAAAGATGAATCAGCCTGCTTCCCAGTGGAGGGAACACATGGATTCTTATTTTAGAGGACTTGGTTTATAAAAAAGAAGGCATTAGTTTAGATTCCTTTAGAGGCCGTTTTATAAAGAGCTACCATCTAGATTACGTAAAAATCCTAGGAGTGTGCAAACAGAATTATTATTTACTGTATGTTACTTTTACCGTATGAGATTTAGGTTATCTTTATATGAATTGGAGTTTTATCTTCTAATTTATATTGTGTCCTCTAAAAAATAAATTTGTTCATACCTGTAAAAAAGGACCCAGAGAATAATTATCCTATTTTAAGTGATTATAGAGGACTGTAATTTTTGCATCTAGCTTTAATGAGATCCTTCCATGGATTATTTGATGCCAGATTTTAGTTTGAAATGAAGAATCTAATTATAGCCCTCCCCTTATGGAAAATATGATTTGTTTTACAATGATCCTCGTTATGATGTGGTTTTCCAGGAATGCATTGTGGCAAAAAGCTGGGACTGTGTATGTCCTTTAAAAAGCTCTCCCATTGTAGCTACTGTTTCATTCGCTAGTGCAGTTTAATGACATGGCCAGCAGATGGTGATCAAGTATAATGAAAATGTGCTTGCGTATGTTCATCTATTGAACAAACATTTTTCACTTTAAAAATAATGATATGATTTCTTAGTCTGGATACTTAAAAAACTGTAAAGGAATTTTTTTACTTTGTTAAACTCTATTTTTATATGTAAATGACACTAACACTATAAATAGCCCCACTCCTAAATTGTTGCGTGAATTTATGAGGAAGCTGATCAGTATCTTTCCTTTCTAGGGATTCTGTATATCCATTGGCATAAATAAATATGGTTAGGATTACACACAGCAAAACATCCTTAAATATTTACAAAGTACATTCATTATGTTTACAAATAGCCCTGTTGTTTGGGCAAAGTTATATTCTAGAGCAGCACCATCCAAGAGAACTTTCTATAGTGGTAGAAATATTAAATGGCTGTGCTGTCTGGTACAGTAGCCACTATTCACACATGACTTTTGAACCCTTAATGTGACTAGTGTCACCGAGGATCTGAATTTTAAGTTGTAATTAATTTAAATAGCTGTATGTGATTTAGTGGCTACTGTATTGGGCTTGGAACTGTGGACCTGAGTCTTCCTTTGGCCCTTGTAAAACCTGGCATAGATGGAGACCTGCCATCTTGGGGGGAAGGGGGATGCAGACAGGGGCCAGGAGATGGGTGTTGGTGCCTATAAACTGCCTCCCCCACAGTGTAGACCTTTTATCTGTGCTTACTTGTGATCCATGGGTATTTCTTTGATGATAATCACCCATGATCAGCACCTAGTTGCTTTTCTGTTTGGTCAGTCTCAGGTTTCAGAGGAGCTCTTGCCAATAAATCTTTCTGAAAGCAAGAAAAACTAATCATTTGACTTAAATCAATTTTTTCCATCATTTTTTTGGATAAAACACTTAGGATGGATTACATCTGATTCATTTGATATTTTTGATACAGCAGCCACTTGTTAGGTAGGCACTTAACCTTGAACTCTACAGATAAGTCTGCTACATGAATGAGGAATGAAAACTATTTCTTAGGATACTCCATAAAACCTAATATTTCATGCACTCATAAAACCACTTAACTACTCATTAATTCTCAACATTAATGCATTAATTAAATATTATTCTTTGGTGTTTACCAAGTCAAGGAAGTGGCAACAAGTTGCAACTGAGATAGAATTGCTTTGAGAACAATGACCTTCCATTTTTCTTAGGCTTTTTTTTTTTTTTAGTTAGAGTTTTGACATATTTAGTTGCTTTGTAAAAATTTTTGATGATTGGGGCTTTGTAATAGCATCTTTTTATTTCACAGGAAGCTTTCTTTTTGTGAGGTCATAATATTGAATAGTTTTGATTGTCCTTTTACTTAAAAAAATTTTTTTTAATGTTTTTATTTATTTCTGAGAGAGAGAGAGAGTGTGAGCAGGGGAGGGTCAGAGAGAGATGGAAATACAGAATCTGAAACAGGCTCCAGGCTCTGAGCTGGCTGTCAGCACAGAGCCCGATGCGGGGCTCGAACCCATGAACTGCGAGATCATGATCTGAGCCAAAAGTTGGATGCTTAACCGACTGAGGTATCCAGGCACCCCTCATTGTCCTTTTAATAAAAAAAGATGACAGTAAGGTTGTAAGTATGTTAACCGTAAAACTTAATTTTAAGGATTTTGAAATATTTTACCCTCTGAGTGTTGTACTGTTAAACCAGAGATCAATGAATAAACGTTGGCTTAATTGTGTGACTTTTACAAATGGTTTTTATTTTTAATTTTTAAAATCAAATGTGTTATTTTAAGGTAGGAAATGGGTAAAACATGAAGTCTTAAATTGTTTATGAATCTCTGGTAATTTTTTTAGTTTTGTCAACCCATCTCATTTTTTTCCCCATTTTGTTTTTCTTTTTATTCTTAATAAAGTTCCCTTTGAAAAAATAAGTAAGTATGGTTGTGGATCATTGGAAGTTATTTCTTTTTCTTATTTTCAGAGTAATTTGATAGTTTACCTCATTATTATTTCTTGCTATTATTATGTTTCGTTTCTATTTAGCAATACCTTAAGAAGATGATTCTTTAGGTGGTATGTAACATTATTAGCTGCTGCTCAGATGAATGCAAAGGCATGAAATCTAGTGAACTCTCATTTTAGTTTCCCGATCATTGATAATGCAGTAGTTGTGTAGGAGTTGTATGACTCGTACAGTGTTTTACAACTGTGAAACATAGTGTACATGTAAAAAGTGCGTGAAAATACATAGGTACAAAGAACAGTTATAAAATAAGCATCCCTATACTGTTAACCAACCAAGAAATAGCACATTAAAGTACTCCAGAAGACTTTGGTGACCTTCCTTACTGGCTCCTCTTCCCATCTCCTCAGAGGACCATTGTCCTGCCTTTTGTGTTAATCATTTCTTTTCTTTTTTTTTTAACTTTATGTAAGTGGGACCATACTTCATATATTATTTTGAAGCTTCTTTTTCTCATATTTTTTAGATTCATCCTTGTTAATAAATGTAGCTGTGTTTCATTGTTTGTGGCAAACTTTTAAAATCAGTGTGTAGCATACAAGACACAATCTCAGGTCTAAAGCTTGGTCAAGTTTTACAAAAGGAATATCTTTATATAACCACCTTCTAAATCAAGAGAGAGAACATCCTCAGCTCTCCAGAAAGCTCTCTCTTGCCCCTTCCCATTCATTTATCATCCCACCAAATAGTAACCACTATTCTGCATTATATCACCATAGATCAGTTTTAACTGTTTTTGATTTGTAAGTGTTCGCTTTTTTCTAGCTTCATTGGCTCAACGTTGTGTTGCGAGATGGTTTGTGTTGTTGTGTTTAGCAATGGATTATTCTTTTTTATTTACTACTGTGTGAATATATCCATTCTGCTGTTGCTGTATGTTTGGTTTTGTTCTAGGTTTTAGCTATTGCGAATAACTCTGCTGTGAACATTCTTTTGCATGTCTTTTAGTGCCCACATGTACACTACGTTGACTTAGAAGGGTACTTACCATACATATCTGCCAAAGAGTTTTCCAAAATGGTTACGGCAATTTACTTTTCCAACATAGGATTTCAGAGTCTGTGGCTCCCCATCTGTCCCAATGCTCAGTTTGTCCGTTTCTTTTAGTTTTAGCAATTCTTGTATGCTGTGTTTTAATTTGCATCATCCCTTATGACTAATGACATTGAGTACCTTTTCTTATGCTTTTTGGCCATTTGGATGTCCTCTTTTGTGAAGTTTCTATCCATTGTTTAATAAAACATGGTTTGTCAGTCTTTTTTGATTTGTCATGATTCTTTGTATTTTCTGGATACAAAGTATATATCCAGAATACATTTCTTGTTGAGGTATGTATGGCAGATATCTTTTCCCACTTTCATTGGTGTGATCTGTTGAATGTTATAATTATATTACAGTTTTATTTGTTATTTGTCTCTGATATTGTTTGTGCTTTTTTTGTGTGTCCTGTTTAAGATTTCTTGCCTTGCCTATCCCAAGATAATGGAGATACTTGCTTATGTTGCCTTCTAGAAGCTTTCTTATTTTATTTTTCCTGTTTAGGTATATGCTTCATCTGGAATTGGTTTTTATGTATAAAGTGAGGTAGGACTTCCTCCCACCCCTAACCACCCCAAGATAGTGGATGGGTAGCCATTTGGTCCAACATCTTAAAAAAAAAAAAAGCCATTCTTTCCCCACTGCTGTAGTGGGCATCATTATTGTAAACTAGGAAATCTTATTTGTGTGGGTTTGTTTCTGGACTCTTATCTCCTCCATTGGTCTGTTTGTCTATCTGTGTGCTGTAACAATATGCCTTAATTTCCGCAGCTTGGAAATCAATCTTGATTTTTAGTAGTGTGGAGTATGCATTCCAGCTTCCTTTTCTTTTCAAGATTGCCTTGGCTTTTCTTGCTTTTCTTTACCTTTTTGTTTAAATTTTATAATTAGCTTACCAGTTTACACACACACACATACACACACACACACGTATCTCTGTCGGGATTGTAATTGGGAATGTATTGAGTCTATAGATCAATTTAGGAAGAGTTAATATCTTTATAACATGGAATTAAACTCCCAGGCCCAGATAAGCAGTGATCTGCTTTTTGTCCCTATTGTTTTGCCTTTTTTAGAAATTTCATATGTGTGGAATCATAAACTATTTGGTTTTATGCATCTGGGTCTTTCACTTAGTGTGTTGTTCTTGAAGTTCATGTTGCATGTATCAATACTTCATTCCTGTTTAACCTTGAATGGTATTTTACTGATGAGTATATCCCATTTTGTTTATTTACCAGTTAATGGATATTTGGATTCTTATTAGACTTTGATTGTTATGAATTATGCTGTGTGGACATTCATACTGCAAATTTAAAAAAAATTTAATGTTTTGTTTATTTTTAAGAGACAGAGTACAAGTGGGGGAGGGTCAGAGAGAGAGGGAGACAGAATCTGAAGCAGGCTCTAGGCTCTGAGCTGTCAGCATGGAGCCTGATGCGGGGCTTGAACTCATGAACCATGGAGATCATAACCTCAGCTGAAGTCAAACGCTTAACCAGCTGAGCCACCCAGGCTCATATTGCAAAATTTTGTTTGAGCATGTGTTTTTCATTTCTTTTGGTAGACATCTAGCAGTAGGCTATGTAAGTGTATATTTAACTTCTTAAGGGAAATAACAAACCATTTCCCAAAGTGGCAGTGCCATTTTACATCCCCGTTAGCAATGTGTGAGTGCTTCAGTTTTTTCGCATCCTCACCTCTTGGTATTATCAGTGTTTTTGATTTTGGTCATGTTAGTGGGCGTGTAGTGGTATTGCATTGCAGTTTTTATTTGCATTCCCCTAATAACTAGTTGTGCTGAGCATCTTTTTGTGTGCTTAATGACCATTTGTATATCTTCTTTGGAGAAATGCCTGTTCCAACAGTTACCTGCTCCCCACACACCCAACTATAATCAATAATCACTATAGACATTTCTGAAAGGGAGACTAATGGGAGGTACAAAGGAGTCACTGGTTTCCATAGCAATTCTGAAATCTAGTTGGGCAAATATTGGAAATTCCTTAATCAAGGCTTAAGACCTCGGGATAATATTGTATGTCTCTTGGCTCCTCCCACAAGTCTCTTGATTTCATCTTCTGAGTTCTTCCTTTTTCATGAAAGGTAGCATGTATTTGCAGCTTAATAGTTTTTTCAGCCTGTCTCCTTTTGGAAGAATCTATCTTTTTCAGTCTAGGGGAGCAATGATTTTGCTGATAGAATTTTCTCAAAAACTTTGTAGACCTCCTATGCATCTCATTTATGTTCATTCAGTTAGAGAAAAACGACATATATTAATCTCATTGAGATTCCCTTTCCACGTTGGGTTGCTTCTGACAAGATTGAGGGATAATGACCTTAACCTTTCTAGAGGCTCTGTTGTTTGATCGAGAGAATCTGTAAAGCATAGCCTTAATCTTTTTAAAGTTCTCTATGTGTGAATGTATAGTACTCTTGATGCACCACCTTTGATCTTTTTGATCTTAAAAAAAGGTTCTTCATTTATACTCTTGGCTTTTTCTCTAGGCATTGTTCAGACTTCACTTGGATGCCATTTCTTCCTTTAGCATCTTTTGCCAGCTGGAGACTGAGAATTTTTATTTTTTTTATTTTTATTTTTTTAAAATATTTTTATTTATTTCTAGGAGAGATAGAGACAGCGTGAGCAGGGGAGGGTCAGAGAGAGAGGGAGATACAGACTCTGAAACAGGCTCCAGGCTCTGAGCTGACAGTCAGCACAGAGCCCGACGCGGGGCTCGAACCCACGAACCACGAGATCATGACCCAAGTGAAAGTCGGACGCTTAACCGACTAAGCCACCCAGGAGCCCCGCGGAGACTGAGAATTTTTAAAGTCATGAATTCCTGGTTCTTTTTTCTTTAGGTGTCCTCCACTTAATTTAATTTATTAATTTATTAATTACTCTTCTCTTGCATTTTATTGTAAGCAGCAAGAAATACTTTGCTTGGAAATCTCTGTCACTATGTCACTCACCCAACTTATTAAGCACATCTCTTTTACATATCACTTGGTGATAGTGTGGCCACTGCATAAAAAGGCTCCCTCTTCTTCTATTTTTCAATAACACATCTCTCACTTCCTCTTGAGTTCTCACTGGCAGTGTCCTCAAGTCCAGATTTCTGCTAACAGCCTCAAGTCAGTTTTGTCTTTTTCTAGTGTACAAGTCAAAGTCCTTCCAGCCTCTGACCACTACCTGGTTCAAAAGATGCTTCTACTTTTTAGGTGGTACCTCATTTCCAGGTACCAAAATATGTATTAGTTATCTATTGCTGCATAACAAATTGTTCTGAGTCTTAGCAACTTAAGAACAACAAATATTTGTTATCCTGTAGACATGGCTTAGCTGGCATTTGTGACTCAGGTTCTCTTATAAAGCTGTAGTCAAGGTATTTGTGAGGTGTTTTTCTGGGGGCCTCAGTCTTATGGCTCTCATTCAGAGGCTTCTCTCAGTTTCTTGCTGTTTAGACTTCTCCAATGGACAGCATGAGACATGGCAGCTGGCTTGCACTGAAGAAAAGAAGCAAGATGGAAACCATGGTCTTTTTGTAAGCTAATCTTGGAAGTGATAACCTGTCACTTGTGTTAGAGTCAGGTTATTAAAAGTAAATCACTAGGTTCAGCGTACACTCAAGGAAAAGGATTTACACAAGGGTGTGAATACCAGGAGATGGGAATCATTGGGAGCCATGTTAGATGTTGCCCACCACACACCTAGAACAAGTACTAAAAATATAATAGAAAGACATATAACCAGGAAGAAATATAACTAAAGGGATTAAAATGGAATACAGTAAAATAGTCAACACGAAAGTAGGTAGGGAAGGAAGAAGAAATAGAGAAGATGGGACAAATACAAAACAAATAGCCAAATAGCAGACCAAATAGAACTGTATCAATAATTATATTAAATGTAATGGACTCAACAGTCCATTCCAAAGGCAGTGATTGCTAGATTGTATTAAAAAAGCAAGAACAGATTGTATGTTATCTATGAGAGACATACCTTACAGTACTAAGAGAAGTAAGTTGAAAGAGTTGTGGAATGTAAAAAGATATAAAATGAAAACAATAAGCATAAGAAAGCTGGAATGGCTATATTAAATATCAAATAAAGTAGACTTTAAGCCAAGGAGAATTATGAGAGACAAACATAATTATTTTGTAATGATATAAGAATAAGTTCACAAGCATGACATAATCATTATAAATGTGTATGTAGCAAATGATAAAGCTTCAGAAATATACAAGGCAATAAGCAACAGCTAAAAGGAAGAAATAGAAAAATCCACAAATGTTCCAGATTTTAACACCTTTCTTAGGAACTGATGGAGCAGAAAAATCAGTGAGGCTATAGAAGACTTCAGCAATGCACTGACATACCTCAACCTCATTGGCATCTATAAAATACCCCACCCAACAAGTACAGATTACACATTCTTTAAGTGCGTATGGAGTGTTCATCCAGATAGGTCATGTCTGGTCATAAAAGAAATCTCAATTGGTCACAAAAGATTAAAGTCACACAGTATGTAGACTGATCTCATTTGAATTTAATGAGAAATGAATGATAATAGTACTGTATATCCAGAACAGCCCTAAAATATTTATAAATTAAAAATCATTTAAAAAAAGATTTTATTTTATTACTATTGCTTTCTTTTCTTTTCCTTTTTTTTTTTTTTTTTCAAGTTTATTTGTTCCAAGAGAGAGAGGAATGCCCAGTGGTAGTAGGGGCTGAGAGAGAGGGAGAGAGAATTCTAAGCAGGCTCCGCACTGTCACCACAGAGTGTGATGTGGGGCTCGAACTCACAAACTGTGCAGTCATGACGTGGGCAGAAATCAAGAGTTGGACACTTAAGTGACCGAGCCACCCAGGCACCCCATTTTCGATTTTAAGTAATCTCCACACTCAGCGTGGGGTTTGAATTCACAGCCCCAAGATAAAGAGTCACTCCACCAACAGCCAGCCAGGTGCCTCCCAGAAATCACTTATAGGAAGCTCATTGGTGAAGAAAGAAATCACAAGGGAATTTAGAAAATGTTTGCAAACAAATGATAAGGAAAAAACAATATATCAAACTTTCTGAGGTGCAGCTAAAGCAGTGCTTAGAGGAAAATTTAGAGTTTTTAATGCTTATATCAGAAAAGAAGAGATATCTAAACTCAGTGATCACAGCTTCCCCCTTTTGAAGCTGGAAAAATAAGAGCTAAGTGGACCCAGTGTAAGCAGAGTGAAGGAAATAAAATAGATGGGTGAAAAATCAGTGGAACAGAAAACAATGGAGATAATTCAATGAACCAAGCATTGATTTTCTTTTGAAAAGCTAAATAGATACATTCTGGTCAGACTTATCAAATAAAAGGAAATATATGGACAAATATAAAAACGTGTAGAATTTCCATTTTGGTTTATAATTTCATTTTTACTTTTATAGGAATAAAAAGAAATATGTATAAAATAATTATAAGTATATGTTAATGGGTACATGGCATCAGTAACATATACTTGTGGGGAGAGGTGTGGCGCTATAAAGGAGTAGAGTTTTTATATGTAGTTGAAGTTTAAAATATATTGTTGGAATTTTAGGAGTTAAAATTTTTTTTTGTAATCCTCATGGTAACCACAAAGAAAATAGACACAAAAGGCAATGAGAAGGGAATCAAAACATGGCACCACAAAAAATCAACTAAATAAAAAGGCAGGCAGGGAGGAAATGAGAGACAACCTATAAGATATACAGAAGATAAAATGTCAATAGTAGGTCTTTGTCTATCCCTCATTAATTGCACTTTAAGTATAAATGGATTAAACTCCACAATGAAAAGTCATGGTTTGGCAGAATGTATAAAAAATGCTAGTATTCAACTATATGCTGTTTACAGGAGACTCACTTTATATCTAAAAACACACATACATTGAAAGTGAAAGAATAGAGAAAGGTATTCCATGTAAATAGTAACCAAAGGGGAGCAGAGGTGACTCTATATCTTACAAAATGGACTTTAAGGAAGACATTGCTGTGAAACAGAAGGATGTATATTTGCCAAGAAGATATAACAATTATAAAATTACATGCACCTAACATCAGAAGTCCTAAATATATGAGACCAACATTGACAGAACTGAAGAGAGAAATTGCTCTACAGTAATAGTAAGAAACTTTATTACAGTCCCACATTCAACAATGGATAGAACAATCAGACAGAAGATCAATAAAGAAATAGAAGGTTTGAGCAACACTACAGACCAGTGGACCAAACAGATATATACAAAGCATTCCATCCAACACAAAGTACACATGGAACACTCACCAGGGTAAATCATGTAATAGACCACAAAAGAGTCTTATAAAGCTTTAAAAATTGAAATCACACAGTATTTTTTTCTGATTAAAATATCGGGAAACTAGAAGTTAATAGCAGGTGAAACTGGAAAATTCACAAATGTGTGGAATTAAATAACTCTAAGCAAGCAGTGAGTCAAAGAAGAAATCAAAAAGGTCATTAAGAAATATCTTGAGATAAACGGAAATGAAAACACAGTGTACCAAAACTTAGGAGATGCTATGAAAGCAGTGCTAAAAGGGAAACTTAGAGCTGTAAAAGCTTGCATTATAAAAGAATACAGATCTCATAGGGACAACCTAAGTCTACATCTTAAAGAACTAGAAAAAGAAGAACAAACTCCAAAGTTAGCAGAAGAAAGGAAATAATAAAAACTAGAGCAGAGATAAACAAAATAGATAAATAAAAAATAAAAAAAACAAAAGATAAATAAAAAATATTAGAGAAAAAAATGAAACCAAGAGTTGTTTTCTTAAAAATAAATCAACAAAATTGAAAAACCTTTAGCTTTTCTTTTCTTTTTGAAAAAGAAGACTCAAATAACTGTATCAGAAATGAAAGAGGGAGTATTACAACTGATTTTGCAGAAATAAAAAGGATTATAGATGAGTATGATGAATAGATGTATGCTGACAAAATGGATAAACCAGATGAAATGGACAAATTACTAGAAATGCTCTACCAAGACTGAATCACGAGGAAATAGAAAATCTGAGAAGACCTGTAACTGGTAATGTTGTTAAAGGAATATTCAAAAAGCTCACAACAAAGAAAAGCCTAGAACCAGAAGACTTCATGGGTGAATTCTACTGGGCATCTAAAGAATATTTAACCCCAGTCCTTCTCAAACTCTTCCAAAAAGTGAAAAAGGAGAAACACTTTCAAATTCATGGCACGAGGTCAGCATTACCCTGATACCAAAGCCAGATAAATACACTACTGGAAAACTACAGACCAGTTTCCTTGATGAATACTGATATAAAAATCTTACAGAAAAAAAAAAAAACCAACAAAACCAGAGAAGAAAAAAACAACAACTAGCAAACAGAATTCAGCAGCGCATTAAAAAGATTATACACCATGACCAAGTAGGATATTCCTGGAATGCAAGGATAATTTAACAGATGAAACTCAATTAGTACAGTACACTGCATTAACAGAATGATTGAAAAAAAACCACATGATCATGTCAAACGATGCAGAAAAACATCTGACAAAATTTAATACCCTTTCATGATAAAAATAATAAACTAGGAATAGAAGGAAACTATTTGAAAATAATAGGCCATATATGAAAAGCTGATCACTAGCATCATACTTAATGGAGAAAGACAAAGACTTTCCTCTGAGGTCAGGAACAGGACAGTTATGTTGATTCTTGTCACTTCTGTTCAGCCCAGTACGAGAAGTTCTAGCCAGAGCAATCAGGCAAGAAAAGGAAATAAAAGGCATCCAAATTGGAAAGGAAGAAGTAAAATATTCCCTGTTCACAGATGACATGATCTTATACATGGAAAACCCTACATATTCCATACAGAACTGTTAGAACTAATAAATGTAGCAAAGCATCAGGATAAAAGACCAACCCACAAAAATCAGTTGCATTTTTTATATACCGACAGTAAGCAATCTGACAAGGAATTAAGAAAATAATTCCATTTACAATAGCATCAAAAAAAATTAAATACTTAGGAATAAACTTGGTCAATGAGGAGAAAGATTTGTACCCTGAAAAACTATGAAATTAAAGAAGACACTAGTAAATGGAAAGACATCCTGGTGTTCATGGAAGACTTAACCTGTTAAGATGTCAGTACTACTCAAAGTGATAAATGGATCCAGTGGAGTACCCTATCAAGATTCCAGTGGCATGGTTTTTTTTTTTTTTTTTTTCAGAAATACAAAAATATATCATAAAATCCATATGGAATCTCAAGTGGCAATGAATAGCCAAAACAGTCTTGGGAAAGAAGAACAAAACTGGAATATTCATACCTCCTGATTTCAAAATTTATAGCAAAGCCACAGTAATCAAAATAGTGTGGTATTGGCATAAAGACAGACATATATTGAATAATAGAGTAGAATAGAGACCCCAGAAATAAACCCTTACATATGTGATCACATTATTTTTGACAAGGGTGCCAAGATCACTCAGTAGGAAAAGGACATTTTTTTCAACAAATTGTGCTGGGAAAACTGGATGCAAAACACATGCAAAAGAATGAAGTTGGACCTTACACTATATACAAAAATTAACTCAAAATGAATCAAAGACCTGAACATAAGAGCTGCAACTATAAGGCTCTTAGTTGAAAATATAGGGGAAAAGCTTCATGACAGTGGATTTGGAATCATTGATTGGATCTGATACCAGCAGCACAGACAACAAAGGAAAAAAAGATAGATGAATTGAGTTATATCAAAATTAAAATTTTATATATCAAAGGATGCGATCAATGGAATGAGGAGACAACCTATGCAGTGGGAGAAAGTATTTGGAGATCATATATCTGAAAAGCAGTTAATATTCAGAATATGTAAGAAACTTCTGCAACTCAATGACAATAATGAAAAACAACCCAGTCAAAAAATGGGCAAAAAACTTGAGTAGATATTTCTCCAAAGATATACAGATGGGCAATAAATACATGAAAAGATGCTCAACATCAATAGTCATTCTGGAAATGCAAATCAAAATCATAATGAGAGGGGCACCTGGGTGGTTGAGTGTCTGACTCTTGATTTCTTTGACTCAGGTCATGATCTCATGGTTGTGGGATCAAGCCCTGTGTCGGACTCTGCTCTGAGTGTGGATTCTGCTTGGGATTCTCTTTTTCTCCCTCTCTGCTCCTCTCCTGCTCTCTCTCTCTCTCTCTCTCTCTCTCTCTCTCTCTCTCTCTCTCTCTCAAACAAACTATAATGAGGTGCCACCTCACACCTATTAGGATGGCTACTATAAACAAACAAACAAATGTTAGCAAGGATGTGGAGAAATTGGGACCCTTGTACACTCTTGGTGGGAATGTAAAATGGCATAACTACTGTGGAAAATAGTATGGTGGTTCTCAAATAAATTAGGAATAGTTGCCATCTTATCTACCAATCCCTCTTCTGGGAATTGAACACTTATTTGTACACCGATGTTCATGGTGTCATTATCTGCACTAGCCAAAAGGTGAGAGAATTCCAAGTGTGCATCAGTAGATGGATGGAAACAAAATGTGGCATATACACATAGTGGAGTATGAGTGAGCCTTAAAAAGGAAGGAAATTCTGACACATATTACAACATAGATGACACTTGAAGATAATTATGCTAAGGGAAATAAGCCAGTAACAAAAAGGACATATACTGTATGTTCACATTTTTGCGAGGTACCTAAAGTAGTCAGATTCGTAGAGGCAGAGAGTAGAATGGTGTTTGCTAATGGCTGTAGGGAGAGAGGAATAGGGTATTGTTTAGTGAATATAGAGTTTCAGTTTAGGAAGATGAATATGTTTTAAAGATGGATGGGGGAGAAGGGTGTACAACAATGTGAGTGTACTTAATGCTACTGAACTGTACACTTAAAAGTTGTTAAGGCAGCTGGCGTGACTGGGTGGTTCAGTTGGCTGAGCATCCCAACTCTTGATTTTGGCTTGGGTTATGATCTAAGGGTCATGGGTCGAACCCTGCTTGGGTTCTGCACTGAGTGCGGAGCCTGCTTAGGATTTTCTCTCTCTCTCTCTCTCTCTCACTCCTTTCCTGTGCCCCTCCCTCCCCCACTCTGTCTCTCTCTAAAATAAAAAAAATAGTTAAGACAGTGAATTTTATGTTACATGTAATTTGCCATAATTAAAAATAAAAAAATTAAAAGAGAAAACACAAATTAGCAGCATCAGGAATGAAAGGGAACCTCTGTATGGATACTGTACACATTAAGAATATAATGAGAATAATATAAACCACCTTGTACCCCTTAAAACTTGGATGAAGTAGACACATTCCCTCAAAGACACAAAACTAATACTGACTCAAGACGAAATGGGAAATTTGAGTAGCCCTATTATCTACCAAGGAAACTTAATTCATAATTAACCACCTTCCCACAAAGAAATCTCTAAGCCCAGATGGCTTCCTTGGTGAATTTTATCAGGCTTTCATGGAAGAAATCTCATCCTGCATGAAATGTTTTCAGGAAATAGAGAAAGAGGGAATGCTTCCCAACTGATTTTGTTAAGTCACTATTACTTTGTTTCCAAAAGAAGACAAAGACATTACAAGAACATAAAACTGCATACCAATATTCCCTCATGAACATAGATTTAAACACTCTTAATTAGCAAATTGTATCCAGAAAAAGGATATAAAAGGATATTATATCATGAATGTATGAGGTTTAATCCCAGGAACATGAGAGTTTTTGGTACTTGGAAATCTATGTATTTCATCACATAAATAGTTTAAGAAAGAAAAATCATGTCATCATCTGAATAGATGGAGAAAAAGCATTTAACAAAATGCAACAACCATCCATGATAAAAACTCTCAGCAAATTAGGAATAGAGGGGAACTTCCTCTGCTTGATTTAAGTTATCCGTGAAAAACCAAAGCAATTGTAAAGAAAGAAGAAAAAGAGGACTTACAGTCCCTGGTTTTTTAGATTCAAAGCTACAGTAATAAAGATAGCGGTGTTGGGAAAGGATGGATAAAGCCGGAGATTAGAACGAATTCTAGAATTTGAACCAATCTAGAAATCTGCACATACTGATTGAAAATCCACTGATTTTCCACAAAGATGGCAATGGAATTAATTGAAGAAATAAAGCAAATTATGGAGGGGACAACTGGATATCCATATGGGAGAAAAATGAATTGGGTTTTAGACTTAAATGAAAATGTTAAACACTAGAGAACTTAGAAGAAAACAGGAAAGTCATTGTGACCTACGAGTAGGCAAAGATTTCTAAAATAGGATATAAAAAGACACAAATAACAAGTAAGTCATAAACTGGACTATCAAGATTGAAACTTTTTTTCTTTGAAAAACACCATTTGGAAAAATCACCTGGCAAGGCACAACATGAAAGAAAATATTCTAAGTACAAATACCTGACACAGGACTTGGGTCTGTCTACGTGAAGCACTCTTAGAATTCAGGGAAAAGTAGACAACCCAATTACTGTGCAAAAGATTTTACAGATACTTCACAAAAGAAAATATATGAATAGCTAATATATACGCATGAAAAGATGGGTCAGCAACACTGATCAGGGAAATGAACAGGATCAAGTACAGTGTGATACCACCACACACCCACTTGAATGGCTAAAATGGTAAAGACTGAGAAAGCCAAGTATGATGACAATGTGATGACACAGGAAGTTTCATATGGTGTTGATGGGAGTGTAAAATGGCACAACCACTATGGAAAATGGTTTGCCATTTCTTAGAAAGTTGAAGATAACTTACCATATGACTGCACAATTCTATCCCTAGATGTTTAGTCAAGAGAAATGAAAACGTATGCCCACATAAACACTTGAACTAGAGGGTTCATAGCAGCCTTATTCATAGTATCTGAAATGTGGAGACCATCTAAATGTCCATCAGCACATGAATAAATATACAGATTATGGTTCATTCATATAATGGAATACCAGTAATCAATAAACGGAAGTGAACTTTCAATACATGTAACAATATGGCTGAATCTGAAAAACATTTTCCTCAGTGAGAGAAGCCAGACATAAAAATGTACATACTGTTTGATTCCACATACATGAGATTCTACTGACTGGAGGTTGTCTTGGTTTGCAGGAGGGAATAGATTGATTAACAGAGGAGCTCGAGAGAACTTTTGGGTGTGAGGGAAAGAATCCATGTCTTGATTATGGTGGTTACACAGATATTTGTCAAAAGTCATCAACAGGATCATTAAATGGATCCGGTTTTATTGTACATAGATTGTACCTCAATGAACATAATAAAAATCATATCCAGGTGTAGTCGAGGCTTCTTTGGTGTGACTTCTTCCAATCCAAACACCTGTGCAATAAAAGAGCAAAGTTCTCTCTTCCTGCCAGCTATACAGCCAACACACGGTGGTGATAGAGGGCCTGGAGAGCTCCCATTCAAAGACCAGGGCGAATGAGAGGAGTGATGGCAATTCTATAGCAGTTCTGAAATCTAGCCAGGCATTTGTTGCCTGCTTCTTGATTAGGGTTTAGTGCTCCTTCCCTGCAAATGTTCCTCATGGCTCCTAGCTCTGTTGTCGGGACTCTTGGCTTTTTTTCTTTTTTCTTTTTTTTTTTCTTAACCATAAGGAATGAGGTGGAGCAGTTTTCCTAGCCTGCCTCCTGTTTGTGGGAATTTGGAGAATCAAGTGCGTCTTTTCATTTTGAACTCTGTCCCTCTCACATGAAGCTAGTCTGATTCTTTAGTTTTGAGGCTGTGGCTGTGTCCTTTGCCTCTGCTAGGCCTACAGCTTCTTATAAGCCATCGCTCTCAGAACCAGCACTGATTTTCAGCTTTCTCGAAGAGCAAGGAAGCCTTTCCCTGCCCCTACCTTCTTGGCAGGTTTGACTTTGTTCCTCTACTTCGGGGAACTTTTGATTCCTTTCTTGTTCTCCAGAGTCACACTTGCTGCTGTCTCTAGTTGTTTCTGGAAACAGAACCTGGCAGACTTTCAGTTTTCATCCTTTTCATGGTGTTGCATTTTTGTTCTAGCTAAAAGTGCTATCATAAGCTATTCTTTTTAGGCTCTTTGATGTAGTCTTGACTGGCACTGTCACTACTATTTCTTTCAATTACTGTTTCCCGAGTTCCTGTTTTATTTACTCCTTCTGGAATTCCTGTTATTTCGATGTCAGAGATTACGAATTTTTCTACCTCATCTCTTGCATTTTCATTTACTGTAATCATCCCTTCATTTTTTCCTTTGTGTTATCTGAATATTTCTTGAACTAATTTTATAAATCACTGATTTGATTTTATACTATTTTTAATCTGTTAGTCTCTTCTTCCGTTATGATTTTAAAATTTGGTAATCATGTTTTTTATTTGTAAGCACATTTTTATGATCACAGATTGTTCATCTGAAATATCCACTTGAATGACATTGGAAACACAAATTAAAATTACATTTAGGGGCACCTGGGTGGCTTAGTTGGTTGAGCATCCAACTCTTGATCTCAGCTCAGGTCTTGATCTCAGGGTTGGGAGTTCAAGCCCTGTGTTTGGCTCCATGCTGGGTATGAAGCCTACTTAAAAAATTACATTTAGAAGTTTCCCTTTGTATATACATAATAAGTTTCTTTTGCAGGAGGACATTTGGTCTTCCTTTAGGTGTAAATCTTACATATCTTGTGTTTTATCTCTTTACCTTTAATGAGACAAGTCTTTGTTTCTCTAGTATTTGGAATCAAGCATGATGCTGAGAGAGTGATTTGGATTCCTATTGAAATGCTACAGCAGTAGGAAAAAGTGAAAGGGAAGAATTTATATTTCCTACAGTTTTACTCCTTCCACGAGTAAAAAGGCATGTACATGCGTGGGTCTCACTAATGTGCTAAAGCTTTTCTTTCTGTTAGTTTCAGCACCCTGAAATTGATCAGGCCACAGTTCTTCTCTTCTAAATGGCGCAAGTACCATAACCATGAGCTCCTGTAATCATGTCTCAGGTCCCAGTTGTAGGCTGTCTACGAGCACCATGCCCTGCCAGTCTGTGTAGTAGAGAGCACCTGCTCTTCTCCCTACGGAGGCTTCTAGGGCTGGGCTTTGTCCCCTACTTTCTGTTCTACTGTCATCCTGACCTCCAGCCCCATCACTGTGAATTCGAGCTGTCTTTGTATCTACTTTGAGTCTCAGTTAATGGTATTTCCAGCTGGAGACTCTGTCTCAGTGGCAAGAAATGAAACTTCCGTGCCTAATGTCCTGTGTCTCTTATGCCTGCCAGATTTTAGCAATGATAGGGCCTCCTTCTTTAGTTGTCTCAGCTGCCTTCACAAGAAGCTGGCTTCGGCAGCGCCTCTGCTTTACTTGGCCTGAATTGGAGCATGCTTTAGGGACAGGATAATGAATTTAGTTTTGGACACATTGAATCGTAAGTAGGGCTTTTCAATTTATACTTGTAATAGCGTTTGAGGCTGAGAAAGAGCAATTTGGGCTGGAGATGTAGACTTGGTAATCCAAGCTCCTTGCTATTTGAAAAGCTAATAGTAGTTTTATTAGCAGTTTGGATTGTCCAGAAGGAATGCATGTTAAAAGGAAAATAAATAAGGTTTGACACAGAATCCTGAGATGATAGCATGCATGGGGTAGGCAGGGATGGAAGAAAGGCTGCTTGAAGGTTATTGTAAAGGAGATTTTTGAAGGATTGAATGAAAACTAAGGAACTGGCTCTAGGGAGCCAGTGAATGTGACATCTTGAAAACACTGTTCCTAATGTTTAGTGAGGTCAACTAGGATAAGGACAGATAGTGGCTCATTTGCTTCAGCAGCTAGGAGATCGTTGATAGCTTATAGCACTTTTAGGATGAGTGGAAGTCAGATTGTGGTTGATTGAAAAGTATGTGTCAAGTGAGGACATGGGTCTAATAACTTGTTTTGAAAGTTTATTGTGAAGTGAAAAAGGATAAATTGTTGCAGAGGACAGCTACAAGCAAGTTGAAAGGATATATTGTTTTATGTATGCACCCCATGTAATAAATAGATAAATGGTTCAGTCCTCTTTTTTTATTAATATTTTCTATGAGAGTTTCTTTTAATATTTAAGCATTTTTCAATTTTTAAGGATAGCTCTTTTTATGATTGTTTAATCTATTCTTAAAGAAGAATAGGCCACTGCTTAGCATGGTGTATTAGGTTGCCTCTTCCCACATCCTGAGTTTTAAGTGTTCATATCAGCTAAAGCACATGGGCTAATGAAATTATTCTCAACCTATTGCTTTATCTATTTTTCTCATTAGTTTTTAAGTATTTGGATATCTGGGATGTTGAATTGGAGTATAAACGTTAACAGCTCTCTTTTAAACAGCGTTTTCAGACATTTGACATTACTTAGTGACTTGTCCCCGGAATGTTATTCTGTCATTGTTACTACCAAAAAAATACATTCATTGTCATCTTGTCTTTTTTAACTACAATTCTGCCTTTGGGAATATACCTAAAATGGACCAGTATTTGTGAAGGGAATCCCAATAGGGTTTGTAGCTAAAAGTTAGTGACTTTAATTCATTCTTTAATGGTTAGTTTCCATTTCATGTATCTTGAAGGAGCTGTTCAGAGGATAGATATTCATAATAATGAAACTTTCATTGAAGTAGCTAGACTCCAGGCTAAAGTAGAATATTGAATATGATATTTTATACTATATTTTATATTGGAGAAAAGTCTTTTTATTGAAATTCATTTGGAAGCTTAAACTATTTTCCTATTTATACTGTACTTATAACATTTTACCCAAATTAACATGATGTATTTTAAATTTAAGACTGATTTCTCTGTAGTTTCTGACATGGTTTCAAATTAATCCAAATTTTCAGCTACGTGAGGATTTTTAAATTTTATGTATTTTAAGGCTTCATCTTGGTGCGCAACACAAATCCAATAAAACTTACAAACCTTTTAAAATGATTATCTTCTTTGAGAATATATGCTTCATTTTTTTCCTTTGTTCTATACTCAGGAAAATGGGGAGGAAGGAGAAAAGACTTAAATACATTTACTTTATTATAGTCCCACTTAAAAATAGCATATATTTGTGAGCAAGCGTGTGGTATTTAGGTGACGTTTTATTTATAGTTAAATCTAAATAAAAATAAAATATGAGAAATACAAATGGTCTTTAGTCACATTTCTTTTTTCTCTGCTATGGAAGCATCCTTGTTAAGTATGAACAATCATCTCATTTCCAAAAGAAAAAAATTGGTAATCCCAGATTTGAATGTTCCCCTTTGTCCTCCATATTCCCTCCATTCTGATTGTTACTATTTTGGTGTGTTAGTAGGGGCCAGTACACTGCGAAGCTCCAAACAAGATCACATTCTATGAGTCCAACCTCCAGAGAAGATGGACAAGATATTACCCCAAAGAGTTGTGTAAGATCAGATTCTACTTTAGCTTGTTTGTTTGTTTGCTTGTTATTTTAAAATAACTCCACAAATTTTTAGTTTCATGTTTGTCAAAGTTCCAACAATTACTTTAAAACAGTGAATGAAGTCTGAAGGTTTTGGTGAATACCCTGATATCAAAGAACATGGAGTGTATGGTAAATTCCAGTGTTCTTTCTGGTTTCTCGAAGATTATGAGACATTATGTCAATCAGTATATTGTGGCCCTTGTGCATTGGGGAATAACTTTAGAAGACTTCATTTAAAAAAAATTTTTTTCCTTTTCCCTTTGACTCAGTGTGTGTGTGAGAGAGAGAGAGAGAGAGAAAGAGAGAGAGAGAGAGACAGAGAGAGAGAGACTGACCCAGTGGTCATAAATTTAAGAAACTGGGATTAACTTGTAGTGAAGTAGGGGATACTGCCTTTCTGCTGAAGGTGAACTCTGTATCCTGAAATGTGAATGCCTTGCTTGCATCTAACTGCTTAACATAGTTTTGGTTTAATAAAGGTGCCAATGAGCATTCCTGTGATCTTTCTAAAGAGAATTTTGCCTGTTTACTACTGCCATTCTTGCGTAACTTGGGGTGGTCTTGAGTTACATGACTTTTAGTTACAAGGAGATCATGTGTGATGCGTGACTGTTTAGCACATATGGCTCTAAATATACCTCACTGCGTTTTCTCCAGTGATAATTTGGAACTTTGGAAAATACTTTAAGGGCAGCACATTTTAAATATCTGTGGGTGTATTATCAACCATTATATTTATTCAAAATAAAACAAGGTAGGTGCATTTCTTGAGACATTTTTGTTCACAAAACAAGAAACAGGAGACCAACAATAGAAGCAGTTATGAATTTAAATGCAGTATATATAATAAATTCAATATTTTGTTCAGTAGAAATTTGGAGACCATAAAATATGGAGAATATTTTAGTATGTTTTTCATCACTTCAGATAATTTCAGTGATCATAAGTAAATAGATTTATTTATTAGTAATGAGGTTTTCTAAAAATGTGGAAATGTGCCAACAAATTTAATTTCAAAATGCATTTTTTTGGGCTGCACTGTAGTGTATACATGATTATTTTACATAGACTTACCTTTCTAAGTTGTTAGAGCTTTTAGATCATTGTCCATTTCTGGGCACAGATTTTAAGCTGTGCCCAGTTAATTATAGTTTTAATCTGCTCTGATAAATGTGTAATAGAGTAAGTTACAGGAGAGGGGAAAAATCATGCAATTTTAATTTTTAAAAAAGTAAAATTTCACCATAATTGTGTTCTCATGCTGTGAATCCAAAGCTTATTTCTCTTTATATTCAGTGCATGAATGAGAATTAATTTAAGAACAAGGAGCTTCTTGGACATCAACACAAACTTCCCTGTTAACGAATTTTAAGGATTGTAAATAATTCATCTTTTCAAGTGTTTCCCCACCCTCCTTTAAAGCTATTGTGGTATACCGCAATTAAAACTTTTTGTAAAAGAACTTAAAGAGAAGAATCTGGATTAATTTTTAAAATATTCTTTTGATGTGTTTTTTTTTTTTGAAATCTAGTTACTGTATGAATATATTGTGAAGGCACCTCGCAGCCCTGTGTAGCTATAATAAACAGTCATTAGTTAGAATCGAGAACTCTGCCTCCGCTGTGACATAAACCTTTCCTCTGAGGGTAATGTGGTACTACCAGAAAAGCACACGCAACTCTCATTTCTCTGAATGACATATATTTTGGCCCGTTTTCTGACTTTTCTGTTTTCTCCCTCCCTCTCCTTTCCCCTTTTATTTCTTCCTTCTTTCCTCTACCTGTTCTTCTCTCTTCTCTTTTGTCTTTCAGGAAGGTCATCCCCCCAAATCTGCTGTTTCTTTGGATGACAGTGACATCGAAGCTCGCCTTAATAGTTGGAATCTTGGGGTAAAAAAAAAGTACTTGGTTTATGTATGTGCATCGATGTAGCAGAGTCCTATTGTACTTGGAGAACATCTGAACTAATTCTATTTGGTGAATATTATTGGATGCCAGCCATTGAGAAGTGTGGTGGTACTGTGGGAGAAAGATCTAGAGAACAGGAAAGACGGATAACATTCTAGAGAAGCGTAGTCCCCGCCCTCAATAAGCTGTCTTGTTGGGGGTGTAGGAGATACACACATACATAGTTAAAGAATTATTTAAGATAGTATATGGTAAAATATTAGCATGAGTTGGAAAGCAGAGGATTGAAGTGGAGGAAAGGGGAGGGAGGACTTGGAAAAGCAAGGTCATTTGGGTTAAAAAAAAAAATCAGGAGATTTTTCTGATGAGCCGCCATCATGGGCAGTAGTTTTCAGGCTCAGAGGCTGAGAGGGCCATGGATGTATCTGGGCAGTTGTGGAGGGTGGAGCTAGAGAGAGGGAGGGCTAGAGAAACATGTGGGGGTGTGAGGGAATGGACATGACTGGATCTTGGGGACTTAAGCAGAGGGTTGGGGACCGTGTTAAACAGGCTGCATTGTATTGGAGTTTGAAGGCTAAATTGAGCAGTTGTGCTTTTACATTTTAGGCAGTGTTGAGCCCTGCGGGTTTATTTATTCCTTCCACATTCCACTTTTCCATGATGCTGTTGAAATGCTTTGAGGAAATGAAAAGGGGGTTAGAACAATTTTGATGACATTTTGTTATTAAGATAATTTCTAATTTGAAAATTGGCAAAGTACAGAAAATCGGAGGAATGAAATATATTTGAAAATCTTAACACTGAGAGATGGGTTACCGTTTTGTTTTATAGATCTGCCCCTCCTTTTTTTCTCCTGTGTGCATTTATAAAATTAAAATTGAAACAACATTGGGGTCATATTATAATTACTTTTTTATTATGTGCTGTTTTTAATTTCTTTTCAAATTTTTTAGTTTTGAGAGAGAGAAAGCAAGAGCATGCACACAGAGGAAGGGACAGAGAGAGACAGAGAGACAGAGAGAATCCCACACAGGCTCTGTGCTGTCAGCACACAGCCTGACATGGGGCTCAATCTCAAGACTCTGAGGTCATGGCCTGAGCCAAAATCAAGAGCCCGCTGCTTAACCCACTAAGCTACCCAGGTGCCCCTATTGTGTGCTGTTTTCAGTTTGATAGAAGTTTATAGTAGTTCTATAAATATATGAATATTAGTGATAGTACTAATTTCTCTTTCGGATGGGTATTCCATAACTTATTTAAGCATCCTGGACATTTCGGTTGTTCCCAGTTTGTGGCTAATGTAAATGATACTGCAATACGTTTCCCTATAGATTTTCATATACACGTTTGGTTGCTTTCTCAGGTTTCATCCCGTTTTGGTACATAGCCTTCCAGAAGGTATATACCAGTTTATTCTCCAACCACCAGGATATAGGATTGTCTATTTCTTTCGTCTTTACTGACAGTAGGGATTGTTATTTTAAAAGACCTAAAACCCTTCCCACTAATAATGGTCTTTAGTAAAAGGAATGCTTTAGGGAAATTGACTTGGTGGCATTTTGAAGGTTATATGGGATGTGAGTAGAAATGGAGAAAGGGAACCAATCATCTTTTTGGCGTTTGTGGTGAACTCCGTACTAGGTGATTTCTGTGGAGACGGAGAGGGTTGAAGGAAAAGCCATTTCAGAAAGGGGAAAGGATACTGACCAGAAGGGCACCTAAAGGTTTGCTTCTAGGAAATGTGAACACAGGCTTCCTGTCAGTTAACTGTCAGATGGGGGAATCCATTGTAGGGGTCACAGATTTCATTTTAGACTGATGGGGTTTGAAGAGATGGGCAGGCCAGTTGGGAGTTCAAGGTCTGGAGCTTCAGGAGACTCGAGGGCTGGAATCCTCTTTACAGTTAAGCTGTTTGAAGTGGGGGTTCCACCCAGAGCCTGGGCGGCCAGCTCTCAGGGAATGGAATGAGGACAGCTGGCTCCTGCAAGGAACACGGTAGAAGGTAGGGCGTGGGTAAGAGTTTAAAGCAATGTGAATCTCCTGGCCATTTTGGGAGCATATTTGTGAAAGAGAAGTGAGAGAGAATTAATAACAAGAGGGGAAGAGTAAGTCAAAAGGAAAACATTATCATGTTTAAAAGTGGAGGGGCAGTTACCACCCAAGGGAAGTCCGAGCGTTACCAGTGGGAGAAGAACATAGGAAATCCCCCAGAAAGACCATTTTTTCCCTGATATTTGCCAGAAAGCAATATCAAACTAAAAGCAAAATTCTGGGCTAGCCTTTTAAACTTGCCTTTGCCCTTAGCCATTTGGAACTTCTGATGTACACTTCTTAGCCCGCAGAGTACTTTGCCCGATTATTTAACTGTTCAGAGGATTAGAATTTTCATTCATATAATAAAATTAAAATAAAATGTCTAAAATATTTTGAGGTGATGCCTTAAAACTAGGTCTTCCTGGGTTCTGTTTCACACTTCCATTGTTCAAAGAATGTACTAACAGTGTAAAATATGAAAGTCTTGCATTTTTATATATTTATAACATATATACATTAATCAGGCCGAACTCTTTATCTTTTGATCACAGTAGAATAATTTAAGAATCCAGTGTATTAAAAAGCTTAGCTTTTGCTTTGATTTTAGTTTTGTATTAGAATGTGTGATGGATTTTTTTTTCTCCCTCTTCCTGTGAGTGATCAGTTAATAGTAGTTAATTTTTGTGCTCTACACTGAGGGTACATTTTTTTTTTTATATTGCCAACATGACTTTCAAACACCTTCATTCAGATGCATTAGATGTTCTAGAATTTGAATTTTCTAGTTTTTGTTAAAAGTACACTTTTTGCCCCAAATATATTCTTTCGTTCCTCAGGAGTGTCTTAGTATTTTTTAAGGAATACGTAATTTAAGTAGAGATTTACTTACTCAACCTAGCAATATAATTTTCCTCCTGTATTTTTTTCTTTTTAAATTTTGTAACCTTTAGTTTTGGGGAAACTTTCTTACTCTGTTAATATATTTGATATATATTTCATGCTTGACTGTCTTTATGTAAATTTTTCTCTTTTTTCTTTTTCTGAGTGCCTGGTGGGGAGCTGAGAGGAGGACTTTCCCGGGCCTTCTATCCTGCTCACTCCCATTCTGGGTCCACTCACTCTGAGCAGGAGCAAAGGAACAGTGAGGACTCTTTGCCTCTTAGCCCCAGAGCAGGATCTGGGAGGCATGTGGGATTTGTGCAGGGACGGCGCTCGGGACAGGCAGTGAGTGGGGGCTGGGCGAGGTCAGCAGGAGTGAGTGTCAGATCCGTGGGTGGCTCAAGAGGGTGGACAGCACCCCAGAGGCAGGCAGACCCACCTGGAGGCCAGGGCCCATCGGGGAGGGGTGAAGCTCCGTGTCGAGGGCTTGGGGACACCTGTGAGCCGTTAGCAGGTGGGATGTGCCTTTACTCTCCCTGTGAGGAATGTGGGAAGCCTGGCTGTCCCCCTCCTTGACCTGTTGGGAACTGTTCTAATCAGGCACAGGGCGGGAGCACTGGTCACGTGGTGCAGGAGACGCAAGAGAAAGTCCACTTGAGATCTTCCAGGAGGTGAGCTTCCCAGGTTGCTGACCCACAGAATTATGAGCTCAATAAAATGGTTGTGTCTTGAAGCTTTGAAGCTTTGGGGTGCTTGCCATGTAGCAGAAAGCTAAGTGGTACAGTAGATGCTGCCAAATGTCTATCTGAAGTGACTGTGCCGATTTGCATCCTCATTAGCCACGTGCCAGTTCTAGTTAATCTACCTTCTCTTCCATCCTTGGTATTGGCACTCACTTTTTTTTTTTTTTACTTAAAATTGAGCCATTCTTGAGAGTGGTTAGTTGACACTGCACTATGGGGTTTTAATGTATGTTTTCCTGGTGACTAATCCAGTTAGGTGACTTTCTGTATATAATTGACAGTCTAGACTCATAGTCAAGTGCCTGCCTACAGGTTTGCCAATTTTTCTGTTGGGTCACTGGCTTTTTTCATACTGATGACGTAAGGGTTTTGTTTCTGTTCTGGATAAGAGTAACTTTGGGGTGCCTGGGTGGCTCAGTCGGTTAAGCATCCCACTTTTGCTTGGGTCATGATCTCGCGGTTCGTGGGTTCGAGCCCTGCGTCGGGCTCTGTGCTGACTGCCGGCTCAGAGCCTGGAGCCTGTTTCAGTCTGTGTCTCCCTCTCTCTCTGACCCTCCCCTGCTCACGCTGTCTCTCTCTCTCCTAGAAATAAATAAAACATTTGGAAAAAAAAAAAAAGGAGTCCCTTTGGAGGAGGTATTATAAATATTTTCTTCTCCTTTGTTGCTTTTCTTCAATCTCTTACTGGCGTCTTGGCTGAACAGAAATTTTAAATTTTAACGCAGTTCATTTTCTCATTTTTTCACCATGTGGTTAAATGGCGTTTGGGTCCTATTTAAGGTCTTTGACTGTCCTGAGGTCCTGAAGATGTTCTAATTTGTTTTCTCCTAGCAGCTCTATCGTTGTTTGTTTGTTTGTTTTTCTAGTTAGATTACATGCCATCTGTAGGTGATTTTGACATATATTATAAGATAGGGAGCTAAGACTTGTTTTTGTCCCTGTGTATATCCAGGTGACACCCCCGTGTATTGAAAAGACTCTTCCTGCTGTGTTATTTGTCTCATACGTCAGATGACGGTACGTGGCTGTTTCCATTCTGTTCCTTTGTCTTACTTGCTTTCCCTTGTGCCAGTGGACTCGGTCGGCCCTTCACTCTGTATCTAATTTGTGCTAAGTGTTTGTTGAAATGTGAGTAAACCAGTAATGAGCCTCCATTTGTAGTCTTATCTCTGTGGAAAAACATTTTTCAGGCTCTAAAATGTTGCCTCGTAAAAAAACATTATTTTGGAGCACAATCGATTTGCCACTGAGGACTGAATTTATTTAATACTATCGAGAGATTTTTGGCAGTTCTAACTGATGCCATGACTTAAAAACATTTAGTTGTGTTGCTAGTAATAGATTGCTTGAAAATGTCCTTTTCTTTAAGGCAGTAAAAATATCAGATAAAATGTCTTTATTTTCCCGGAATCGTCTCTAAACGATCAACATTAGTCTATAAGGGAGTATTTGATCAGTTTGATCAAAATCCTGAATAATACAAAGAAATAAGCTGACAGAACCCTTTGTAACCAAACAAATCACCTAAAAAACTAACCATAACAAAATGTCAAAAACCAGTTTTCCTTAGAAAACATTCAGATATCTGTATTTGTGTCTAGTTTAGATGATTACATATTTTATTACCATGATTCTTTTTACTCTTTAAACCAGAAGAGTTTGGTCATGTGATTCATTCCTGCTATTGGAACTTAATTTTTTTTTTGGCTTTGTTTTCTGCATAATATTTTGTTAGACTTTAATGTTTCACATAAATCCTTTTTATCTTCCATTTTGGACATTCTTTGTTGTGGTCTTCTTTCTGGAGGTATTGTGAGAGAACAAGAAATTTTCTAAAAGAGCATGAAAAAAGTAAATGTTAAGACTGTTTACAGATTGCTTCAAGTCCATTTACTGGTGGATTACGAAGTGGGAACATTTAACTTCAAAGCACATCTGGCTGCTGTTATAAAATCAGAAAATAGATTGCTTATTTCCCCCAAATAGACGTAAGAACATGCTTTACTATGGATAATTCTCACTACATATTGGAGTGGGTAAGAGACACACTCCATGGATTGTAGATGAATAACGACAGAAAGATTTATACTTGTTTACAGTGTTCATTGTTGCTCTTAAATATTACAGGACACTCTTTCCTTTCTTCTTTCTTTTTTGGTCAACTCAAGAAAGGAAATTTATGATAACAGAATGAGTCCTTAACTTCTGCATTTAATGGCTTTTAAAGATGAAGAGGATGAAATAGGAGTTACTTCTGCATAGTTGAAAGGCTACATTGTAATTAGCTAAACCAATATTTTGTACTCTGCTTGTAAATGTAGAGCTGTGTAAAAATAAGTCACAGATGGTTTTCTTGGCTTTTGGTTTTAAATTTGAAGCTTAATTAGAGCTTGAGTATCTTTGAGAATTCTGTTTCCCCCTTCTTTTATTTTCCCCCTTATACTTAATTCTGCTTCATGAATTAGGGTTTTATATATTTGCAGATTTGGGTGTGTCCTTGAAGAACTTACTTTCTGGGTTGGTTTTTCTCCATTCCAAAAATAGAGAATGGTTACTTACTATTCATATACATACCTTCAGACAATAAATATTTATTGAGTGCACTTTGCTGCCTGCTGGAAATTTGCTGCCTCTGTTTTTCAAAAAGGTGTGTATATATAGTACAGTATTATTTACTAAAGAATGTGCCTCTTTCTCTGGCGTAATATTTAAGTGGCTTTTATTATTATCTCTACTAACTAAATGTTTCCCAAAGTAAATGTACTGATTCAGACACCCATCAGTGGTACTCCATCAGGAACATTTTCATTGTCAGATTTTTAATGTGTACTAATCTGGCGGCGGAAAATACCATCTCATTGTGGTAGTACTTTACATTTTTTGTACTTCTAAAAAGATTGAGTATATATTCAGATGTGTATTAGTCATTCACATTTCTTCCTCAGTAAAATGTGTCTCAAGTTTTTCCTATTAAAAAAACTGTCTTGTTCCTCCTCTTATTAACTTTTAAAGACCTTCTTTATACATTTTAGAGACTGATCATTTGTGTTAACGTCTCTTGGCTTATGGCTTATCTTTTCATTTTATTTATGATATCTTTTCTGGAGAGAAGTTCTTACTTGAAGTAGTCAAATTTATTGATTTCTTTTTTGTGTATACTTTGTTTTTGTTTATTGCTTAAGAAAATTTTCTACTTTGAGGTCATAAAGTCATTTTTTTATGTTGCTTTCTGCAAGTTTTTATGGTTCTGCTTTTAATTATAAGTATTTAATCCATTTGGGAATTTATTATATATGGTGCAAGGAAAGACTCTGATCTCATTTTTCCCCACTTATTAAACACATCTTTAATTTCTCAATAATTTGCCATTCTAGATCTTTCACGAATCAAATAAATATATTTATTTGAATTTCTAGTGCTTTCTGATTGGTTCCATTGACTTACTGTCATTACTATAGTTTTACAATATCTTTATAAGTCACCCACCTTGATTTTTTTCTTCAGGTATGTCTTGGCCCTTTTCGTCTATTTATTTATATACATTATATAATGAGCTTATTAAGTGTTACCAAAGCCCTCTTGAGATTTTACTTTGGATAAATTTAGTGGCCTACCTACCTCAAGTGGGTGGCACAGAAAACCTGGTGATTGTTAGTGCCAGAGACAAGGGGAGGCCAAGGGAGGGCCGTGTCAATCTTAGCTCCTATTTCACAGCTTAAAAAAGTAATTCCAACTGGGGACAGGTTTTGATTTTGATTTTGATTTTATTTTTTATGCAAAGTTTTTATGGATATTGGATTCTTTGTTTCTGTTAGTTTTGTTCATAGTTACTGATGTTAGATTGTTTTGAAAAAGCAGTAGTCATGGTTATATGGGGTGGGGGTGGTTTGGGGAGCTTGCTTGCTTTCTTAGTGTGGGAAGGCCTTCTTCTGCTCCACTAAGGATCAGTTTCTTTGATCAGAGGTACCTTCTGGGTTGTCATTTTGGCCTGTTGTCTTCTGTTTCTTTGATTCTGTCTTTTTTCTGTTGGATCCTTTTTCTTCAGCTTCTTTCTTTCCCTTCATCATGGACAAGCTTCTTTCCATGGGGCCTCTCCTGCAGAAATAGTTCCTTCCCAAGAATCTTCTCTGGCTCTAGACATGTTCACTTTTTACACTCTTCATATATATATATATATGTGTATATATATATGTATATATGAATTTTACATCTTTCATATATATATATTTATTATAATCTTTTATAAAGTTGGCTAACATACAGTGCATACAGTGTGCTCTTGTTTTGGGGGTAGATTTGCGTGATTCATCACGTACATACAACACCCAGTGCTCATCCCAACAAGTGCCCTCCTCAATGCTCATCGCCCATTTTACCTCTTCCCCACCCCCCATCAACCCTCAGTTTGTTCTCTGTAAAGAGTCACTATGGTTTGCTTCCCTCACTCTCTGTTTGTAACTATTTTTTCCCCTTCCCTTCCCCATGGTCTTCTGTTAAGTTTCTCAAGTTCCACATATGAGTGAAACATATGATATCTGCCTTTCTCTGCCTGACTTATTTCACTGAGCATAATACCCTCCAGTTCCATTCATGTTGTTGCAAATGGCAGGATTTCATTCTTTCTCATTGCCTGGTAGTATTCCATTGTGTATATAAACCACATCTTTTATCCATTCATCAGTTGATGGACATTTAGGCTCTTTCCATAATTTGGCTATCGTTGAAAGCGCTGCTATAAATATCGGGTCCATGTGCCCCTGTGCATCAGCACTCCTGTATCCTTTGGATGAGTTCCTAGTAGTGCTGTGGCTGTTTTACACTCTTCTCTTGATGCTCCCATCTCCAGTGCTCCCATCTGTCAGGTGTTTTGTACGACCCATGTAAGGTAGGCCACTCTCCTTCTGCAGGTCACTATTTGCTGACAGTTAAATTCCAACACCACCAGGACCCCAAGGCCCTTCCTTTTTGTTCCATGCTGTCACTCTAGCTTGGCTCGGGATTTGATTCTGCTGATATGTGATCTTTCTTTTGTCACATACGTGTGAATAGAGCGTTTTCATGATCTCTCCTTGTTAGGGTATAGGCATGGGTAGTGGGTGTTTTTGTGTGCTCTCTTTGTTGGTCTGTATGGACTTTTGGAGGATGGGGAGAGAAATTTAAATTCAGACAATTGACATTACTTCATAGGTATCAACCTTCGGGTGAAAAATTATTTTGTAAATTACTCTTTATCTAGGTGCTAAAGTAGAGTTATTCTTCAGATTTTGGAGGAAAAGATCCTGATAAAATATGTCTGACAGAGCTTTTAATTAGCACTTAATTTGTGAATGAAATTGTTGGGGTAACAATCAGTGTTTCTGATTTATCATATAGTGTATATTCATCCAATAAATATTTCCTTGAAAGCCTCCTACACGTTAGGTATTGTGCTAGGCACATAAATACAAAATGGAGAAGTCATTATCCTTGCACTCATCGTGCATAAAGATTGATGTAGACACATGCTGGTAAACACTTAAAATATAATATATGACCTATGGGAGACACATGGAATACTTTAGGTGCTTGATAAGAGGGTGGGATCAGGTACCATTTGCCCCTTCCTTCCCTCCTATCCTTCTCTCCTTCCTGCCTGCCCGTTTGCCTTCCTTCCATTCTGCTTAATGCATGTTTGTTGGGCACCCACGGCCTCTCAGGCCCTGTGGTAGATGCTGGGATAGATGGGTTGTGACCATCATAGCCTATTTTCAGCGTTTGCACTCTTTTACAGAAGATAGATGTTTGATTAAAAAAGGGTACTATTGGAGTGGTGGGAACTTAGTTAAATTTCCTGGGGAAGAGTCTGGAGTAATTTAACCACAGGAAGTTGGGAGAACTATTTCATAGTTTGCAAAGACTCAGATTTGGGAGAGAACATAGTGCTTTGAAAGGTAAAACAAGTTGTCTGGGGTCCTTGGAATAGAGGGTATATTGGGGGATAGATGAACCTGAAGGTGGATATAGGAGGGGTCCCAAAGAAGTTCTCTGTTCTAGTTGCTATTCTGGAGGTAAATGGAAGGATTCAGGTACTGGAGCTGCCTGCGTGTGTGGAGATTAGACTGCGACTTGATAGGTGAATAGGTGCATGCTCATAAGGTGACAGTAGTATCTAGAGGTAGAGGGCACAGGAAGGCCACCGTATATCAGTATGTGAGTCAGCCAGGATCCTGGGTGTAGAAAATGTGATGTGAGAAATAGCAGGGCTGAGGCTGGGCAGTTAGGCTATGCAAGGATCATGAAACTCTTTTGTCTGCAAAAGAGTTTATGTTTTATATTTTGTTAGTGGGCCACTAAAAATATATTATGGATTACCCATCCTAAAACACAAACCTGATACTAAAACATAGAGAAAATGTTTCGAATAACAGTTTAATTCTGTGTTTTATCAGATAATAATTAAAACTCAAAAATATTATTAATCATAGAATTTTTAATTTCTGTCTTAAATTTTCAGATAGAAAATCCTCGGTACCTGAGAGAGAAGCCTATCCCAGTTTCTCTGGTAGGTGAGAATTTCACTGGACTTTTCCTATGAACAGATTTTTAAAAAATGTTTATTTATTTTAATGTTTATTTATTTTTGAGATAAAGAGACAGAGTGTGAGGAGGGGAAGGGCAGAGAGGGAGGGAGACACAGAATCAGAAGTAGGCTCCAGGCTCTGAGCTGTCAGCACAGAGCCCGATGCAGGGCTTGAACCCATGCACCGCAGACCATGAGATCATGACCTGAGCCGAAGTCAGATGCCCAACCAACTGAGCCACCCAGGCACCCCTAGACAGATATTTTTAAATAAAGTAATCAATAACTCATTTACAGAAAAGAACACCGGTCCACATTATGAAGCCTGAAAGTTTTCTTAATCCTATCACTTGGGAGTGAATAAATTACTTTTTTCTCCAGTGTTGGTATTATTTTGGCATGAACTTCAGGCATCTTAGAGTTTCCTTTTGGGTTAAGGATAAGCCAGGCCTGAGAAAATATTAAATAACTCTTACTCATTCAACAGATGACTCCCAAATTTAGCCTGAGAAAATCCAGTAGTCTCCATGAAGACCCTCTACGCTCCCGAATGCATGAGAAAGAGGTAGGATTGAGATCTTTCTGATGTTCTGAATAAAGAACACAGTTTTTATATTTTGTATAATGTGAGTTTCCAGGTCTTTGAATCATGGTGCACAGTAGGAAGAGATTGTCTTTGCTACAAATGTAAAATAAGGATGCAGCGTAAGTAAGGTTTGTTTTTCTGTTTTTTTTTTTTTTTCACATGCATGTCCCACATTGTGAGAGTATGAGGGCTGTCTCTTGACTCTCCATTCCTACATTATCTGGGGATAGGAAATGGCAGTTTTCAGAAGCAGTGTCTTTTACTTCAGCAAATCCTTCCATGCTGCCTTTATCTCAACTTATTTGTAATGTACCTTTCTAGTTTCACAATTCTTACTGTTTCTTCTATTGAAATTGATCTGCTAAATTAAGCCATGCTATGGCTGATATATAACATAACATACTTTCTTTGATCATTTGAAAGTGGAATTATCCAAGAGGCAGTATCATTGGTTAAAAGCATAGACTCTGGAGTGAAGAATACCTGGATTTAAACCCTACTTGTTAGCTGTGTGAAAGTGGGCAGATACTTGCCCTCTCTGAGTCTCTGTTTCCTCATCTAACTTGGGAGACACATGTTTTTCAGGATAAACATGAAGATTTTGTAGTCTGGAAGTAGTTACATGCTTCACATATAGTAGCCATGAAATAAAGGTGAATTTGCTTTGTTCATTTTTTTATTTCTTTTAAAGTTTGTTTTGAAAGAAGGAGAAAGATAGAGAGAGAGAAGAGAATTTGATCAAGAGAGGGGCAGAGAGAGAAGGAAAGAGAGAGAATCCCAAGCAGGTTCCACACTGTCAGTGCAGAGCCTGATGTAGGGCTCAAATTCACAAACCACGAGATCATGACCTGAGCCAAAATCAAGGGTTGGATGCTTAACAGAATGAGCCACTCAGGCGTCCCTGCTTTGTTATTTTCTTGTTAAAATTTCTATTCAGAAAGTTTGAAAGTCATCATTATTATTTTTATTTTTGCTTATGGCACCAGTGAAATGCGTCGGTCACCTGTGTGTGTGATAGAAGACGATTAGATTAGGGGTCTGAGAAAATGTGTCCTTCACTTGCCTTTACCAGTCTCTAGTCACATGACCCAGGGAAGTCAAGGATATTTAGTTTTTGCTTAATGAGAGGATAATTATTGATGTGACAGGGTCATTACTAAAATTAGTGATAATTATGAATATGCTTTGGAACTTATAAATTGTAATTTAAATGTGCAAATGTGAAAAATCTTATTAGACTTAGACTTAATGTTTCTAATAAATTTAATTAAATAGTTTTATCTTTCATTATTTTTTCTTTCATTTTAATGAGGATGCTTTTAAGAATTTCTAAAATTCAATTTCAGTTTGGTGATTTTCAGCATGAAAGGGTTTTCTCAGCACCCTCTTTATAAAGTATCACAAAGGACATTGATCTTTTTCTTAGATACTCCAAACAGTGGTGTGAGCATATAATTTAATTTTTGTTGATAATGGAGGAGGAAAGGGTATTTTTTTCTTTTAAATTTCTTTTTTTTTTTTTTTAATGTCTTTTTTATTTATTTCTAGGAGAGAGAGACAGCGTGAGCAGGGAGGGTCAGAGAGAGGGAGTCACAGACTGAAACAGGCTCCAGGCTCTGAGCTGGCAGTCAGCACAGAGCCCGACGCGGGGCTCGAACCCACGAACCGCAAGATCATGACCTAAGCGAAAGTCGGACACTTAACCGACTAAGCCACCCAGGCGCCCCGTTTTTCTTTTAAATTTCAATCTGGTGGAATTATTGCTTCTGGTCTCAGTAATATTTATCATTTGATGGTTCCAGTTAAAGGGATGCAGGGTTTTGTTTCACGATACAACCCTGTTGTTTAAAAAAAACTGTTGAAATAAAACATTTTAAAAAGCCTTTGGGGGAAATACTTAGCATGTGCAGATGCATCTTCTTTAGAGCTCTTTTTTTTCTTTTTTTTAAATGTTTATTTATTTATTTTGAGAGAGCGCATCCCTGGGGAGGGATGGAGTAGATAGAGGAGAGGGGATGTGGGGGGAGGAGAAAGAAAGAGAGAGAGTAAGAGAGAGAGAGAGAGAGAGAGAATCCCAAGCAGGCTCTATGCTGATAGTGGAGCTCGAACCCAGGAACCCTGAGATAATGACCTGAGTCAAAATCAAGTCAGACACTTAACCAGCTGAACCACCCAAGCGCCCCTGGAGCGCTTATTTTGAATTTCTTTCTTTTCCAAGTTGTAATTGTTTTTATGAGTCATTCCAAGTCATCCCCAACCACTTTTCTTTTTACTTTTATTCTGTGCTAATTCTTAGTATTGAGACTGTTTACCAGAGAATAATTAAAATAATTGAAAGGAAGTACCGGCTTTCTGAATCTTTTGGGGGTCTTTGATGAAATAATATCTTTATTCTTTATGATGACACCTTGGATCAGGCATCAACATACCAGCGCTACCCACATGTGTGTTGAGTGAAAGAAAAAGCATTAAAGCTCTCATGTACGGCATCAGAGACTCAGCTTTAAATGTGTGTGGCTTTATTTTTTTCCACGCCCTTATGTTTTTGTTTTTCTTTTTGGCATACTGTAAAAATACTTTTGGCACCATTGAGAAGTTTGCATGTAAACATCAACTTACTTCATATCTTAAAACATCCCGTGCATATATTTTGGCTAAAATAATCTCTGTGCAGTTACATAGTTGTCTCAGACTTTTGGATGAAATTTTCTTACCATCTTTCTCCTCCCTGCTGCAGTATTTAAAAAGTATACGCCGAGTCACCCCAGTGTGAGAATTATCTTGGTTTCATCTTTCTTTTAAAGTAGTGTTTATAGGGGCGCCTGGGTGGCTTAGTCGGTTAAGCGTCCGACTTTCGCTTAGGTCATGATCTTGCGGTTCGTGGGTTTGAGCCCAGCGTCAGGCTCTGTGCTGACTGCCAGCTCAGAGCCTGGAGCCTGTTTCAGTCTGTGACTCCCTCTCTCTGACCCTCCCCTGCTCACGCTCTCTCTCTCTCTCCTCCCTAGAAATAAATAAAAATATTAAAAAAAAAAAGTAGTGTTTATAATTATCAAGTGACTTGTGGATTTTTATTGAGGATATTTTGGAAAATACAGACATATGTAAAGAAGGAAATAAAATCACCTATAAAATCAACACTCAGAAATAAAAACTCTGCCAGAGTATTATATTACCTTCCAGTTTTTTTCTTTATCCTATAAACATACATTTTTCCTCAGGAAATTGAGATGATACCATGTATTGTTTTGTATATTTTGAGCACTTTTCATTCTGTTAAATATTGTTCCTAAGCATCTATTTTTAATGGCTGAATTATATTTCAAATTATGGAAGTATTCCTAGTTAATTTAACTTATCCCTATTGTTGGGCATTGAGATTTTTTATACTTTTCACTAATATAAATAATCCTGGGAAGAATGTCTTTAATAATCTTTATATGAACTCTAAATATTTCTTTGGGGTAATGTATTATATTTTACATGATAAAATTGAAATGATGGATTTCTATAAGTTTAGTATCATTAACAATTTAACATCTAGAATAAAAATTAACATTTGGAAGCCTCTTGAAAATTGTATGGTACTATAAGATACAAGTAAAGAATTTATTACATACAAAAATGAGAATGAAAATAAAAAGCAAAGAAAAACAAGAGCCATTTGAAGGCTGAAGAAGTAGCAATTTATATTGCCTTTGTAAGTACAAAAATACGAATTATATTTTTATTATTTGCAGGACAAAAATTTTTAATATTTTCCTATTTGAAATAGAAAATACCAATCACATTGTTTTATTACTTTTTTCTGTTGGCGAGAGGTATTTTTCAAACCTGGAGTTTTCTCCCTGAATTTAAATACATAGTTATGTTGTGATATACGTAATTATACCTTAGAATAATATTATATATACTTGCTATAGTCACTTTTATTAAACATTTATTTATGGGCATGATGAGAAATGCTTTTCTCTTTCGAAATTGGCTAGAGCCTTGCACGTCTGTGTGCCTTGTATATGTTCTCATCTAAAAATGCTTTCATTATTGCTGGTTGCTGTTTTAAAAATAATACAGAGCAATGTTTAAAGAACACTGTTTATTTAAAAAAAGGTTTTTATTTTTTTTTTTATTTATTTTTTAAATATTTTTATTTATTTCTAGGAGAGAGAGAGAGAGACAGCGTGAGCAGGGGAGGGTCAGAGAGAGAGGGAGTCACAGACTGAAACAGGCTCCAGGCTCTGAGCTGGCAGTCAGCACAGAGCCCCACATGGGGCTCGAACCCAGGAATCACGAGATCATGACCTAAGTGAAAGTCAGACGCTTAACCGACTAAGCCACCCAGGCGCCCCTAAAAAAAAGGTTTTTAAAATATTTGTTTATTTTTGAGAGAGAGAGAGGAAGAGAGATACAGAGTGTGAGCAGGGGACGGGCAGTGAGGGGGACACAGTCCGAAGCAGGCTCCAGGCTCTGAGCTGTCAGCACAGAGCCCGATGTGGGGCTTGAACTCAGGAACTGTGAGATCATGACCTGAGCCGAAATTGGACGCTCAACTGACTGAGCCACCCATGCAGTGCTCAAGAACATTGTTTATTTTAAAATGAAATATGAAAGGGATGCCTGGGTGGCTCAGTTGGTTAAGCATCTGACTCTTGATCTTGGCTCAGGTCATGATGTCATGGTTTGTGATACTGAGCCCCCTGTCAGTGTGGAGGCTGCTTAAAATTCTCTCTCTTCATTCCCCCCTGGTCCCTTCCCTGCTCATACTCTTTCTCTCTCACTAAGTAAATAAAATTAAAAAATAAAATGAAATCTGAAATATGAAATTAAATATTTAATCTTCATTTTCTTAAACCTAATCTTCATTCTTCAGAGGTAATCATCGCTAAAAAATTTAATGTGTCTTTTCTTTACAATTTTCTAGGAATATCTCACATTTTTATACAAATGAGATCACAGATCATTCTTTTTTTTTTTATGTATGGTTTTTTTTTAATTTTTTTATTTTTTACAAATAGTTTATTGTCAAATTCGTTTCCACATAACACCCAGTGCTCATCCCCACAAGTGCCCTCCTCCATGCCCCCTCCTCCCCCACATCCACCAGTCCTCAGTTTTTGTCAGCATTCAAGAGTCTCTCATGTGGTTTATCTATACCATGGAATACTACATGGCAATGAGAAACAATGAAATCTGGCCATGTGTAGCAACATGGATGGACCTTGAGGGTGTTATGCTGAGCGAAATAAGTCAGGCAGAGAAAGACAAATATCATATGTGTGCACGTATAGGAGGATTAGGAGGAGCTTAACAGAGGACCAAGGGGGAGAAGAAGGGCAGAAATGGTGGGGGAAAGGGGGAGAGGCAAATCACAGATCATTCTTTACATACTGTTTCAGTTTGCTTTTTTAACTGAAATATCTATTCTGATAATATTTCTTTGACAGAAATTGTCTTCATTTTTAAAAAAATAGTTACATTGTATTTTACTGCAATACCAGTATTTTATTAACATGGCTGCCTACTGAGGGATTTACTTTATGTCGAGTATTTTGCTGAACAGTGTTTCAGGAATATTCCTGTGTAAATCTCGGTGTATCTAATATACTCATCCTTATATGATCCATTCTGTGAAATGTACTTGCTCATTCACAGGGTTGCACATTTAAATTTCTTCCTGTTGTCAACAGATTGCCCGTAAAGTAAGGTTCTGTCTGCATACGGCTGCAGGGGCGGGAAGAAGGGGAGTGATGGCTAATGGGTCTGAGAGTTCTTTAGTGGAGTGATGTAAATGTGCTGAAATTAGATAGTGGTGATGGTTGCTTCATACTCTGATATGGTAAAAAACCATTGAATTTTACACTGTATTTATTTTTCTTTAAGTTTATTCATTCATTTTGAGGGGGATGGGGCAGAGAGAGAGAGAGAATCCCAAGCAGGCTGTGCGCTGTCAGCATGGAGCCTGACATGGGGCTTGATCCCAGGAACCATGAAATCATGACCTGAGTGGAAAACATAAGTCGGGTGCTCAACCAAGTGAGCTGCCCAGGTGGCCTAAATCATATACTTTACATAGGTGAACATTCTGGTATGGGCATCATGTCTGTCTCCACAAAGCTATTAACAAAAGGTTATGTCTGCTTATACTTGCTCCAGTGGTGTGAGAATGTCTGTTTTCACAATTTCATCAATACTCAGTTGTAAACACTTTTGATTACCTGTGACATGAAAAATGACATCCTGTTGTTTTGATACTTACATTTATTATAAAAGAGGATGAGCGTATTCTTTGTCTGTTTTAATTTCACTTTTGTGAGATGTCTTAAGAGTTTTACACATTTTCATTGAATTGTTTGTCTTCATTGTGATTCCTGAACAATTTATATATGTTAAAGAATTGCGGTCTTTGTCATTTATCTTGTGATCATCTTTCTCTATGGCTTTTTTTTTTTTTTTAATGCTTTATTTCTAGGAGAGAGAGAGAGACAGCGTGAGCAGGGGAGGGTCAGAGAGAGAGGGAGTCACAGACTGAAACAGGCTCCAGGCTCTGAGCTGGCAGTCAGCACAGAGCTCGACGCGGGGCTCGAACCCGCGAACCGCGAGATCATAACCTAAGCGAAAGTCGGACGCTTAACCGACTAAGCCACCCAGGCGCCCCTCTCTATGGCTTTTGATTTATTTCTGGTGTTTTTTTTTTAATGTGTAGTAGTTTCCTTTTATAAGTTGGATTTGTCCATCTTTTCTCTATGGCTTTTGGTTTTTGTACCAGACCCAGAAAATCATTTCCTCTTCCAAGATTAGGAAAAAAAAAAATAACTCATATTTTTATCTCTTTTAAAATCTATTTTCATATATAAATCTCACATCTATTTCAGAGGTTTTTGTTGTGAAATTTGATGGTAATCTAGGCTAGTCAATTTTAATGTTTACAATAAAAATTTAGGAGGTTGCAATGCTTATGTGAAAAAAGGCAGTAAGTGTGGAGAGAGTTGAGTAATGTGAAATTTTATGCAGATTACAGAGTTCATCTGTCATGAAGCATTAAATAAGGATTTAATTCTGTTTAAATTTTAGAGAGTCCTAAAATACTGAATTAGCTTTTAGAAATCAAACTTTACAAACCACAACTTTCATTTGAAATTTATAATTGTGTGGAAAATACCATAGATGTTAAATGAGTAATTTTTGCAATATTGTTTTATTAGAGTTAAAGACTTGTAGTAGTTTTCTTTTGGTGGTTAAAAATACATACACCTATAAAATATTTAAAGATGTTCTTTTAAATTTCTAATTCATTTTGGGCATTATGGGAAAACATGTTCAGAGAGAGTGATCCTTTATTTTAACTTTAGCCTATCATTCACCAACACACTTGAACTTGTTTGCCTTTGTAATTGCTAACACATTTCCTGTGATATGTACATCACAGAATTCTGTGACAGTGAGCATCATTAAGCAGTGGTTTTTTTCTCTTAGTGTTCTTAAAAAAGATTTCTGACATAGCTTGAGTCATTTGGAAAACCGTTGTCACTGAAAATGAAGAGACAACACAACAAGGGAAGATCAGTTTTCAGAGCCACCACCAGTGTTCAGAGAACAGATGGTAGAAATTGCTCTTTTTGTGAAATAAAATAGAAAATTTCCTTTGAACTTCACCTTCACTTATATCGAATGTTCTCACTTATTGTGTAAAAAAAGATGTTGCTTCTTTCTTACATGTAATGCTGTGAAGCATACTTCCCCTTGTGAAACTGTTAGTCAAATGTAGAATTTAAATAAATCCAAGATAGCAAAACCTACATTATTGGCCTAATAAATGAAAAAATTGGTATTTGTAAACATTTCGTATGAATGTAAATTCAGAGACACACAGTATCACAAAACATAATAAATAATTATACAGAGGAATACCCCCCTAAACAACCTCCAGGCAAGGATTAGAGCTTTGCCAACATGCCAGGCGCCTGATGTCTGACCTTCCCAAACATGCTCAGTCCCATCTTCCTGAGAAGTAAACAGGTATCCTGATTTTTCTGATAAATTCCTTACTTTGTTTTTAAAGTTGATTTTATCACCAGTGCTGGTATCCTTAAATGAAAATGTTTTTATTTTAGTAGATTTTCGACTTCATATGAATAGAACTAAACTTTATAGATAGTCTTTGGCTTCTTTTGCTCAGTAGTGTGCTGGTAAATCTGCTACAATCATCTTTGTTAGGCCATCTAGCTTTCTATTGAATGAGCCTGCCACAATCTCTTGCCGTTTTCTTGGTGAATCTATTAGCATTTTTGGATTAAAATTGTTTTAAATGTTTTTATTTATTTTTGATAGAGAGCAAGCGAGCGAATGAGCAGGTACGGGTAGAGAGAGAGGGAGATACAGAATCCGAAGCAGGTTCCAGGCTCCGAGCTGTCAGCACAGAACCCGACGCAGGTCCTGAACCCCTGAACCATGAGATCATGATATGAGCTGCAGTCAGACGCTTAACTGACTGAGTCACCCATGTGCCCATAATGTTTGGATTTTTACAAATAATAATTCTATAAGCCATATTGTGCATGGATCCCAACAACATGGGTATGAGTTTCTCTAGGATAGTTGGTTCTCAAAGCGTGGCCCATGAGCCACAGTCCATGACTCTCTCATGAGGTCTGCGAGGTCAAAATTATTTTGAAAATAAGATTTGAGTGTTGTTTGTTTATTTATTTTACTGTGTTGACATTTGCACTCATGGTGCAGGTGCAGTGCTGGGTAAGCCTGTATTGTTGCCCAAATCAAAGCAGTGGCACCAAATTGTACTTGTAGTTATTATATTCTTCAGTTCCACATGGTCACAGGGAAAAAATGAACAGCTTTATGTAAGAATGTTTTTGATGAAGCAAGTAATGAAACTATTAATTTTATGAAATCCGATATGCATTTTTTGGATCCCTGAGTGATGAAATGGAACTTTGATTAGAGAACTTAGGTTGCATACCAAGGTATGATGGCTGCCCAGAGGAAAAACACATGTGTGATTCTTTGAGTTAGGAACGGCGGCTGTGTTTGTGGGCTACTGTTTTTATTTGAAGGAATGACTGACACATGATGGTTATTCAGATCTGGATATTTGGCAGACCTTCTCTGAACAGTGAACAAAACGAGCCTGTCACTTCAAGTACAACAACTGATGATATTTGTTACTAATGATAATATTAGAATTTTGGAAAACTTGTATCAGTCACTGTGAGCTTGAGAGCTTTCTAATACTAAGACTTTTTGGATGAGATTAGTGGGGATATTAACCAATGTGAAGTTTTGATACTGGAGTATGAAATTTTCAATATTTGGAAACCTGTGTAACTCATGGAACTGATGTTTTCCAAATGAGTAATGCATGCTGTCATAAAATCACGTACAGGTAAAAGGGCCATTCCAAGTTTAAGACAAGACTAACAGAATTTGCTGTGACAGAGCATGAAAAGTTTCAGATGCCATAATGCAGTAACTTTATAAACCTAGCACTTGTGTGCGTTGGTCTACTTTGGAAGACTGTTTATAATTATCCGAAAAGAGTACCAAAATATTTTTTTCCTCTACAACTACACATTTATATAAGGAAGCATGTAAGGAAGAGCAAATTCCAGTTCATACAGATTCTTTGAGATAGTAGAGAAGGAAAGAATACCTCTCAATTCATTTTATGAGACAGACCCTGACACCAAAACCAAAAAGGACATTCCAAGAAAAAAATGAAATCCCAGTAAAAATAAAAATTTAATGACAAAATTCATTATCAATACACTGAGAAAAGACTTTTAGTTAATAAATGATGCTGGTGCAATCTTTCATTTACACAGAAGAAAATAAAATTGGGTCCTTGTCCTGTAAGAACAAAAAGAAACAAAAACCAATTCTGGATGTACTAAACAACCTGTAAATGCCCAGACAAAAAGCCTTAAAGCCACAGAAATCTTGCAAAAAAAAAAAAAAAAATCTAGGAATCAGAAGATCTTTCTTTTTTCTTTTTTTTAACAAATAGTTTATTGTCAAATTAGTTTCCATATAACACCCAGTGCTCATCCCCACACGTGCCCTCCTCCATGCCCATCCCCCCTCCCCCTACATCCATCAGTTCTCAGTTTTTGTCAGCATTCAAGAGTCTCTCATGGTTTGCTTCTCTCCCTTTCCCCCACCATTTCCCCCCTTCTTCTCCCCCATGGTCCTCTGTTAAGTTCCTCCTAATCCTCCTATACGTGCAAACATATGATATTTGTCCTTCAGAAGATCTTTCTAACCTAAAAACCTTTCCAAACCCAGAATGTATAAAAGAAAGGATAGTAGTATTTGACTTGAGTGAAATAAAAGGCTTCGTGTGGTAGAAAACCCAGTAGAGAAGACCGGTGGAATATAATACAGATGTGGGGAAGATATTTGGGACAGACTGTGTGTTAATGTGTAGAGCACACAAGGAGGCCTTACTGACTGACACAAATGTGGACCAAAATTGTGAAAGGGCATTTTCCAGAAGAACAGATTCATGTAGATCCAAAATGTGTGACAAGGGGCTAAGACACAGTAGTTTTCAGGCACATGTAAGTTAGAATAGGAATGAGGTAACAACTACTCTTTCTTACCCTGTCTTATTTTATTTTATCTTATCTTTTCTTATTATCTTATCCTATCTTATTCTCTTATTATCATCTTATCTTATCATCCTGCTACAGATTCTGTGTCTCCCCCGCACAAATTTTGTCTTCATTAAGGATTAGGTGGTAACAATTTAAAGGAATGAATAAAAACGATAGCAGGTGTTTTTAGAGGGATTTCTGCAGCTACTGTTCACAAAGAAAAGTGAGATGCAGAAAAAAATATATTTGTGTGTGTAAAACACTCATAATAAAATACATATTGCTGAAGGCACAGTGGTTTAAAGAAGGGAATTTGTTTCACTCACATTTAACAGTCCTGAGTGTGTTGGTAGTGTTTTGCTCTCTGGCATCATGGAGGATCCAGGTTTTGGGGGAGCTCTGACATCTTCGGTGTGTGACTTCCGTCTCTGGGACTGAGGTGGTGGTTGCTCACAAGTTCCTTATCTTTTAAGTGTCACCCTTCAGAAAGACAGAAAGCATGGAGAGAAAGCCACTTTATTTTTAATGATATCCAAAGTTGCCTATAACATGTCTGTCCCGATATCCTCCTTGAGCATTCCTAGTCACATGGTCACAAGTAGCCTCCTGTGATACGGCCCGGACAGAATTTGGTGGCGATGGTGGGGCTTCAGAGGAAAAAAAAGGAGGATAGGTGTCTGAGTACACTGGTAGTCTGTGCTACAAAACCCCATACTAATGTATGCATTTTTGCTTAAGTGTGTGTGTACCTGATTCTGTGAACAGGGCAGGAGATAAGCAAATATAATGGGTTGTTATGGAATACCCCTTTTGGGTATTGATGTAGAAGGAAATGAGGAGAAAACTGAGTGATTCAAAGGAAATGAACACCAAGGAGTGCAGAGAAGCTAAATAAAATAAACAAACACTCAGTATGGAGTATGTTTAAGATTGTGTTTGTGTTTCATGTAGAGTATGTTCATATGTGATATATGAGAAAATTTAAAAATTAGAAAAAAGTACCAGCATACACTGTGTATGTTTCAATATCACCCCTTCCCTGAATGTAACGAGTTCTGGGGAGACTAGAAATTACTGTTTAGGAGAATTCCATACATCTCTAAGCCTCATGGATAATGTAACGAGAGATAGATGCTTACAAATAAGCACAAAGAGTAACTATTGGTATTATGAAATATTACAAATGAATATTTTGAGCATAGGAAACACTGGAGATGTTAATCAGGAAGAATCTTAATTACTAACACATGTTAATATCCCCTGACTAGTAACTAACAGAATTCTTTAAAAAGATGATTATAACAATTAGTTATCTGAGTAGGTAGAGTGATAACTATTTTAGAAGTCACTTCTGCAATTTGCCATCATGATGGTTGAGATATAGAAAGTGTGAGTAAGCAAATATATCAATCATGCAGTCATGTTGCTTTGGAAGTTGCTGGGCAGTACAGATGGTTGACATCAGCAATGTTTTTGAGCTTTTATGCCTTACAATTTAATTACTACATGGGTACAGTAAATAAAGGCAGAGAATATTTTAGTAATATTACACTTTTTACTTTATTGAGAACTTACAGTTTGTAGAGTTATTCTCTATATCAGAATAAATCTCGCATAAATCTCGCTCTTTTTGTATCTTTTGTTCCTTTTGGTATGATTGATGACGATTGATATGATTTGATATTATATGTATCAACATTAAAGCTTTGAAAAACATTAAAAGTTGTTCACTGGTATTTTAAAATATGTAGATGCTGCCTGCCTAAACTTCAGTATACTTGTTCCTTAATTCATTAATAGTATGCTATTTTTATTTTGGTAATCTACTGATTTCATTATCAAATATTAAAGTTTGCACCTGTAAAATTGTTAATAGAAGTACCATTCTGAATAAGAAATTTACTCTTCTGTAGGAGTGAATGTTGAATACCTGAGCAAATAGATTGCTAAGTGTTCCTTAAAAAAACACACCACTTAATTCAAAGTTCATGAGTTTTCCGTTGAGTAAAGTGACAATGGTAACTCTCTTAAAATTTAGCTAGTTCTACTGTAAGTGGGATATTTTTAAACTCAAGGAAAAACTTTAATCCTAAGTGAGCACCTTCATCAGCTTTATTCATTTGGTAAGAAGGTCCAACCTCAGAGCTATTCTTTCAAGGACATACTTAAGAGAAAATGAAGCCAAATGGACTTTCTAAATAAAATTTTTTAAGGTCTCAGTAAAAATGTTACAAACTCTCTGAAAAATAGCCTTGGGGCATGCCCTCTAGAGAGGGAAGCTATCCATATTCAGTTTCTTTGTTTGGCACTAGGTTATCCATGGATTGGCTTGTCACACACTCCTCCTCGTATTCCTGTGGCATCGTCTTAGTCCCTTGCCGGCTGGCTGCTGCTTTTTCTAGAAGTGGGTGGTTTAGCCCTGAGGTGGTGGTTCAAGGAATGGAGTGGATCTTCTGGTCCTTTTGCCTAGGGACTCGGTCAAAGGAGGTAAAGCTTCCCTCTTTGCATTCATCCCAGCTGATTCTTGCCATAAAATATTTTGAGAGGCAGATGGCCTAGGCAGGTATTTTAGTTCCAAACCAAACCTCTCTTACATTAGAGTATTGATAGATGAAAACAAATTGAACAATGGTTGATTTTAGAAATAGGGTAAGAGTACTCGCTTTTCTTATGCATTGCTTTAGGAAGGCTTCTCTGCCCACACTCCTTAGTGGCCCCCCTCTTCTTAGCCTGACATAGAAAGTCCTATAATTTAGGCTCAGTTATTCATTTGTCTAAATTTTTAAACTTACTTTTAACTTGTATGTATCTATGTATTCATACGTATCCATAAGTATAGTACAAAGAGAGTACAAGTGTGACTACAAAGTTTAATTATTTTATTCAGCAAACATCCCCTTAAACTTGTATTTCTGTTTCAGGAAATAAGGAAAGTATAGTGCAAACCACCTGCAGGGCATTATTAAATTTAAAGTGATGAGGTATATCGAGGTAGGAAAAGTTGCTGTTTCCTGGGAAGCTTGAGGAAGACTTCATGGAGAAAGTGACATATGAGTCACAAGATGTTAACAGGAAGAGAAGACAAGGAAGCAGGAAACCAGAGTGTGTGTGTTTAGCTGGAGCTCATAGACCACTTGGCTGGTTGTACAGGGAAAAGACAACGAAGGGAGTGTGGTAAAGTCACACGTGTTGCTGCCAAGCCAAGGCCCAGGGAGCTACTGCAGTATGCCCTTTCCACAGCTGTGCTTCAGGAAAGTGAACGAGCAGTGGCGTCTCAGATGGCTGAGTCGGGGGTGCGGGGGGGGGATGGGAATGAGGCATCTCCAGGCTGTCTGACAGCGGAGGTGGGGGAGCACGGGGAGCTCTATAGGGTGGTGACTCGGAGGGTGCTGAGCATCAGGGACAAGGAGGAGTCAAATATAAGGGACTTATCTGTATGTAGTGAGTGTTAATTTGTACTGAGTGTTGACTTGTACTAGAGCAACGTCCACCTGGGGGTGGCTAGGAGGTGGTGGAAACTACGGAGGTCCTGGGGATGGACAGTGGTGACTCGCCTACGTGGGAGAGTCGAGTAAAAATCACCAAAGGCAAGTGTTTCCTTTTAGTGAAGGTGACTTTGGGCAGACTGGAAGCATGGGACAATGAAGAGGAGACCGAGAAATACTCTCTAGATTGAGAGGAACCTCAGAACAGCACAGGGTCACAGAAGCTGAGGAAAAAAGATGACCATTGTGCAGATCACAGAGACAAAGGCATGGAATTCGCCCTTAGGTTGGTGACCCCAAGGGCTTTTGGAGGAAAAATGATAATTATGTCACATTGTGACATAATCTTTAATGAAGGGTGAAAGGCAAATGATGAAGGGAAGAAGTGGAATATGTGTGGAACAAAAAGGTCATTAGTTAAAAATGAGACAGAAAAAAGAAAAGCAAATGATACCGTTTGGTGAAAGCTCAGATATTTAAATAGCAATTTCTGCTGGTAACTCTTTTTGTGTGTGTGTTTATTTATTTTGAGAGTGAGTGAGTGAACGAGCAAGCATGAGTAGGGAAGGGGCAGAGAGAAAGGGAGAAAATCCCAAGCAGGCTCTGCACTGCTCGAACTCACGAACTGTGAGATTATGGCCTGAGCCAAAATCAAGAGTTGGACACTTAACCGACTGAGCCACCCAGGTACCCTTCTGCTGGTAACTCCTAATTGACCTTCAAAAAAAATTAAATCCTAATTTCATTAGTCTTTTAAATAAGTATCACTGAGGAAAGTGTATGTAAAGGTCTAAAAAAGGTAGGAGCTCTTAATTTACAAAAATTAAAGAAGTCTTTAGGGACCAAAAGTTGAATCAGCTTTAGAGTGTCATTGACTTATGGTTGTGTGCCTGTCCCTTCTCTCCTCCTCAGTTTCTCTCCTAGGCTAGCGTTTCTTATTAAAACCATAGGATTGTTTATTTAGAGAGCATCTTACTTTCCTTGTTTGAGTTCTCTTTACATTTTGAGCTGGAAGTAGGTGAACCCTCCTATTTTAAAAGCTACTTAGTTTTATTTAGCTTGCATTCATTGGAAGTATGAATTCAGGCTTTATATCTCCCTGGCCTGGTGACCTTGAGCGGGTACTTCTTTGTGCTTAATGAGCCAGTATTGATACATTATTATTATCTAAAGTCCATGATTTAGCTTAATGATACATATCTATTCTTTCGGTTATATATGTAGTTCTAGAGTTTTATGGGTTTTGATAAATGTATAATGTCACATATCCACCATTATAGTATCATATAGAATAGTATGCCCTAAAAATTGCGACTTGTAAAATCTTTTTTTTAAATGTTTTTTTATTTATTTCTGAGATAGAGACAGCATGAGCAGGGGAGGGTCAGAGAGAGAGGGAGATACAGAACCCGAAACAGGCTCCAGGCTCTGAGCTAGCTGTCAGCACAGAGCCTGATGTGGGGCTCGAACCCACAAACCATGAGATAATGACCTGAGGCAAAGTCGGATGCCTAACCAACTGGGCCACCCAGGCGCACCTAAAAACTGCTATTTGTAAAATGGGGATAGCTCAAGTTCCCACTTGAGAACATCATTTTGAGGATTACTTGAAATAATGAAATAATGCAGGTAAATTGTTAGGAACAGAGCTTTGCAAATAGGCTATAAGCAAATATTTGGTTTTTTTTTCTGCTTCTGCAATTTCTTTTTAAAAAATGTTTATTTACTTATTTTGAGAGACAGAGAGAGAGAGAGGGAGAGAGAGAGAGGGAGGGAGGGAGAGAGAGCGAGAGTGCGCAGAGGAGGGGCAGAAGGAGGGGGAGAGAAATAGAATCCCCAACAGACTCCGTGCTGTCAGCGCAGGGCCCACTGTGGGGCTTGATCCCACAAACAGTGATCATGACCTGAGCCGAAATCAAGAGTTGGACACTCAACCAGCTGAGCCACCCAGCCTTCCCTGCTTCTGCAATTTCTTCTTTTTGCTTCTTGCTGCTCCTGCTACTGATATTGTTACCACAGATGGTCCCAGCCTTATGATGGTTTGCCTTAGGCTTTTTTGACTTTATGATGGTAGTAAAGCGATACACATTCAGTAGAAACTGTACTTCAGATTTTAAAGTTTGCTCTTTTCCTGGACAAGTGGTATGTGGTGCAGACATCTCCCGTGATGCTGGGCAGTAGTGTTCTATTGCATGAATATGCCATGATTTGTTTATCCATTGATTTTTTTTTTTTAATGTTTAATTTATTTCTAGGAGAGAGAGAGAGAAAGAGACAGCGCGAGCAGGGGAGGGTCAGAGAGAGAGGGAGTCACAGACTGAAACAGGCTCCAGGCTCTGAGCTGGCAGTCAGCACAGAGCCCGACGCGGGGCTCGAACCCAAGAACTGTGAGATCATGACCTAAGTGAAAGTCGGACGCTTAACCGACTAAGCCACCCAGGCGCCCCTATCCATTGATTTGTTAATCACCGTTGGTTCGTTTTCAGTTTTGGCTGCTATGAATAACGCTTCTGTGAAAATTAATGAACGAGTTTTTTAGTTGACTTATGTTTTTTGTTCCCTTGGATAAAACTGCTAACCTGATTTCCAAGTAGTTGTACAATTTTGAACTACTATCAGTTCAAACTGCTTCATAGTCTCACTGATGTGATATTGTGAGTTAAACGATTATTTTAGCCATTGAAGTTGTATCTCATTGTAGTTTTACAAAGTGAAAATAGGCTTTATTTTTTTAGAGCAGCTTTAGGTTTTACAGAAAAATTGAGCAGAAAGTATAGAGAAGTCTCAAAGTACCTCCCTTCTTACCCAGTTTCCTCTATTAATAACATATTGCATCCGTATGGTATATTTGTTATGATCGATGAACTAATATTAATATATTATTATTAACTAAAGTCCATGATTTACCTAAGTATCCAGTCTTTGGATTATTATGTAGTTCTGTGAGTTTTGAAAAATGTAGAACACCACATATTCATCATTATAGTATCATATAGGATAGTATGCCCTAAAAATCCTCCTGTTCTCCATCTATTTTTCTCTCCCTCCCTCTCCTGAACCTTTGGTACCACTGATCTTTTTACCATCCCTTTAATTATGCCTTTTCCAGAATGTCAGATAGTTGGCCCTTTAGAAGGACATCTTCCACTTGGTAATGTACATTAAAGGTTCCTCCATGTCTTTTTTGTGGCTTGATGTCATAGTTCTGTGTTTCCTGATGACTAATGATACTATCTTTTCATATGCTTATAGCCCATTTATGTATTTTTTTAAAGTTATTATTTGGGGGGGAGGGGAGGAGAGAGTGGGAAGACAGAATCCCAATCTGTACTGATAGCCCAGAGCCTGATGTGGGGCTCTATTTCCTGAACAGTGAGATCGTGACGTGCACCAAAATCAAGAGTTGGGTGCTCAACCGACTGAGACACCTGGGTGCCCCCATGTCTCTTTTTATGTGAAGTATTTGTTTAATGCTCCTACATTGAAAAAGAAATATGATTAGTTGCCATCTTATTATTAAGTTGTAAGAGTTCTTTTAAGTTTGGGATATAAATTAATATTTTACATCCTAGATGCTTGTAATATTCTGGATATAAAATACATTTTTCTACTCTGGATACAAAGGAAAAATGTTGTTTTTTGGTATATACGTGATTATCTTATGGTGTCTTAATATCACTAGGATGAAATCCCTTCTCACTGTAAACTGTCCCCCTATCTTCTGTAGTAGTCTTCATCTTGGTTTGCATGGCATATCTTTTTGTATCCTTTAATTTTCAGTCTATTTGTACCTTTATATTTAAAACAGAATAATGGCGGACAGCATATAGCGGGGCCAGTATTTAAAGATGTAGCCTTTACAGTCTCTGTCTCATTAATTGGAATGATTATAGTTCATTTAAATTTAATGTATTACTGATGTGGCTGGTCAGCTTTAAGTGTACTTTCTGGTATTTGTGATCATCAGTACTTTTTTCTCCCCATTCCATTATTGTTCTGTTTTCAGCTATTTATTTAAAACGTTATTTCATTAAAATTTTTCTCTTGAGGGGGTGCCTGGGTGGCCCAGTCAGTTGAGTGTCAGACTTCGGCTCAGGTCATGATCTCACAGCTCGTGAGTTCGAGCCCCACGCCGGGCTCTGTGCTGACAGCTCAAAGCCTGGAGCCTGCTTTGGATTCTGGGCTCTGTGCTGACAGCTCAAAGCCTGGAGCCTGCTTTGGATTCTGTGTCTCCCTCTCTCTCTGCCCCTTCTGTGTTCACACTCTGTTTCTCTCTCTCAAAAATAAATAAACATTTAAAAAATAAAAAAGAAAGAGACTCTATTTACGAAAATAAATAAGATTTTCTGTTGAATTCTTAGCTATATATCCCTTGATAGTTTTCTTTGCTGTTTGTTCTAGGGCTAAAAATGTGCATCCAGACTCTGTCAAGGTCTGTGTAGAGTCAGTAAGGAACCGCTTCACACTGGACCTTTCCCACCCTCTACTTCCCAAGCTGCAAATCTAATAATTAACAAATAGTGTAATTCAATTTAACCCTGCCCCGATTCCCTGTGCTGTTGTTGATGTAGTTCTGCATGCATTAAACCCCATCTTGCAGCGTTGTTAATTTTCCATTAAATAGATTGTAAGGGAAAAACACTGTTTTGTATTTCTGTGCTTATTTACTATTTCAGGTACTCTTCGTTCTTCTGGATCCAAGTCTGTATCTGGTATAATTTCCTTTCATCCCCGGGAACACCTTTTATTACTTCTTGTAGTGCAGTTTTACCGGTGACAGCTTCTGTCAGCTTTTCTTTTATCTGAAATGTTTTTTCTTTTCCCCTCTCAGCACTTCTAAGATATTATTCCTTTGTCCTCTGGCCTCTGTTGTTTCTCCTGAGGAGCAAGCAGTCCTTCTTACTATTGTTCCTCTGTAGATAATGTCTCTTTTCTTCTGGCTGTTCCTAAAATTTTCTCTTTATCTTTGGTTTTCAGCAGTGTGACTGTAATACGCCTAGATGTCTTTTTCTTTGTCTTTATCCCGCTTAGTGTTCACAGAGCATCTTACATCTCAAAGTTAGTGGTTTTTATTTTTTATCAAACTTGGGAGGTTTTTGGCCATTCTTTCTTTAAATATTCTCACTCTCTTTTATTCCCCGCTTTAGGTGTGTTAGACTCTTTGATTTTTGTCTCACAGATTCCTTAAGTTTTGTTTGCTTTTCATTAATTTTCAATCTCTTTTTCTCTCAGGTCATTTGGATCAGATAATTTCTGTTGATTTCTCATCAAATTTACAGACATTTTCTTCGGCCATTTCAAATGTACTGTTAAGCTTATCAAGGGATTTTCCCCCTCTTTCAGTTATTATTATTTTCCATCCTGGAATTTCCTCCTGTTTCCTTCTTACAATTCCATTTCACTGCTGAGATTCCTTTTCTGATCTCTCGTTAAAATAAATTTTTCTTTAATTTTTTGGATATATTTTCCTCTAGTTCATTCAAGTATTTATATTAACTGCTTTAAAGTCTTGTGTGCTAACTAGGTACATTTGGGCCTTATTAACTTCTTTTACGTATTGGTTCTTGCCTATAGACATTTTTTTTCATGTTTATTAATTTCTGCATGAGGGACACTGTGGTTGATACATTTTAGAGACCTCTAGATTCTGTTGTCTCTCTCCAGAGAATAGCGATTGTTGTTATTGTTGTTGTTGTTGCTGTTATGGACTATTCAGTTATTGGACAGTTACCTCTAACTTGTATAAACTTGGTTTTACATTCTATTAAGGCAAATATGTGGAAAGCCAAAGATATTTCCCAAACTCCTCCAATATGGCAGGCTCTAATGTACAAACCCTGTCTCTTCTACAGACCTTATAAAGATTTGCTTTTAGGTTTTATTGGGCAGGTTAAAGCCTAGAGTGTTTTAGCTGGATGACCAGGTATTTCCAAGTTGTTAGGAAGGTGTCTCCACAATTTGCTTGGGCTGGGCCTTCAGTATGTCACAGCACTGTTTAATCTGTGGTATCCATTATGTTTTCTATCTTATAGCAGCCATGCTTTGTTACTTACCTGGTGCCTACACCCAGTGCTCCAGGGGCACACACGCATCCCAGCCCATGGCGGAGGTCCCTGCTGGCAGTTCGCACTTCCCTAGTGCCCTGTACTTAGGATTCCAGCTTCTTCAACTGTCCTGATCTCTGACCTTTGCCTTCCTGGTTCAGTAGAGCTTTGGGGCTCTACTTGGACTCCAGTTGTGCCCATGCAGAGAGCCAGAATGATAGTGGGGCTCGGCTTATGAGGATGACAGTATTGCACTGCCTATTTTCTTTTCTTTTTTAAACTTTTTTTTGTGAGCTAGAGAGAGCAGGAGACAGAGAGAGGATGAGAAACAGGAGAGGGGAGACAGAGACTCTAAAGCAGGCTTCACATCCAGGGTGGAGCCTGATGTGGGGCTCGATCTCACGATCCTGAGATCATGACCTGAGCTGAAATCAAGAGTTAGTCACTTAGCTGACTGAGCCACCCAGGTGACTCCCTGCATTGTCTATTTTCTAATACCGGGAATGGGTACCTCATCTATGTCATCCCATTCTGTGGTTGTTAACAGTGGGAGGTGAGTTTGGTACTGGTCACTCCATTATAGCCTGAAGTGGAGCTACATGGTTCTGAAGTTTGAAATCAATAGTGTATATACTGAGCCCGATTAAAGAAAACTGAAATGTCGTTTGGAGTCAGACTTACTGGAAGGTCAAACAGATTAGTAATGTTATATTTTGTCTTTCAATTTCAGTTTTTGTGTAAGCCTGTTTACTAATTTTTTACATGTTTATAGGTATGTATATATAGATGGATACATATGTATGTACATCTGTATATATATATGTCTATATATAGATATCTCTATAAATAGATGTATCTATATGTTGTATCCTATATTGTGTTTATATACTATACTAGTAAGATTGTTTCTATAGTCTAATCATGATAATGTATCATGAATCATGCCCTAAAGGGCAGAAATACAGAGGTATTCTATGGTATCAAGGTAAGAGTATTCCGAAAAGAGAAACGCCTTTTTTTTTGAGATACTCTTTTATCGTCATCATCATCATCATCATCATTATTTTAGGATGGTAGTGGAGAAACTTCCTTTTTAATACTACCCTTATAATAACTTGGTGTTCATTCTCTTAACCAAGTTATCAAATGTTACATTGGCAATATGGGGACAAACGAACCTCTTCCTAATAAGATGGAATGAAAAAGGATACAAAATCATGTTAGTGTTAATGCCATCAAAATCTAGTAAGTATAGTCATCTAGAAGCATCAGACAAATCCAAACTGAGGGACATTCAGTAATTGGCTATACTCTTCAGAAATGTCAAGGTCAAGAAACACAAAGAAAGCCTGTTCCAGATTAAAGGAGATACAGTTGACATGGTAACTAAGGGCATTGTGTGCTCCTGAATTGGATCTCAGACTAAAAAAATAGCTATAAAGGGCGTTACTGTGATAATCGATAATGCTTGACTATAAACTGTGCATTAAGTAATATTATTGTGTTATATTACATTTCCCGATTTCAATAAGGGCTGTGATGTTAAAAGAAAGCATATTTGTTTTAAGGAAATATACACTGAGTTTTTTTCAGGATAAAGAAGCACAGTGTCTCTAGCTTTCTCACAAATGGTTCCAAAAATAGTTTTATGTACATCTGTAAATAGATATAGATACAAAAAATTGATAAAGTGCATCAGCCAAATATAAACAGCTAGCGAATCTGAGTGGAGGGCATATGGGGGAGCTCCTTGTACTATAATTGGAAATATTCTTTAAGTTTAATATTATATCAAAGTAAAAAGTTATAGCAGAAAAATCAAATTTAGATACAACTCTTTGGTTGCAAGAACAGAGATCCATTAAGCTTACCTAAATTAAAAAGGAATACAAAGACTTTCAAATTCAAGTATGCCTAGTATCATGAGACCAGTAGGGCCTGAGTTGGCTTACTTCATGTTTGAGATGCTGTGTCATTTCTAGTCTTTGCGGTGTTGGTTTATTTGCTTTGCTCTCTTTTGTATAGTGGCTTTGTCTGCTTTCTCCCGGTTGTTGCCCCTCTAGAAATTGTTCCTCAAAGTCACTAACTTGCTGTCCTACTTCAGATTCTTGAGAGAGAATATCACAGTTATTCTCCAGCTAATGGATTGCTTAAACATTTGTCAGGTGTTTATTCCTAATCTGGTCAACCAGGATTGAGGTGGAACAGATGGAGAAGGTGGGTTGGAACATGCAACATAGTTCCATGGTGGTTAGGGCTTACCCTCAGGAGCCTAACATGTAATAAATTCTCTTGGAAGCAGTGTGGAAAGATATGGCAGTGAATTGTGTCTCCTGTATCTGCCCAGCTTGCTTATATTACTTTTTCAGCTCGCTTTTTAATAGACTGCTAAAATGCTGCATTGAGGATCTTCACTTGAACTTAGATCACCCAGCCCCCTTTCTGCTAAAATGAGGAAGAAGTATGATGGGAGTTAGAGGCCAGAGAATGGAAACATTCAGAATTTCTTTCTTTTGTATAGTAAATGGATGACTGCTTCCCTCCCCACCACTGAGTTTTTAATAAATCATGAGTCTCTGAGAACTTTTGCTGTAAAACTTTTAAGTTTCATTTGACTATGTTGATTTGATCATGCGTGTTTATCTCCAGTTCAAATTCATTATTTAAAAAAATATATTTTTAATTTTATTTAAATCCAAATTAGTTAACTTACAGTGTGATAATAATTTCAGGAATGGAATTTAGTGATTCATCACTTACATATAACCCCTGGTGTTCATCAGTGCCCTCCTTAATGCCCATCACCCCTCTAGCCCTTTCCCCCACCCAGCACCTCACCAGCACCCCTCTGTTTGTTCTCTGTATTTAAGAGTTGCTTATGGTTTGTCTCCCTCTCTGTTTTTATATTATTTTTTGCTTCCCTTCTCTTATGTTCATCTGTTTTGTATCTTAAGTTCCACTTATGAGTGAAATCATATATTTGTCTCTCTGTCTGACTTATTTCACTTGGCATAATATACTCGAGTTCTATCCACATTGTTGTAAATGGCAAGATTTCGTTCTTTTTGATTGCTGAGTAATACTCCACTGTATGTATATACCACATCCTCTTTATCCATTCACCCATCGATGGACATTTGGGTTCTTCCTATACTTTGGCTATTGTCGATAGCACTGCTTTAAACATTGGGGTGCCTGTGCCCTTTCGAATCAGCATGCCTGTATCCTTTGGATAAATACCTAGTAGTGCAGTTGCTGGGTTGTAGTCTAGTTCTATTTTTAACTTTTTGAGGAACCTTCATACTGTTTTCCAGAGTGGCTTCTCCAGTTTGCATTCCCACCAGGAGTGCCAAAGGGTTCCTCTTTCTCTGCATCCTCGCCAACATCTGTTGTTTTCTGAGTTGTTAATTTTAGCCATTTTGACAGGTGTGAGGTGGTATCTCTTTGTGGTTTTGATTTAGTGATGTTGAGCATCTTTTCATTTGTCTTTTAGCCGTCTGGATGCCTTCTTTGGAAAATTGTCTGCTCATGTCTTTTGCCTACTTCTTCAGTGGATTATTTGTTTTTTGGGTGTTGAGCTTAATAAGTTCTTTATAGATTTTTGGATCCTAACCCTTTATCTGATATGTCATTTGCAAATATTTTCTCCCATTTCATCAATTGCCTTTTAGTTTTGTTAATTGTTTCCTTCACTGTGCAGAAGGCTTTTGTCTTGATGAGGTCCCATTTTTGCTTTTGTTTGCCTTGCCTCTGAAGACCTGTCTGGTAAGAAGTTGCTGTGGCCAAGGTCAGAGAATTTGTTGCCTGTTTTCTCCTCTAGGATTTTGATGGCGTCCTGTCTTATGTTTAGGTCTTTCATCCATTTTGAGTTTATTTTTGTGTATGATGTAAGAAAGTGGTCCAAGTTCATTCTTCTGCATGCTTCTGTCCAGTTTTCCAAACACCATTTGCTGAAGGGACTGTCTTTTTTCCATTGGGTACTCTTTCCTGCTTTGTCAAAGATTAGTTGGCCATACATTTGTGGGTCCATTTCTGGGTCCTCTATTCTGTTCCGTTGACCTATGTGTTTGTTTTTGTGCCGATACTGTACTGTCTTGATGATTATAGCTTTGTAATACAGCTTGACGTCTGGGATTGCGATGCTTCTGGGTTTGGTTTTCTTTTTCAGTAGTACTTTGGCTATTCAGGGTCTTTTGTGGTTACATACAAATTTTGGAATTGTTTGTTCTAGCTCTGTGAAGAATGTGAGGGTTATTTTGGTACAGGTTGCATTGACTATGTAGATTGCTTTGGGGAGTATGGACATTTTAACAATATTTGTTCTTCCTAACCATGAGCTTGGGATGTTTTTCTATTTCTTTGTGTCTTGCTCATTTTTTAAATAAATTTCTTTTGTTTTCACATGATAGATCTTTTACCTCATTGGTTAAGTTTCTTCCTAGGTATTTTATGGTTTTCAGTGCAGTTGTAAATGGGATTGATTCCTTGATTTCTCTTTCTACTGCTTCATTATTGGTGTATAGAAATGCCTCAGATTTCTGCTGTTGATTTTATATTCTGTGACTTTGCTGAATTCATGTAGTAATTCTGGTGTTTTTTTGGTGGAGTCTTTTGAGTTTTCTTTTTTTTTTTTTTTTTGAAGTGTGAAATACAGTTTATTTGTATCGCTCAAGTTGTTTTCCTTTTTTCTTTTTCTTTTTTTTTTTTTTACAAATAGTTTATTGTCAAATTAGTTTTCTTTTGAGTTTTCTAAGTGGAGTGTCATGTCATCTGGGAAAGTGAAAGTTTGACTTCTTCCTTGTGATTTGAATGCCTTTTTGTTGTCTGATTGCTGAGGCTAGAACTTCCAGCACTACATTGAACAACAGTGGTGAGAGTGGAAATCCCTGTCATGTTCCTGACCTTAGGGGTCATTACTTTTTTTTAATGTTTATTTGCTTTATGGGGGTGGAGGGTATGCATGAGCAGGGGAGGGAGAGAGAGAGGGAAAGAGAATCCCAAGCAGGCTCCTTGCTGTCAGCCTCAGAGCCTAATGTGGGACTTGCTCCCATGAACTGTGAGATCATGACTTGAGTTGAGATCAATAGTCAGATACTTAACCTACTGAGACACCCAGGCACTCCTGGGTTTTTGAAACATAAATTGAAAAATATAAAGTATATTTCAGAAATTTCCAAGAGATTATTTTGATATATATTTCTTTAAAAAAATTTTTTTTAATGTTTTATTTATTTCTGAGAGAGAGAGAGAGACACACACACACAGTGTGAACAGGGGAGGGTCAGAGAGAGAGGGAGACACAGACTCTGAAGCAGGCTCCAGGCTCTGAGCAGCACAGAGCCTGACACAGGGCTTGAACCCAGAAACTGTGAGATCATGACCTGAGCCGAAGTCAGACGCTCAACCACCTGAGCCACCCAGGCGCCCCGATATATTTCTTAGAAAAATTTCCTGAAGGTTGTAGACTAATTCTTTTGAGTACCTACTTTGTGACCTGAGTATAATTACTTCAATGATATCCGTGAAAATAAGCTTCACAACTCACCGAGGTGAGTTTGACTAGTAGGAGAAGAAATGGAATCTCAAAGGGTGACTTGCCCAAAGTCACAGTAGTTAATATAGTAACATTAAAATCCACAGTAGAAATGAGGTCTGTTAGACGCCAGTATATATACACTCTTGGAAATGGTAAGGAATTGGGTAGTCAAATACTTTCACATTTTGAGATAATCAGTTTTATGTTATTTGTCTTAAAACCTGTCACTATTATTCTTTTAATTTTGAGATGCACTCATTGTTATCAACAATTTGGTTACATTTTGGCTGGCCTTGCTCAGAGCACTGGTACAGTACATGTTGGTTTGAGGAGGATAGGAGTTGTTAATGAATGCTTGAAAGGAGTAAAGTGACTTCCGTGAGTAGTCAGGGTCTGTGATTCTAGGAGACAGAACTGAAAGATCTGTTAAGAGAAATGTACGGTTATCAGTAATATGCCATAATTGTGGCCATCCACTCTCAAATTGTCACCTTCAAGTATGAAGGTAAATAAGAGTAGTTTTAATGAGCATGTAGATATGAGAAAAGAAAAAAGTAAAAAGGTTGAATAGAGACTCAAAATTAGTAAAATAGGCCAAATTACTGAGTGGCTTTAGCAAAATTTAAGATGACTTTTTTTGAGGGGTGGAGTGGGGTCAGGATAACTGATGAATCTGTATTTACTACTCTCGATTTTGCCTATCAAGTGAAATTTATCTGAAGGACTTAATTAGCTTGGAAGTAATCAAAGAATGTAACCAACATGTTGGTAAAATGATGTGATTGCTAGACCAGTGGCTAGAAGAAAAAAGTTGAAAAGGACACTTTCGTATCAGGAATTATTTTAATTGAATTGTGTACTTTTACCAAAGGGAAAGGTATGTGAATAACACCTTTGAAATGTTTTCCTTGAAGCTGGACATAAAAACAAAAATGATAGAAGCTAAATGCCATGAGGAGAAGCTGAAACTGCAGCAGAAACATGATGCCGATGTTCAGAAGGTAGGGTATCTGCCGTTCACTCTTTCATTAACATTGAATACTCGGAATATTCTGGGTCTTGTGACCGTCCATCCCACCATCCACTTATTTAATAGTCTATGTTATAAATAGAATTTGCTAACTTAGTATTTCAGCAAAAGTTGGATATCTGTACTTCATTTTCTAAACAAATGTGTTTATGTAAATCCTTACAGTTTCCACTACCTTTTAGTTCTTCATCTGTTGTTTGAAGGCTGGCCTTCTTAGAGTCCTTAATCTGCATTCAAGCATTAACTTTTGTAAAAGCTCAAGTAAGATATTAGCTGTACACACTAGTGTTTGTTTGAGTCTGATATTCTTTTTGGTTTTCTGGAAATTAAAATTTGCTTTTTAATTTAAAAAGGAACTTTTGGATTTAGTTCTGTTTGTAATATACTGCATACATTGTGTTGGTAGCACTGAATGTAGGCTTCTTTTTCTTTCAGTGGCTCATTGGGATTTATGCCTTTTAATGTTTCCATTTGTATTTTTAAAGAAAACTTATTTTTATTCTTAATGGGCACAGCAGCAATAATCAATTTATGGTTATCCTACATGGATTTTGAATGATTAGTATATTTTAGTATTGATTTAAAAAATTGAGTGATACATAGATCTATATTTCAATATATAAAGATTAATCCAAATTGAAACTTGGCATTTACTGTTTCACCGCTAAGCCCGATTCTGCCACACATCACATATCCAAGCTTTCTTAAAAGCTGAAAATATATCCATATTTAGCCAGGTGCCTATTTGGCTCATTTTCTTTCAAAGCAACAAGAAGGAAACCACTGATTGAAAATTAGAAAGAGAAAAAAAATATCGAATCCTTTTCCTTCTTCTTTCTCATTCACATTTTAAAGGCCAGTCTTACTTTCTGCTCTTAGTAGAATTTTACCTTAGCTCAAATTGGTTAGATAGAAACAACTCTCTATCACAAATATGTTAGAGATTTGGTAATGTAATTTTAATATGACATAATATATATCCAAATGAAATAGAATCTATTGATGTGTAAGATAAATAAGTGTAATAATATATTTGGAAAATCACAGTAATAGAGTTTGAAATAGACTTCTTGGTATGTCCATTACAAAGATCAATTCTAAGAAAAACATTTAATAATAAAATTCTTTCCAGGAATTTCTTCTTTAAAATAAATTCTACATGAAAAAAGAAAGCAATGCAACTAGTTTGAAATGCCAGGTAAAATATAAATAAAATCCTTGACCTTACTCCAGGTTTGGAAAGTATATTCATCAATTTGCTGCTTGCATGGCATTTTCTAAGTGTCAGGAATCAAGGAGGAATAAAACTGTGTACATTCTTTTCCTTTTTTGCTTCTTTATGGACTTTAGGATCAAACTAGCTCCTTTTCTCATTTACCAGTCATTCTTAGAGATGGAATTAAAACCATGAATTATAAAGTAAAATGCTAGTAACAAAAGCACTAAGAAAAGGCTGGTTAGATGTTGGTGAATAACCTTTCCTGCCAATATTATTTTAAGCTGAATTTGAGTGTATAAGAAATATACTCCAACCATAAGAAAAGTGGATATTCATACTCCTGCCTCGATTTGTTTTTCTTTTTTCCCCTTTGTTAGCACATTTTTTGTTCTACTTGCTAACTACTGCATTTTGGTTATTTCTTTAACGTGTGTGTAGATATGTTTAGGAGGATAAAATCATGATTAAATCCTAATAAGTGATTCATTTAGAAGTTCTGATACAATACAATTAATGATGTAAAATATTCATGCAATTTTTTACTTATTTTGAAACTGACTTTTTTGATTCATAATAGCAGAGCGAGATCTAAAAGAAGCCTATTGCAGCTTATCTACCCACGTGTCTGGGGATTCTTGTTATTGTGCATGAAAATGAAAGGACAGGGGGAGAATCCAGGGATCCACTCATCTGCAGGTGTTCTGTCCCAGTGCAGTAGGGGGCGGATCATGCTGCACCAACATGCCAAGTTTCTGGAGGCTTCTCTATGCTTCTTTATGACACACTTTAATTTCTGAATTATATTTTAGAGAATCACTTAAATGATTATTTATATTCTCCTTTAAAATTGATTCATGAAAATTGAAAGCTGATGACATATTTCAGCAATCAATTATTCTAGTGTAGTTTATATTTTCTTAGTGCACTAGAATATAGTTTTTATATCTTTTTTTGGAAACCCATTTATGCGATTCGCTGAGATAGACAACAAAAAATATTGTGCTCCTTTTAAAAGTTATGTGTTTTATATGTAAAAAATAGTTTACTAAAACATTTTAAATTTATTTCCAGATTCTAGAAAGAAAGAATAATGAAATAGAAGAATTGAAAATTTTATACAAAAAGAAACAAAATGAAATGGAGGAGACTATTAGAAAACTTGAAAAGAAAGGTGATGTTATATTGTTGCATCAATTTTTTATAAGCATTTCCATTTTATTTTAGTGGTTGTATAAGGTAAAATTTTGTTTCTGCCCTTTAGTATGAGATGGGCATGTTTATGTGGACTTCCATACAACTGAGTCAAAACTTTGTGTGTGTGTGTGTGTGTGTATCTGTATATTGTATATAGTATGTATGTGTCTGTATGGGGTATGTGGTGTGTGTATGTGGGTGGTGTGGGAGGGTATGTAGTGTGTGTTTATGTATGTGCGTATGGGGTGTATGTGTGCGTATGTATGTGCGTATGGGGTATATGTGTGTTTATGGGGTATGTAGTATCTGTGTGTGTGTGGTTATGTGGGGTGTGTATATGTGTATGTATGGTGTGTGTATGTATGTGTGTGTATGGAGTATGTGGTGTGTGTGTGTGTGTGTGTGTGGTATGTTTGTATCTGTGTGTGTGTGGTGTGTATATATGTGTGCATATGGGGCATGTGTGTGTGTGTGTGAGGTATGTGGTGTGTGTGTATGAGTGGTGTAGTGTGTGTGGTGTGTGTATGTATGTGTGGTGTGGTGTATGTGTTGTGTTTATATGTATGTATGTGTGCATATGGGTGAATATGTGTGTATGGGATATGTGGAGTGTGTGTGTGTGTGTGTGTGTGTGTATGTGAGAGATGGTGGCAGTGGTAGTTAGTGGTAGTTGGTTTGATTAGGAGTTGGATGAATCTGCCACTGTTCTTCCTACCTCTTAACTCTCTCTTCTTATTGGACCGAAGTGGCCATGGGTCGGTCATACCAGCTTTCAGAGCGATGTCTAGGGAAATCACTCCTCTTGGCCTAATAAAATTCATTACATTAAGTGTCTGCTTTCAGCCTTGTGGTCTATGCTGGTGTTGTGATTGACAGAACAAACATTTAAAAAGTATTCCCCATTTATACTTTCATTACAAAGGAAAAGAAAGCATATAATCAAGTGTTAAATTGACTATGACTATAGGTTAAAACATTGAAATGCAACAGGCAGTCAGAGAGAGTTCTGAAAATCTGTTTTAGCAAAAGGAACCTTAATAACAGTTTTGTAAGATTTGATTAGGTGGAGGGAAGGGGTCCAGGTACTGGGACAGGAAGCCTGTGCTGTTAGGTGTGTGGAGAATGCAGAAGAGCCCTTGAGCTGGAGTGGACGTCCTGTGCATTAGGAGAAGGATTGAAAAGGACCAGACAAGGGACCTTCAGCATGACCTTGAATTTCAGATTTAGAAGTTCCAAGCTTATCTTGTAGATGCTAGGGAATCAGAGAAGATTTTTGAGAGGTGAGCCTTAGAACCTCATGTTTTAGGAGTAGTAGCCTGGTAACGGTCAGTGTGCCAAACAAGGTGAGGGTGGTTTCTAGTCTGTCATAATAGAGGTGGCATGGAGAGAGTGAGAGTGAGAGCGAATTCTTCTGCTTATTAGAAACATGGGCTCTAATCCCAGACCTGCTGTTCAATGTCTACTCCATGACATCCTGAAGTTTCTCGGCCACGGCTTACTCATTATAAAATGGTGAGGGTGGAGTAAATAACATATAAAGTGCCTTCCAACTCGAGAATGTTCTGCTTCCATGCTTCTGTAATTTGGCATGTGAACTACTAAGGACCCAGAAGGCTATGGGAGGTAGTGAGGGTGGAACTGAAGAAGCCATTTTGGAGGGCTTGGTGAACAGTAAGATAGAAGCAGTGGGAGAGGTTTCCACTTAGTGTTTCCATATGGAACTTACTCTCTCCCAAACCACCGAACCTGAGTGTATCTGAGAGAATAATGCCCTTGAAATTTAGGGTGGCAATTGCATATATACGTTAACTAACAAAGCAGATATTTTTAGGTTTATTTCCAGACATAAATCTTGGTGAAGGTAATTAGAAATTTGTTCAGGTTCTTTTGCCAAATATCAGTGGCTACAAAAATAGTTAAAATTTTTTTCTAGGTTTTCGTTTCTTACGCTGATTCAAACCAGGCAATTTAAACATGCCTAAGACTTAAAAATAATATTTCCTAAGGCTTTTTGAATTGCAAACAGATCTTAGTTTTAATTTTGGAATTGTGAAGCAAAATGTCGTCAATGCTAAAGACTAATGTTAGATTAACTTAGATTCCTCTCCTCTTCGCCTTTCGTGTCGTGTGGCTGAGATATATGAGTGAAATAAGTTTCTCTGTAAATGTTTATGAAAATTTTGCTATTTTAAAGTAAGTGAAGAAGAACATATTCAGTTAGCTAGGAAAATAGTACATTCAAGGAAAAATACAATGTATTTTACCCTCCAGAAGACATGGGTATATTCACTGATATATAAATGATATAGTGACAGTTTAAAAGATTAAAAAATTTTTTAAATGTTTATTTTTGAGAGAGGGGGGCAAAGTGTGAGCGGGGGAGGGGCAGAGAGAGAGAGGGAGACACAGAATCCAAAGCAGCTCCAGGCTCTGACATGTCAGTCAGCACAGAGCCCGATGTGGGGCTCGAACTCACGAACCATGATATCATGACCTGAGCCAAGGTCGGATGCTTAACCAACTGAGCCACCCAGGTGCCCCATAAATCATTTTTAATAAGAAGATAGAAATTTAGATGATTTATAAGGGAAATGTTTTATATAACTGAAAGCCTATTTTGCTTCAGTAACATAAACCGTGATGATGATTTTAATGTATCTAGGAGTGGACAGTATATTGAAGTGATGAATTCCTTCATCTATTTGTTTAGGACACATCTTTTTAAGTACTTGCCTGTGTGACAGTGTTATGCCCTGTAGATAAAAAGTTGAGATGTCTTTCTCCTTAGGAGATAGGCAAGTAAACCACTATAACATATGAAGTAAGAAGTGATTTATTGGAGAAATAGATGAGGTTCCCTGGGAATAAAGAGGTGTTTCTTTCTGCCCTGGCAAGGGGAGGAATCTGGTTGATGAATGGTTCATAAAGAGGGTGATACTCGAGGGGCACCTGCATGGCTTAGTCGGTTAAGCATCCAACTCTTGATCTCCACTCAGGTCATGATCTCCCAAGTTGTGGGGTCGAGCTCGGTGTCAGGCTCTGGGCTGACAGTGCAAAGTCTGCCTGGGATTCTTTCTCTCCCTCTTTCTCTGCCCCTCCCCAACTCGCTCACTTGCGCTCTCTCTCTCTCTCTCTCTCTCTCTCTCTCTCTCTTTCACAAAGTAAGTAAACCATAAAAAAGAATAGAAGGTGATGCTCGAACAAGGGAGAGAGGGGCATTCCAGGTAATAAATGATCATAGTTAGGCATTGAATAGATGAAAGAATACGGTCTCCGGAAGCTGCAGGTAGGTCGGTGTGTTTCCAATAGAGGTTTAAAAATATGGACGTGTTGAGAGATATGGCCAGGAAGCAGACAGATCATGAGGAGCTCTTTTCCATATTAGAGATTTTTTGGCTTTTACCTTTTAGGTGAGGGAAGTTGTAGAAAGATTTTGAATCTGGGAGTAACGGTGCTGCATTTGCACTGTAGAAAGGCTTCTTCAAAGCCATGGAGAACCCACTGGAAGGAAATGATATAGAGGCCAGCACACTGTTTAAATTGTCTATGGAGTGAATAGTAATGGATTCAACCAATTCTGTGGTGTTAGAAATGGAGAAAAAGTGAGGAAAGAATAGGAGATACTTCAGATGAGGCAATTGGGAAGACTTGCAGAAAAATGGAATTATCTGTTACCTGGCAAACCATATTTTTTGTCACCAGACTCTTATGAGGTAGCTAGAATTGGTTTAACTATGTTTTCATCATTTTTGACAGTTCAGATCCTTATACGTGACTGTCAAGTCATCAGAGAGACCAAAGAAAACCAGATTACAGAGCTAAAAAAGATATGTGAACAGAGTACAGAATCTCTGAATAATGATTGGGAAAAAAAGGTAAGCGACATAAAATGGTAATGGAAAATACAAAGGTATAAGCTTCAAGGTAGTACATTTAATTATAAAAATATATTCATAGAATATATAGAAAAGTATGAAAAAAGAAAATAAAGTAACTTAAAATTCAAGCCTAACTGTCTAGAAATAGCTATTGTTAATGTTTTGGTATAATCTAGAAGTATAATGGTTTATAAAGTAGGTTTCACTTAGAAAACTTACTTTTGATTAATTTTTGAGTTTCATGTTCTGAATTTTTTGTCATAACTTACAGATTTTAAGGAAAATTAGTAGGGAAAAAGCAGTAGGATAATTTTTGGAAATTACACCTTTTTAATTTGGGATTTTGGCCATTGGATCATTCCTTCTCTGAACTTTCAGATAATACAGTATTTATAGTACAAACTTGTTTTTGATGTAAACAAAATTAGTAGTGGATGGGTTATTCTTGGAGGAGCATTTAATTTAATTAAGAAAATATTTTCATATAATTTAGTGGTGCCAAGAGCAATGTAATAAAAATACTTGTTATGAATGAATCTCACATAGTCATATAGTACTTTCACTTAGGAGCCCTTAACCATTAGTTCAGGTTACAATATGTGTTTACAATAAATCATGTTACTTCTTTTGAGGTATTCCATCATAAAGATAAGTCATACTGTTAACTCATATTCTCTCAATTACAGACCAGGTTCAAAATATTTTACTGAAAGTTATAAATGCCTTTCCAGGCAGACACTGTTGGCCTAAAATATGTCCTGGGGATGGTAGTTACAGGATGAGTCTGGGAAGTGCATTGCAGATGTTTTACGATGGGTAGAATTAGCTCTTTTCTAGTTTTATTTTGACAGTTTATGTGTTTTTCTCACTCTGACATTTTGGTCTGGTCTTTTCCATAAGTATGGCATATTTTTGTGTTTGTTGTGCATTGTGTACAGAATGAGTGCCCTTCCTCCCTTTGTCTAAATTCCCTAGTTCCTTCCTTTCAGTTTAAATTGTCAGGTATGAGAAGAGAAAAGTCTTCTGCATTCCACCGTGTACAGGGCACATTTTATTCCTTCAGCTGGATTAGCAAATCTTTCTTACAGCTACATGGTAATTGGCGGATATGAATGCACTGCACATGGGATGGAAGGTCTCTTTTATGAAGTACAGTTGCATGTAAATCTGGGCAGATGGGCGAACGTGGTGCAAGCAAGATAGGTACCAAAAATTAACAAGACGATGATAGGGGTACTTAATGATTTATGCAAGCATTCATTAAAAAATTATTAAGTATCTATATGGACAGGTAGTGCAAGTTTGTGCAAGCGCATGTGTGTTCATGTGTGTGCACATGTGCATGGTGTATATATGTGTGCATGTGGTGTGTGCACACATGCATGTGTACATGTGGGGTATGTGTGTGCACGCATGCGTGTGCGCGTATTCCCTAACATCCCTGATAGAAATCTTCACTGCACATGTCTCACTCCAGGTCCGTTATTACAACTTCCTGTTTAAGATGTCTCCTTGATCTGAATCCCATCGTTCTTCCCAAACCCCATCTTCTTCCTTTATTGCTAAAACAGTCTCCTCCTAGGGATTTTCCCTAATTCCCTGTACCCTGTGGCATTGCTATTTGCACAGCTGCTTAGGTTCTTCTTCTTGCTTTACCTCCACATCCAGTCTCTTGTCAAGTTCTATTGTGTTGTTCGCGCTGCTTGTTTTCTTATTCACCCTTGGTCCTTCCCTAGTTCCAGAGGCTGTCACCCCTTCCTGTGCTGTAACTGGACGCCGCACCTCTTCAGTCCACCCTTCCTTCCCACCCCCCACCCCCCCGCCAGTACACCACACCGATGGTCTTTCTAACCCTCCGGTCCCCCTCCCTCCCCACACACCATGTTTATTTATTATTATTATTTTTTTTAATGAATATAATTTATTGTCACATTGGCTTACGTACAACACCCAGTGCCTATCACCCATTTTCCCTCTCTCCCATCCCATCATCTACCCTTAGTTTGTTCTCTGTATTTAATAGTCTCCTGTGGTTTGCCTCCCTTCCTCTGTATCTATTTTTTTCCCCTTCCCTTCCCCCATGATCTTCTGTTCAGTTTTTCAAGATCCACATGAGTGAAAACATATGATATCTGTCCTTCTCTGACTGACTTATTTCACTCAGCATAATACTTTCCAATTTCATCCACGTTCCAATGGCATCGTTTCATTCTTTCTCATTGCCAAGTAGTGCTCCATTGTATAGATAAACCACATTTTCTTAACTGTTCATCAGTTGATGGACATTTGGGCTCTTTTCATAATTTGGCTATTGTTAAAAGTGCTGCTATGAATATTGGGGTATACTTGCTCCTGTGCATCGGCACTCCTGTATCCCTTGGGTAAATTCCTAGTAGTGCTATTGCTGGGTCATAGGGTAGTTCTATCTTTAATATTTTGAGGAACCTCCAGACTGTTTTTCAGAGTGGCTGCAACATACTCCACGTTGAAATCACCCCAGTGATTTCCTGGTAGGAAATTTACAGGATTCTTCATGACTGAGACTCTGGATCTTTTAAGCCTCACCTTCTATTACAAGCCTATGCTGTTTCTTATGCTTTTGGACTAGGCTTCACAGAACTTTCCCTGTGTCTGAGTCCCTGAGTCCCTATCTGACTCTAACATGCTGTTTCTAATCTGTGGGCCTTTAAAAACATAGAGTTATGATTCACACACCATAAAATTTACCTTTTTAAAGTGTACAGTTCAGTGGTTTTCATTATATTCACAGGATTATGTGACCATCATCACTATTTAATTTCTGTCACCCCAGAAAGAAACCCATTAGCAGTCACTTCCCATTTCCCCTCCCTCCAGCCGCTTGCAGACACTAATCCACTCTCTGTCTCTGGAATTCTGCCCGTAGAATCACATACTATGTGGCTGTTTGTGACTGCCTTCGCTCACTTAGCGTATGTTTTTAAGTTTCACCTTCATCAGTTGATAAACAGTTGAATTGATTCCATTTTCTGGGTATCATGAATAATGCTGCTATGAAAATTTGTGTATGAGTTTTTGTGTGGACGTACGTTTTCATCTCTCTTGGCTGTTATATGGGGGAAACACTACCCATGTTTTTCTTCACTCATACACTCCGAATTCTTCTGACTCCCGATGTGTGTATTTTCTAAACATCAAGCAATTTTCTTGGACACCAACTGGCGTCCCGTAATTCAATTAAATTTCGACACTATTTGCCTAGAGTTAGTATCAGATCCTACAAGGTAAGGGCTAAATCCCAGAAGTCTACCCCCACTTGAGTTGTCAACAAAAAGTCCCAGGTTGTTACCTGTATCTCTAACCAAATGGCTATAAATAGAAGTTGGCACGAACCCCTCTTTGGCTTCCTTGATGTACGGCAATGGCTCATGGAACTTAGGGCAAACCTTACTTAGCACTGTTTTACTATAAAGGATGTAATAGGAGGTACTGATGAATGGCCAGATGAAGAGATACACAGGGAAGGGGCACAACGTTTCCATGTCCTCTCCTGGCACACCACTCTTCTACACGTTCGCCACCCTAGACTCTCTCTGAACTTCCAGATTTTGGGATTTTTAGGGAGGTCTTATAACACAGGCATGAGCAATTATAAACTTACTCTTTAGCCACTCTCCCCTTGGGGGGATGGGGTATGGGGCTGAAAGTTAATAAGCTTCTAATCATGGCCTGATCTTCCAGGTGACCTCCATCTTGAAGAGCCTATCAAAAGTCATCTCATTGGAACAAAACACACTCTTTTCATGTAGGGAATTCTTAAAAAATTGTTTTTAAATTTTTTTTTTTTTTTGAGAGAGAAAGAGATACAGAGCACAAGCAGGGGAGGGGCAGAGAGAGGGGGACACAGAATCTGAAGTAGGCTTCAAGCTCTGAGATGTCAGCCCAGAGACCAACGTAGGGCTTGAACCCATGAACTGTGAGATTGTGTCCTGATCCAAAGTCGGAGGCTTAACCCACTGACTCACCCAGGCGCCCCTGACCTAGGAAATTCTAAGGGATTTAGGAGCTCGAGTGTCGGAACCAAGGTCAAAGACCAAAAATTAGAAGAAAAGATGCTCTTAGTGCTCTTATCACTTAGGACACAACAGGGGTTTTAGCTCTATGCCAGGAACTGGGGGGTGGAGACCAGCATACCTATTTTCTGTTATATCACAGGTATCTACTGAGGAGTGGAATTTCTGGGTCATATGGTAATTCTGTGTTTAACATCTTAAGGAACTGCCTGACTGTTTGCCTGAGTGGCTGCCCCATTAACCTGTGGGCTTTTATACTTCTCTAGCTATTTAGACAGATTCCTGATTTGTCTGTGTCCCTTCTGGCATGAGGCAACTTACATGGTCAAATGTCCAGACTAAAGACCCATATTGAGGACCCTGGGAAGACCTTTTGCATCCCCTTTACCCACTGCCAAACCCTGGCTAAAGAATGCATGGATCCCCTCATGATCAGGGCCCTGGTGGCACCCTGATGGCTTAAGAACCCCTAGCAAGGTTTGTCCTTTAGAGCCTGACAGGTAATATATGCTGCTCAGTTGATCTCTCAGGGGCACCTTGGCCTTTAAAGCCTCCCAGACCAAATTACCTCAATGCTAATTCATTGCCAGGTTTGAGGAAGCTCCCTGTGATATATTGTGCCTGGTACTTGGTAGATACCCATAGAATTTCTAGATGAATACTTGAGTATTCGTCATTTCCAGTCAAATTATTGGACTAGGTACACCTGTTCGGTCCTCAAACATAGCAGCCAAGTTAGAGCCTCCTTGTTTCTGCCAGTATCATGTTTATTCTTGCAGGCTCAACTGTAAATTCCCTGGATGAGATGACTTAGACTGACGTACAGACCCTCCTGCAGCTTCAACAGGCATAGGCCACTTCAAAATCTGACATGGGATGCCCCTGAGAAACTCCCTTGTGCTAGATATTGTGGGTTTTAAATTCTAAGTAGGCCATGTCCTGGGCCCTCCAGGAGACCATAAACATAAAGAAACCACTACAACAGGAGTAAAAGCATAAAATTCTAAGAGACCCTTTTATTTTTTTTTTTTTATTTTTATTTTTTTACAAATAGTTTATTGTCAAATTAGTTTCCACATAACACCCGGTGCTCATCCCCACAAGTGTCCTCCTCCATGCCCACCCCTCCTCCCCCCCACATCCACCAGTCCTCAGTTTTTGTCAGCATTCAAGAGTCTCTCATGGTTTGCCCTAAGAGACCCTTTTAGATCACTTATCAGGGTTAACTACGCACATCAGTCAGCAGCACTGAAACTGAGGTGCTGTGGGCTTTGCCACTTTCACACGCCATTAAGTGACTGACTTTTGAATACCAGACGTAACACCAGTTTGAAACATACACATTGGCAAAAAGTACAAATAGCAACATACCAGGGAGCTGGGGACCACTCAAAGAGCCCAGACTGCATATGTTGAATTTGTGGAACCCCAGGGTCTCTTGTGTGGCTGTGACTGAGCCATCTTCACTTTTCCTGTTCAGCTGGGGGCCCTTGCCAATAATGAGCACAGTTAGGGCCTGCATTCTGCCTTGAACGTCCATCTCTCCACTTGGTTTGGTGTCTTCTTAGTCAAATAAGAATCTGTGTGCCTGTGTTACATCCTTGCGTCCCCTATTCAAGAATGGGAAATCAGATCTGTCCTTTAAACTATTCTGGACTTCTTCCCTCCCCATCTACTGAGTGGACCTGTCCTGAGGACAGGACTCAGAATTTCACCCCCATTGAGATAAGTGAAGGAACTGCCCCCAGGCTGGGAGCACAGGCTTTCAACTCCCTTTAGAAGCTATCCACTGCACCTTCTTTCCTTTACCTTCTTTTCTTTCTATAGATATTTTGGAGCTTCATCCATTTAAATAGTGGACACCTAATCTCTGTAAAACCTACATACTTGAGGACACGTAGTATCCAGTTTTACTTAGAGAATCCTTTACCTATTTGATTTATAAATGCAATCTTTACCTCTACTTTTGTACAAATTATGGAATGGGTAGAAATAGTTTCTTGTTGGGGGTGAGGGTAAAGGAGAAAGCATTGTTAACTTTACTCTTGTGCAAAATGTGCAAATGAACTGCAAATCCTAACAGATGATATTCTTAATAACAATATTATAAACTTTTCTGCTTTTTTATTTTTTTAAATTTATTTCTAGGAGAGAGAGAGAGACAGCGTGAGCAGGGGAGGGTCGGGGGGGGTGGGGGGGAGATACAGACTCTGAAATTGGCTCCAGGCTCTGAGCTGGCAGTCAGCACAGGGCCCGACGCGGGGCTCAAACCCACGAACCGCGAGATCATGACCCAAGCGAAAGTCGGACGCTTAACCGACTAAGCCACCCAGGCGCCCCTAAACTTTTCTGCTTTCTGATTTCAGGCAAATACTAGTTTTGTTTAGCTGAGGTATTGTGCTATCTGTATGATTTATTTATTCTCTCTACCTGTGGTGGAGAATTCCCTGTAATATTCGTTTGTTCATTAAAATTTTCACTTCAGGAAAATAAAGAGAAAAATTGTTTCTTAATCACACTCTATATAGTATCTTTCCTTTGAATATTTATTTATGAGTTTTGTATCTTTTGTTGTTCAGGTTGCCAAATAACTAAATAGAGAAATAGAGGAAAACATTTTTTTTCTGAACTGCAAACTAATCTCTTCTATAATAATAGTGAAAAACCAATTCTTGAATTCACTGTAGCTCCACAATGCTGTGGCAGAAATGGAAAAGGAAAAGTTTGATCTTCAAAAACGGCACACGGAAAATATTCAAGAGTTGCTCGAGGACACGAATATGCGTCTGAATAAAATGGAGGGTGAATACATGGCACAGACGCAGTCCACGGTGAGGCTTTTTCCCTTTTCTTGCATTTTTAGTAACCGTCCTATTAATCTCCATGAGGCCATGCTTCCCCCATGTGTTCCATGCGTAAATAAATGCGTTCTAGAATTTAACAAAACATTTTACCTTCTTACTCGATATAAAATTATATACAACAATGGACAGTCTGTTGAAGTTTGCTGTGGGATTTTACTCTGGATTGTTCTGTGCTTTTTTTTTTTTTTTTTTTTACCTCCCGGAAGTCTTTACGAATCTTTTTTCTTGTTTTTTCACTGACTTTCAGCCTAAAGATGTTTTCTTTCTTTTCTTTTCTTCTTTCTTTCTTTCTTTCTTTCTTTCTTTCTTTCTCTCTCTCTCTCTCTCTCTCTCTCTCCCCCTCTCCCTCCCTCCCTCCCTCCTTCCCTTCCTCTCTTCCCTTCTCCCTTTCCCCCTTTCTTCCTCGTTGTTTCCTTCCTTCCTTCTCTCTTTTCCTCCCTCTTCCTCTCCCTTTCTTTCCTTCCTTCCTTCTTTGTCTCCTTTTTTCCCTCCCTCCCCCTCTCCATCTCTCTCTTTTTTTCTTTCTTCCTTTCTTTTCTTTATTTCTGTTAATTTGCTTGCTCTTTTATTTCAACTTGATTGAGGGACCAGACAGAGATATCACGTGGGTGAACCCCAAAAGTTCCCATCTTGAGAGGATGCAGAAGAAGGTCACCCTAGTACACAGCAGAGAGGCCAATGATTTCTCTAGGGAAAGATGAAGGAGGCCCCTCAAGAGCCTCCTCACGGAGCCTTGCAGAGGATAGGTCTGAGAGAGTGAGCATCTTTGGCCTGAGAAGCTTAGCTGACTTCCTACAATATTTAAGCCCGGAACAGGTAGGCTGTGGATATGTGGACAGGGCTCCTCACATCCGGGCAAGTGTACGTTATCAGTTTTGTTCCTCATATGTGACGTGACCTCACAGAATGGACCTCACAGACCTCACAGAGAGCTCTACCCAGCTCTTATTTCCCACTGACAGTCTACCTGGGCCCTCCTGGCTTGGCCCCATACTTGCTTGAACTTAAAGGTGTGGAGTCTGAACATGAGTCAGTTTTCCAGGCATATTGTGGAGACTCTGAGACCAGCTCTAGGGCTAGTTTCACAGGGATATAGAAAGGAGAAGCAGGATCCATAGAGACTTGGAACTTGGGCTTTCAGATCTTGGGTTCAGATCCCAGTTTCGCACTTGCTTGAGTGCCAGGTAAATTCTTCTAATGTTAATTTTCCTCATCTGCTGGATAGGATAACAGTAGACAGTGTAATATATATTATTGGAAATGTAAAATAAATTAATATACACAAATTAAGTTATATAATAAGTACTCAATTGATAATTTTTTAATGTTATCTTTGAAAATGTAACATACAAGAATAGAAATCAAGAGAGACATATAAATGAGAAATAAATGAGAAAATAATTAAGTCAAGAGGTTAATCAACATTTGTTTGAAGATGGCAGGTTGAAGATCATGCTGGCTTCTATCCCTGCCCACAAAAATGATAGTAAAGGGATAAAGAAAGACATAAACTCAGAAGGACAAAGAGCATTTGACAGTCATACAGTTTTTGGAGTTGGAGGCTATAGGTGCGACTGACCTGCCCAGTTCAAGAAAGCAGAACCTTAAGTCAGCACTGAAGTGATGTCCAGGCAAACTGGGTGGCACCCTGGGCCTTCTAGACATTCAGGGCCTGTTAGCATCGGTCACTTCTGGTCAGGTGGTGCTTCAACACTTCGGATTCCTAGAAAGTTTTTTTTCTTAATGTTTTATTTATTTCTGAGAGACAGAGACAGAGAGAGAGAGAGAGAAAGAGAGAGAGAGAGAGAGAGAGAGCCTGAACAGGGGAGGGTCAGAGAGAGAGGGAGACACAGAATCTGAAGCCGGCTCCAGGCTCCGAGCTGTCAGCACAGATCCCGATGCGGGGCTCAGACCTACGAACCATGAGATCATGACCTGAGCTAAAGTCAGATGCTTAACTGATTGAGCCACCCAGGCGCCCCTAGAAAGTTTTTTAAAGATGCAACTAGATGCTGACTTTGAGTGATGGACACAAGTGGATTTATGATACTACCATTTTTACTTTTGTATCTGTTTGAAATGTCCCATAATACAACTTTTTTGATGATAAAATTAACAACCGGGACCAGCCAGATCTTTCTGTTCCTCTTCTACCCACTTCATGAAGCATGGGGGGATCATAGCAGAAGACATGAGGTTATTTTCTAAAGGGATTTTTTTCCTTTTTCCTTTTTTTTTTTTTTGGACTTTAAAAAACATTTATGTATTTATTTGAGAGAGAGCGAGGAAGAGTAGGGGAGGGACAAAGAGAGAGAGACAGAGAGAGAGAAAAAAAGAATCTCAAGCAGGCTCTGCACTGGCAGCACAGAGCCTGATGTGGTCCTTGAACTCATGACCCATGAGATCATGAACTGAGCCAAAATTAAGGGTTGACATAACCAACAGCCACCCAGGCGCCCCTATTTTCTTAAGAGATTTCTTATCACAGAAGTTCTCCAAGTGTGGTGAGCATGGCCTGGTGGGTTGTTGAGCCTCTTCAGAATCCTTTGAGCTGCCAGACTATAACTCTTCCCAGCCTCCAGTGAAGGAAAAACAACTAAAACTCAGGTCACTTATATGTGAAGCTTCCCTCAGATTTTCTCACCTCAGAATTTGATACCAGAAGACAAGAGAACATTGAGAGACAAACAGGAGAAGTGTGGTCTAATCCAGTTTTTCAGGAGAGAGAATACAAGCAGTTTTGAACATTAGCAAATGTCTTTGATTTTTAGAAACATTAAATGTCACTCTGATGTCTCTGGTGTGGGGTTTTTTTTGGGGGCATTATTTGAGCCCTTTAAATCTGTGTTCAGAGAAATTTATTTACATTATTTCTCCAAAAAGATTGGTCCTTCCTACCCCTTAGGTCTTTATGTTTTCTATCTTTTACTGCTTTCTTCCTATTCTCTGCTCTTAGAATAGTTTCCTATCTGATCTCATTCTCACCAATTAATTCTTTAGTAAGTTTCCTCCTGCTTATTGTGTCAGATACACCTTTTATTTATTTATTTATTTATTTATTTATTTATTTATTTATTTATTTTTGTTTTATTTATTTCTGAGACAGAGACAGAGCACAAGTGGGGGAGGGGCAGAGAGAGAGAGAGAGAGGGAGACACAGAATCTGAAACAGGCTCCAGGCTCTGAGCTAGCTGTCAGCACAGAGCCTGACACGGGGCTCAAACCCACAAACTGTGAGATCATGACCTGAGCTGAAGTCGGACGCTTAACCGACTAAGCCACCCAAGTGCCTCTATACCTTTTATTTTAACTAGTATATTTTTTTCATTTTTAAAAATGTTTGTTTATTTTTGAAAGAGAGAGAGAATCTGAAGCAGACTTCAGGCTCTGAGCTGTCAGCATAGAGCCTGACGCAGGGCTCAAGCTCACAGACTATGAGATCATGACCTGAGCAGAAGTCGGATGCTCAACTGACTGAGCCCTCCAGCCACCCCTTAATTATTACAGTTTTTCATATCCAATATTTTCATTTAGTGGTGACCTCCTCCTCCTCTTATTTTCTTCTTTTCTCAAGCAGAGTGAATGTATTTACACATCACAGAAGTGGTAAGGGATTGGCATCCAGAACAGATCAGGAGCTCCTACACATCAGCAGCAATAGTGTCTGGGGCCCTTTATGGTGAGGCTCACTCTCTCCTCCCTGTTTAAAGCGTAATAAATCCAAGAGACATTTGTAGTCCATTCGAGAAACATGGCAGGCATTATACTTGGTCCTGGAGCCAAAGTGATGACCAGAAAGTCCTTGCTCACACTTTTGTGAGTGTGACAGCCAATTAATAACTATAAACGTCCAGTGGTACTCAGTGCTCTGATGAAAAAGAAGTCAATGGAAGACATGCATTGTAAATGGGGCTGATTTTGTTCAAGGCTGTGGGAATTGGTTGTTGCGATAAAAGAAATTTTAGATATTATAGTGGCTTGTGGTCCTCCAATGGTACAGTTTATAAATAGTGTGTCTGGGGTATTAAACTTTAATGGTAGGGAATGAGTAAAAGAAAAATATCTAAAAAGTTTTAATTAGGGGGGCAAAAATTAGAAGAAAAAAAAGGTTGGGGCACTTGGTTGCTCAGTCAGTTTTACGTCCGACTTCGGCCCAGGTCACGATCTCACTGTTGGTGAGTTCGAGCCCCGCGTCGGGCTCTGTGCTGACCACTCAGAGCTTGGAGCCTGCTTCTGATTCTGTGTCTCTGTCTCTCTTCTCCTCCCCAACCCATGCTTTATCTTTCTCTCTGTCTCAAAAATAAACATTAAAAAAAAGTAAAGAAAAAAAGAAGAAAGAAAAGGTTGAGCAACACTGGTGTGAGGGGAGAGGGTGGAGGAAGGTGCTACATAGGTAAGGCCATTGTGGAAAGCCTTTCTGAGGGGGAGCATTAATATAGAGACCTCAGGAAGTATGGGAAAGAGCCATGTGATAATCTGGGAACAGCATTTCAGGCAGAAGGAACAGCCAGTGCAAAGATCCTAGCACTGGTATGTGTCAGGCAAGTCCAGAGAATAGCAAGGGGGCAGTGCAGACCAAGCATTGGGAGCAGTAGGAAACGAGTTAGGGGACAGATCAGAGAAAACTGTGTAGACCATTGTGGTTAACTTTTTTAAAACTGCTTTATTGAGGAATAATTTATATGTTACAAAATTATTCTAAAGTGTTCAATTCACTGAATTTTTAGTATATCTGTATTGAATTTTTAATGGGTGGAGCACATGGAAGCGATTCCATCTGGCTAATATTGTAAACATGTCTCTCTGGTCCTGTGCAGAGAAAAAAGTGTGAGGGGCCAGGAATGGGAGCAGGGAGACTGATTAGGAAGCTATTATTGTAGCCCAGGTAAGAGAGGGGCTGACTTGGACATGATATTGGCCAGCAAATGATGATGCTCTTCAGCACAATGCAGAGGCAGGAGGTGGATCAGGATTTTTGGGGTAAAAAAATACCAAGAATTTATTTTCTGGGGCAACTGCGTGGCTCAGTTGGTTAGTGTCCGACTTTGGCTCAGGTCATGATCTCACGGTTCGTGGGTTTGAGCCCTGTATCAGGCTCTGTGCTGACAGTTCGGAGCCTGGAGCCTGATTCAGAGCCTTTGTCTCCCTCTCTACCCCTCTACCACTCATGCTCTGTTTCTCTCTCTCTCAAAAATTAATAAACATTTGAAAAAAATAATTTATTTTCTGGATAATCAGCATGATAATATATTTAAAGTCATGAACAACCACCAAATTTGTAATCTGAAATACATTTTTGTCATCTCCAAAATCCTAAATTTTTGCAAACAGGAGTTAAACATATTAAGTAATTTTAAAGTTGAAATTTGTGAAGCATACTGATTGCCTACAATGTTGACTGTATAGTTCTATTTTATTAATTCTGTAATATAGGAGCAACATCTTTCGCAGTGGAATTTTTAATCTTCATACATTTGGGATGTAAAGGAAAATGATGCTTTTGAGCCAAGTGGTCATTGTCAGAGAAACTTCATTCAATTTTTAATGAAAGTTGAAGTTAAAAATTAGCATTCAGACCTTGTCATTAAGTAACAGTAAATATAGAGAAAAATGGACAGAGTCTGTCAGCAGGATTGAATTTAAGAATCATCAAAACTAGACAGATCTTGCTGAGCAGCTCCTGATTTAATAATTAAATAAGGTAGAGTTCAAGGCATGGCTTGAGATGAAAGACGGGACTGTCACTGAGAATTAGTTTCTCTGTTTTGTTGTTCTTTCAGGCTTTTTTCTTTTCTTTCTTTCTTTCTTTCTTTTTTTTTTTTTTGAGTCTTGTTTCGTTTCCATGCTGTTTATTGTAAGCAGACACTTGTATAGCTTATTAGACTATGTCCTTTGGTATTGGCAGGGATTCTCTTGTATGAAATTCATAATTAAAACATGTAAACACTGAATTTTTAAAACAATATATTAAAACTTATAAATATGAAAATCCTAGCAAAATGATTAGATGCTTGGGCAAGTGACAGCTGTAAAATATAAGGCTTGATTCGTATTAGCCTTAGACATACCAGAAGTCTGTGGATGGCTTTATTGAGATTTTCGGCTCTCTTAGTGGAATTCTTTACCTTTTTCTATATCACAGGTCCTGCTGGCAATCTTGTGAAGTCTATTTAGTCCTTCTCAGAATAAGATCTTTAAGTTAAATAAAATATTAAGATTACAAAGAGAGGGAATTTTCTGAGTTACAGTTATCATAATAGTAATACATAAAAGTCATAAAAAAATAATATGTTTACAAACTAATGGAATAAGTACCAAGATTTAGCAGTAGGCCTCATAACTATTGTAACTTGTAAGTAATAATGAGGATAAACGATATTTAGTGATTATCCAAAACTATGATGGACTATGCAAATAGTCTGTGATTTCTGTTCGTCATAGGTATTGCTAAATACCGCCCGGGTTTGTTGACTGTATTTGGTTGAAATGCAATGCTGAAGGTCAGGGTAGTGAAAATTAACATGAGATTTTCTTTTCCGTTCTAGTTTTCTGACACTGTGAATTGTGCTCATGGACCCGGATCAAGGTTAAGAGCCCCAATCTTAAAGAGTGTCAAAGGGCCTTAGACACCTGAGATTTTCTGTTGGCCATGATTACCTGTGGTTAGTAGGGACAGGTGGTAATTCATGGGACAACTTGTGTCCTTGAGATCACTGGAATTTGTCATTTTATAGTCACCACCACCATTTTTACTTCCAGCCTCATAATTCTGAAGAAACCCCCAAATAGCACCAGTTCATCATTTTGAATTAAATAACCACTTTAAAAAAAACTAGATTTTATTTTTTAGAACAGTTTTAGATATACAGAAGTTTTGCGAAGGGAGTCCACAGTTTCCGTATACCCCACACATGATTTCCTTTACTAACAGCTTCCATGATTTTGGCATACTTGTTACAAATGAATCAGTACTGATATATCGTTATTAACAAAAGACCATACATAGATTATTCAGTTTTCCTTAATTTTTATGTAATGTTGTTTCTTGTGCAGGATCTCCATCAGGACATCACATTACATTTAATTGCTGCGTCTCCCTAGTTTCCTCTTGGTTGTGACAGTTTCTCAGACTTGCCTTGTTTTTATGATCTTGACAGTTTTGAGGAACGTGGGACAGGCATGTTGTAGGGGCTCCTCTGTTGGATTTTGTCTCATATTTTTCTCATGATTGGGCTGGGGTTATGGGTTCAGGCCATAGGATCACGCAGGTACAGTTATTCTCATCACATCATATTAGTGGTGCATGATATTAATGACCTACCACTTTTGATATTAATTTTGATCACCTGGCTGAGGTAGTGTTTGTTAGGGTTTTTACCTTAAAAGTTACTCCCCACCTTTCTATACTGTCCTCTTTGGAAGAAAGTTACTGATGCTTAAGAAGTAGGGAATTATGTTCTCATTACTTGAGGGTGGGATATCTATATAAATTGTTTGAAGATTTTCTGCATGAGAGCTTATCTCTTCTCCCTTATTTATACACTTATTGAATCATTTATTTGTATCAGTATGGACTTAGGGATATTATTTATTTTATATGCTGGGTTATAGTCCAGTGTTTCCTTATTTTATTTTGTTGCTGAAATTATTTCAGCTTTGGTCATGGAGAGATCTTTCAGTGGGCTCCTGTGCCCCTTTGATATACCCCCATCAATGTAGGTTCCATGAAGAAGGCATTAGAAACCAAGATCTGTGTGCTAGGTGTGCTCATTACTGCTGGGGTCTCATTTCTTTTATGCCCTTTTACCTGAAAGATGCTAATCTGTAAATATATGCATTTCTGTAAACATTTCTATATGTAATCAGCTGTATCTATATTAAGCTAAACATAATTTCTTACTGATGTCTGCAACTCTAATCCATTACCACATGGATTATCCCAGCTTCTTCCCCTCGTGTATCTGTACATTTTCAATCCAGCAGTGGAAACATGGCTTCCACCATCCTCCTTGTTATTAATTGTTCAATTCCACTATGCATGTATACCTCTCTCAGAGTGTTTAATCCATACCCCCATGGGAACCAACTTTGAGTACAGTGCTTATGAGCAATGACTTTTTGCTTTTGGTTTTACAAACTCATTTCAAAATTGCTTACACCATCACCTTCCCCCCCTTCCCTTCAATGAGGTTTTTTCATGTATTTGTAAAATAACTAGATTATCTTGTCACAGTCTGCATTTCTTCCTGATATTTCCCCAAATTCCTAAATGATTTTTTTAATTTGCATAAAATAAGGTTCATTCTTCGTGCTTTAAAATTCCATGTGCTTTGACAAATTTATCTTCTCATGTGTGCGTCAGTATAGTATCATACATGATATTTTCACTGTTCTGCAATATCACCTGTGCTTCACTCTCTGCGTCCCCTACTCCTCTCCCTAGAAGCCCTGGCAACCACTGGTCTTTTTACTATTTGTATTGTTTGTCATTTTCAAAATGTCATTGGAATCATACAGTATGTCTACTTTTCAGATTCATTTCTTTCATTAAGCGTTTGTACCTTTGGGGCCCCTGGGTGGCTCACTTGGTGGTGCCCCAACTTTGGCTCAAATCATGATCTCACAGTTCGTGAGTTGGAGCCCCGTGTCGAGCTCTGTGCTACCAGCTTGCAGCCTGGAGCCTGTTTCGGATTCTGTGTCTCCCTCTCTCTCTGCCCTTCCCCCACTCATTCATTCCTCTCTCTCTCTTTCAAAAATAAATAAACATTAAAAATAAGGCAATTGTACCTGTAAGTGTTCTTCATGTGTTGTGGCTTACGAGCTCATTTCTTTTTATTGCTGAATAACATTCAATTATACGGATGTACCATAGCTTGTTTATCCATTTGTCTATTGAAGGACATCTTGGTTATGTCCAGTTTTGGGCAATGATGAATAGAGCTGTTGTAAACTTTCACCTTAAAAGGTTTTGTGTGGGCATAATTTTCAAATCAATTGTGACTTAAATCAATTGCAACTTCGCTACAGGAAGTGTAAGCAGAACAAATTAGTGCATATATGTACCATAAAATAATTATGGAAGTGTTCATGGTGACGTATGTTTTGTGGCCAGACACTGAAAATAGCCCATCAATAAAATGGATAAATTATTTTTAGGTATATTCACCCAAAGGAAAACTATATATAACAACGAAAAAGTTTTAATTACTGTGATACCCCATGACATGGATGAATCTCTCAGACACACAGTATGCATGATGAAGCCTGACCCAAAAGAGTAATCTACAATGTCATCCACAGGATGTTTAACAACAGCCGAAGTTAATTTTTTTTGTGATGGAAGTCAGAGTATTGGTTGCCCTTGTGGAGAGGATGACCAATAAGGCTTCAGAGTGGCTGGTGATGTTTACATTTTGCAGTGGCTCATGAGTGTTTTCAGTTTGTAAAGTTTTTAAGATGTATGCTTAGGATTTGTACATCTTCTTGTCGTATTTCATTAAGTTTGTGAAATAAGATAAAATATGTCACTCTTTTTGCCAAAGGAGTTGGACGTTAGCTTTCAAATAGTTGTGAGTTACTAACCCTTTCTAATTTTTAGCTCCTCTAGGATTTCAAACGTTTATATGTAAAGGTCCAACATTTGTATTTCTAGTCCTTACTTCTAATTCTATCAGTTGTATAACTGAAGGCCCATTGGATATCTTATAATTTCCTAATACATAACTTGTTGAAAATCATGTCTTTATTTCCTACCAAAATGATATTCTTTCAAACTTTCTTTTTAATTCCCAATGTGCTATACTTCTCTTGGCACATTAGGTTTTGAGCCTGGAAGATTTATAATTGTTGTCCCATGTCATCTCCTTTACTTAGTATTTTACTTAATCATACTATTTGGTTCTCTGAAAAATTTCTTGGATCTGCTCTCTTCCCTTCTGTTTCCACAGCTACCACTTGAGTTCAGGCCATTGTTGCCTCATTCCAGGACCGTTTGGCAACCTGCTAGTTGCTCTCCCTGTCTCTTCTTGCTCTATACCCACAAATGCAATTTGTCCCTTTTACCCATGATCAAGAACTTTAATTACTAATATAATGCCTATCATAAGTTCTGCTTATAAGCCATGCCCTTTCAAGAACTCCAACCTTATCTTCCATATGCCACATTTGAGTTCACAATGTGGGAAGATATTCTCTGCACATAAGGTAATGTGTTTGTCATTATGTATACAGTTATTTGTTTCTTCCTTGATCCTGATGTTTCCTTCCCCAAATTGCCATCTACACTGCCTGTCACAGTCTGCAAAGTATGATCTGACATCAGCATCTCTTTTCCTAACTAACTTTTTACGCCATTTTGAGGCTTCTGTTATTTTGTATCCCTTCAGTTCTTTGTATTCAGTTTAAAAAAGATTACTTCGCCTAAATATTATTGTCTTAAGGTATTTCATATATGCCTATATGCTTTCCCATAAGTTTATTTTATTTACTCTGCGTCTATTTTGTGTAAGACACCATGAGTGTTAGGAAAATGCTTTAAAAATACATGATAAAAATAAAATAATAATAATAAATTAAAAAATAATAGAATGAATAACTGGCTTACTAAACAGGGGTGTATATGAGTGTATTCTGTTGGCATTTATTATTCTACAGGCACTATAAGACTTCTTATACTGTTGTTTATTTTCCTGAATTGACCTCAGTCCTAATTTCCTTTCTGAGAATATGAGTTTATGATTTTTCACATAGCCCTGACTTTCCTGCATATACTTCATGCGACATTGGCTTCAGAGATGCTATAGTCACAACCTGTGCATATGCTATTTTGAACCAAGCAACAGATTATCCACCTATTTTGGATAACCATGTTCTGATGATATTTTCTAAGACCTCCAGCCACGAGTCATCCTTTCTTGGAGTATTCTTGCATTTATATTTGATCATCATTTAATTTAGCAGACCTTCCTTATATATTTTGAGTCATGTAACAAATTCGTCATAGATTTTTAAATTTCAGTATCTAGGTCATCTGCATGTTGATTTCTGGATTTTATCCTCTTCATTCTAATTTTTGACATGGCTTGTATTTTTTTTTTTTAATTTTTTAATGTTTATTTTTGAGAGAGAGAGGGACACAGAGCATGAGTGGGGGAGGGGCAGAGAGAGAAGGAAACACAGAATTTGAAGCAGGCCCCAGGCTCTGAGCTGTCAGCACAAAGCCCGACATGGGGCTCAGACTCACAAACTGCAAGATCATGACCTGAGCCGAAGTTGGATGCTTAACCAACTGAACCACCCAGGTGCCCACATGCCTTGTATTTTCTGATTGAATGCTAGACATCATGTACGAATGATAATAAATGCTCTGGATGATGCTATCTTCTTCCAGAGAGGTACCACTGAGAGGCATCAGGTGTGGAGACAGCTCTCCTTGATCCATTCAGGGATCAAAATGGCTCCAGGTGGATTACAGTCCTTGTTGTACCTCTGATTCATTCCCACTCCTAGTGTGGCCTTCTACACAGTTTCAAGTGAAAGTCACTGGATGTTACCAGGGGCCTCCCTCCTTGATTTTTACTCCTCAGTGATACTGCTGAAAACTCTTGGCTGCTTTTCAGAATATTTTCCCCTGGTATCTTGGCCACCTGTCCTGTAAATGTTAGAAATTTGGCAGATTCCTTGAGGAGAAAACTGCCTGTGTGCAGCCTGCTCTTCTGTGCACCTTTTCTCTCAGGGAACTTGACTCTTCAAGTCCTGGCTGCCTGGGCTGGCTCTAATTTCCATCCCTCATCCTGATTCTCCAACTTTGAGGAATGCCTCAGCTTACAGAATGTTGACTGGTCTCTCTGAGTTTTCTGCCTCTGGCCCCTTTAAGTCCCAGCTGCCTTGGAAGTTCTCAAATGCATTCAAATTGGTTTTTTCTTGGTGTCTTTTGGGTTTTTCACTTGTTCTCAGTGCAAGTGGGATCTATGGCAAGCTGCTCCTTCATAGCCAGAGACAGAAGTTCCTCTCTAGATCATTTCTGTTTCTAGTATATCTTGTCTCTCTCTGGTAATTTCCGAGAGAAGAAAGAATGAAAATCATTTTTATTCTACCATTTAAAACTGGAAAGCCAAGGATGTATTCTTTTCTCTGTTACTTTCAGTCGATCGATATTTAGGAAACAAATATATATATTAGAATATACATTGGAAAATTATCTTCTGAAAGGAATTCCCAAAGCAGAGGGATCATTAATAAAGGAGCAGAGTGACTAGGATCTATGGAGAAGAAATCTAAGCAATTGATATTTGTCAGGCTCTGAGCTAGGAATTGTATGTATTTCCTATACATCATATGTTTATACCATGTTTTTACATTAGTTGTAATTATTTTCATTTCTCAAATTTAGAACCTATTATTTCCAAAATTTAAGTTATACACCTAAATTCGTATTATAATGGAGAAATGATGGAATGAATAAACAGTGTTGGGGTTGTAATATTGTTTAAATCTTAAACCTTATTTTAAATGTTTACCTTAGGATGAATATAAAACAATACTAATTGATTGGAATATCATCCTAACCCTTTCTAATTGCTCACACTTAGTGGAAGTGTAATTATTAAAATGAAAATCAGTTCTGCTTTTTACCCTAATTTTAGATAAAGTACCTAGTCACAAATACCTTGACCTAGTTTTATAAAGATGAGAAATTCAAAATGACATAGGCATCAATAGTAGGGAAATAATTATGTGATGATTTTGAAGACTTTGGAAAAGCAGTGCTTTTGATAGAATGGTAAGTAAATAGAAATATGAAACAAATGAAAATTTGTTTTCACTAATATTGCAACTGTGTAATAAAATATTTTTATACACTGATGATATCAATTGATACTGATATTGATAATTTTAAGAAATTAAAATTTAAAAATAAAAAAACATTATTATATTGCCTTTATACTTTTAATAAGTTTCTAAAACTTCAAATAAAGAGTAAAGAATATTGCCAAGTACATATCTAATAAATTATTGAGTTGCATGAAGAGAATTTAACCTTTGTGAGGATAAGGACTTCATCTCTCTTATCTACTGGTTTGTCCCTAGATCCTGAAATCATACCAGATTCAGTAAGTATTCATTGAATGAATGAATAGCTAAAAGCATATAAATATGATGGTCTTACTTTATGGGAGAAAGCATTCTTTTTTTTTTTTTAATAAAGATTTTGTTAAGAGGTTGGTTTAATTTTTAGTAGTAAAAATATTGTTTTGTTATCTCTAATACAGCATATGTTTTCTTCAGGCTACTTAATGATACAGAAGTGTTATAAAGTCAGTCAGAGGCTTTCTTAATAATGACGTATTGTTTCAGAACCAGATGGTCAAGGAACTGGAGTCCCGTGTCCAGCAGCTGACTGGAGAAGCAGAGAACAGTAATTTACAAAGACAGAAATTAATTCAAGAAAAATTGGAACTTGAGAGAATTTACCAGATAACGTGTAATGAATTACAAGAAGTAAAGGCAAGGTATTGTCTGAAGTCATATATCTATCAGGTGTGGCTGTCAAGTACTGATATTGACTCTAAAAATTATTTGCCAAAATTAATTACATTTAACCTTGGGAGGTTTCTACAAAAATCCTGCCATTTATTAATTTTAAAAGTCCCATTTACTATAATAAGTATAACATTTAAGAAGTTGGTAAAAATGTGAATAGGATACTTGTTTGATATATTGAAAGATAATGGGGGCACCTGGATGGCTCAGTTGGTTAGTGTTCAACTCTTGGTTTCAGCTCAAGTCATGATCTCACAGTTTGTGAGTTCAAGCCCCACAGTGGTCTCAGTGCTGACAGTACAGAGCCTTCCTGTGAGTCTCTCTCTCCTTCTCTGCCTGCCTCTCCCCTGATTGCTCTTTCTCTTTCTCTCTTTCAAAATAAATAAACTTTAAAAACATATTAAAAAAAGATAATGCATTTGAGTTTGGTTCACTAAAAAATTTCATTTTAGAGTTTGATTCTAAATGTATTTGAAGTATATTTTAGTCTCTTATTTCCTTTAGGCGCAACTCACTACATAAAGAGAAAGATCACCTTACAAATGATTATGAACAAAACATGAAACTATTTCAAACCAAATATGATGCCGATATAAACCTTCTGAAAAAGGAACATGCTCTTTCATCTTCTAAGGTATTATTTGCTGTAGAAATAGTCATACAAAGTAGTTATTTACTTTACTCAGCTTAGAGCCATAGATAGCCATGTGGAAGCTAACTATTTGGCATTTGAAATTAGTCTCTCTTTTGCTTTATTCTTGGAATAACTGAAACTTGTAAGAATTTTAATTGGTATTTAAAATACTGAAAATGCTGGGGCACCTGGTTGGCTCAGTTGGTTAAGCATCCGACCTTGACTCATGTCACGATCTCACAGTTCCCTGAGTTCAAACCCCGAATCAGGCTCTGTGCTGACCGCTCAGAGCCTGGAGCCTCCTTCAGATTCTGTGTCTTCCTCTCTCTGCCCCTCACTCGCTAGCACTCTGTCTCTCTTACTCTCTCAAAAATAAATAAACACTAAAAAAGTTGATAAAATACTGAAAGTGCTAAATGTCTAATACAGAGCATGATATAAATATTTAATAAAGTAAATTCTGCTATGAGTTAACCCTTTTTAGTACCAAAATTTTTAAAGGAGGAAGCCTATAATAACTCAAAAAGAAATGCTCAGTTGTGTTAAAAAATATATTTTCAGAGAACTATGTACATTATTATTATTACTTCGAAATCTGGGTTCTGTTTTAGTTTTCCTGTCATCGCATACCCCTGCAGGAGCCCACAGATACCCTTATTGACCCCCCCCCCCACTTCTGTGTTTGATATTGAAACTTTCCGCAAAGAGTTCCATAGCTATACTACTAAGGTAGTCACTTACTCGCTATTTTATGAATGAAGTATTCCAGTGGATTTCATTTTAAAATGAAAATTTAGGAGCACCTGGGTGGCTCAGTCGGTTGAGCATCTGACTTTGGCTCAGGTCATGATCTCACAGTTTGTGGGTTCGAGCCACGCGTCGCGCTCTGTGCTGACAGCTCAGAGCCTGGAGCCTGCTTCGGATTCTGTGTCTCCCTCTCTCTCTGCCCCTCCCTTGCTCATGATCTGTTTCTCTCTGTCTCTCAAAAATAAATAAATGTTAAAAAATTTATATATAAAAAAATAAGATGAAATGAAAATTTAGAATGTTTTCTATAAGCCTGTTATCTTTATTGGTATTATATTTCCATAGCTTTAAATACTGTGGAGAATTTAGTTTATATTTTTACTTTAAAAGATTAATTTTTAAGCTTTTTTTAAAAACATATTTTTCATTCAGATTTATAGATCATTTTAATTCTGATTAGAACTTTAATCAGAGGAGAAAAAGGTAAATTTATTCAACCAGAAGTTCTAGGATGGTACTGTTTTTCATTATTCTTCAAATTCTTTTAGGCATCTGGTATGATTAAAGAACTAGAACAGAACATCTGTCAATTAAAACAGCAGCTCCAGGAATCAGAACTTCAAAGAAAGAAACAACTAAGGGTGAGTCCTTATTTTTATACAGAGCAGCAGCAGCTAAATCTCACCTTTCCTTGTCTTGATTATGTGGATAAGTAAGGGTCGATTTAAAAAAAAACCCTCAGTCATGCAACTAGCCATTTTTTTCTTTTGTTACATTGTATCATTTTTCATCTTATTTATTTTAATGAAAGTAGATGCTAATGGGATATAGAGAATATAGAACAATCATTTTAATTTGAATAATCTTTTTTGATTCATTCAAAAAAATGTCTTATTTAAATACATTATTATTGTAGAATAACTTCCTCCCTTTAAATTCCTCTCTACCGGTCTTCATAATTTCTCTTTCTTCCTCACATCTTCTAGATCTTTCCTTTTCCCTTATGGTCAAGAATTGCCAGGCTGGCATCTGACATAATTTCAAATGTATTATTTCTATATTGAGTCAGTTGATTACTTTTAAGTAACCTCCTAAAAATAAGGGCCAGAAACTTTCTCTTCCACTGTGAAGTAGGTCCTTGTGAGAAGGTTAACATCTTCAAAGAACTAAGGTTTCTGTTCTGCCCTAACATAAAGCTATTCATATTTCTCTTGGACCCCTAGGGCTCTCGTAATAACATGCAAAACTTGAGGAAAGTGTCATTAGATAGTTTGTTTATTTTTAATATAATCTATTGTCAAGTTGGCTAACACACAGTGTATACAATGTCCTCTTGGTTTTGAGAGTAGAATTGCTTACATACAACACCCAGTGCTCATCCCAAAATTTATTTAGATTACTAATTTTATTGACTCCAGTAGCAACTTTAAGTACAATCAAAATAAATATTTATTATTCACAGGATCAAGAAAATAAGTTTCAAATGGAGAAAAGTCATTTAAAACGCACCTGTGAGAAAAAGGTAATCTGTTTTGTGGGGGCGCTATAAGACACAAAGAATGAGGGCTTGTTTTACAGACTGTGCATCCTAGACCTTAAGGAATCATTTATTTCTTAAATTTATTTCAGCTAGCCAGTGATCAAATTTTGCTTCTTCATTTTTCTTTATAAACAGCCTCTTTAGTTTAATAGTATCAATGTAAAAACATTGCTTGTGTATTTAATGAGTGAAGAGTATTGTGGTGTTAACGTCTCCTAATAACACTTTGAAATTACATGTTTTTCTAACCAGTTTAAAAATATACAGTTGATGGGAGCTGTTAGTGTTCCGTTGTATCATATGTGCAGTAATTCTAAATATTGAACCAAAGAATATAAAACAATGGAAGAATTGTCTACTACTTAAAAATTTCGTGAGTAATTGTTTCTTGTTATTTAGAACAGTGTATATACTACTGCATATGCTGGCATCCATGTTATCAGTAATAACTGAGGGGTTTATTGATACACTGTTAACACCTTTGGCAATAAAATGGAAAAGTTCTATAGGTTTGTGACTTATTTTTTAATGTTTATTTATTGAGAGAAAGAGAAAGAGTGTGCATGCGTGTGTGCACAAGGGAGGGGAAGAGAGACAGAGGGAGGGAGAGAATCTCAAGCAGGCTCCATGCTGTAAACACACAGCCTGATGTGGGGCTTGATCCCGTGATCTCATGAACGATGAGATCACAACCTGAGCCAGAATCAGGAGTTGGAGCTTAATCAACTGAGCCACCCAAGTGCCCCTAGGTTTGTGACTTTTAAACTTCAGTTTTGAATTTCTTGTTTGCTATATAACCTGGGTAGTAAGGAATAGTTGAAATAGCAAAGACTTTATTGCTGCTTTTGTAATTATTTACTGTTATAATATTACAAATTAATCCACTTGTAAAAATGTAATGGAAACTGAGAAGAACATTAACCCTTCAATAATTAAATACATACAAGTTAAAATCAGGCAGGTTTTATAGCACAACCTTCTTAAAACACTTTGTATATCTCATCTCACTTATCCATGTAGTCACTCGGCAGAAATTTATTAAATGCTTTCATTGGTCAAAGGCGTCATCGGGTTGGGGGAGAAGTTAAGGATAAATTAGCATAGATTCTGTCTTCCAGGACAGAAGACAGAATTCCAGGACATATTCTCTTAATATCTGAGAAGAGTGTTTCTGTTATTTGGAAAAGTGAGTATTTCTACAGACATGTATTGACTTGAATACATGCCCTTTATAATTATAATTTTCTGGGGCACCTGGGTGACTCAGTCGGTTGAGCCTCTGACTTTGGCTCAAGTCATGATCTTGTGTTTCATGAGTTCAAGCCCCGCATCTGGCTCTGTGCTGACAGCTGAGATCCTGGAGCCTGCTTCAGATTCTGTGTCTCCCTCTCTCCCTGCCTCTCCTCCACTCCTGCTATCTCTCTCTCTCTCTCTCTCAAAAATAGATAAGCATTAAAAAAATTTTTAATTATAAAATTCCTATTTCTTAAGTTTTTTTTCTGCTCTTTTTTTAAATTTTTTTTAATTTTTTTTTAATGTTTTTATTTATTTCTAGGAGAGAGAGAGAGACAGCGTGAGCAGGGGAGGGTCAGAGAGAGAGGGAGTTACAGACTCTGAAACAGGCTCCAGGCTCTGAGCTGGCAGTCAGCACAGATCCCGACGCGGGGCTCGAACCCACGAACCGCGAGATCATGACCCAAGCGAAAGTCGGACGCTTAACCGACTAAGCCACCCAGGCGCCCCTTTTTTCTGCTCTTTTAATGTAGCCTCAGTGCAAGGTCTTAAATATATTCCGTGTCTACAAAATGATACATGATATCTGAACAAGAGAGAGAAATATTGCTTTCATTGAATAAAGAACTTTTTTTTTAAGTTTTTACTGTTGAGCATGCAGCTTCGTAAATATTTTACTTACTAAAAGAAGACGATACATTATCATAAGCCTCACCCCCCCCACTGTATAAGGCACCCTCTGGGTATACTGGTTGGTGCCTTGTTCATTCTTTGTGCAGACATCTGGCTTCCTGTTCATTAAGGAACACCTTGGCCTCCTGCTTCATTAAACTCTGTGGCCAGCTCTCTTCCTGAGATAGTATCTGGGTACCTAGGAGAGAAAGAGGGAGAAGCTGGGAGTGAAGAGAAGAGCAGGCACTGATGAATTTTAAAAGAATATATTCCTGTCCCAAACTCCCGTTAAGTCCTCCTGAGGACTATTAGAGACAGTGATAGACTTGGCTAGTTAGCCACAAAGTACACTGAGGTTTCTGGATCAGCGCCTCTGCCTGGCAGACACACACAGGAAACAGAAAGTTCGAGCTCAGTTCGCGCCTGTCCAGTAACCTTCCGCCCACTCCTGTTCTGTTTCCCTAAGTGAAAGGGGAGCAAAACTAAGTCCTTTTTATTAGGTATCCTAACCACGGCTTTTTCCCTTTCCCCAAAGTATCAGTTCGCCTAGCTTTTTAATAATGTAAGTAGTTAAAGCGTGTTAATTGTTTTCAGTGTAAATAAGAAGTGTTTAAAATAATAGCAATCTTTAAAAGAAAAATAAGCACAATTGGTCACATTGCCTGTGTTCTAACATTATTTGTACTGGAAGAAAACGTTGCTCAGCATGTCAGTTTTTGTTTTACAATTTATTTCAGTCACCTCCTTAATTTTAAGTTGACATCTGTTCTTCTTTCTTTATTAAACCTGCTGTGATCTCAGTCCATGAAGATTTGACGTCTTGTACCCCCCTCAGGGAATATCCTTTTTGACTGCGCAAAGAGCTGGCATGAATCTGACAGAGTCCTGGCTGTGGACTCAATAGCTAAGTGGGTTGTATAGGGTTTTTGTCGGTCAGCCAGTGTTACAGGTGTGCGCGTTCAATAACTTTTGGTAGAAAACTTAGTTCTGAATATCTGTTCAGGAGGAGGAAATGCCATCTGAGTGACATTACTTCCTCACGCTAGTAAGAAAGCAGCCTGAGCGATTTTAACTTGTCTTTGAGGTCAGAGAAACAGCATCAAATGCTGTCCCTAATTTAAGCACACACACATATTATCTAATGGTTTTTATTGATCTCTAGTGGCTGTTGCCTGCTCTTAAGATCTTTGAACATCAAACAAATAATAGGTAGTAAAACTAAATGTCATTGTTTGATGAAGTGTCCTAATCTGTTAAATCAGGAAATGGTCAGGCTAAATGATTTTACTAGCAAGGAAACACCTGCCTCCTACAAATAACCGATTGCTTGTTTTCCAAACAGTCACCAAAGAGTGAAAGATGGTGCTGTTTACCTAAAGAAGTTCGTGAGACAGATGTTACGCATGTATATTCTGAAATGTGCTAGAACTAAAATACCTGCTTAGAATTACTCTGCTGTAACTGTGTAACAGATGAGGTACGAAGTCAGCTGGAGCTCACAACCATCACGATCTCGTACTCCAGTGTTTCACGTTCACTTATGATTCTTTTAATCAGGTTAAAATAATTTAAAATACTGGCAGCTTTACACAGAATATATTGTGTAGTATTTTCCATTTTCTACTGGCACGATTTTCTTTAAGAGGACAGTGTGCCTTGAGTGAAGTTTTTTCAAAAATCAAATTGCACAGTGAAATGTCTCATAGCGAGAAGTCAGGCAGCCCAATGCCGCGTTCCTTTTGTGGGGAAGCCGAGGCTGGAGATGGTGGAGATGGGGTGGACTTAGCCAGGCAGAGTGGGTGAGTGGCAGTCTACCTCCCCTTCCTGTGCCGGGATTTCCACCATGGTGTATCTGTGTCCTTCTGCGGAGCAGAATCTCTTTCTTATTTATACAGTTACTCCTTTTTTTTTTTTTTAATTTTTTGATTACTTAAATTCTTGGGCTGCAGGGGAAGACAGACATAATATTTTACATATGTTTACATACATTTAGTAAATGTTCAATAATTGTGGTTATGTCTAGTTCAATCAATTATTTACAACAAACTCCCTGGGTCGGGAAATATATGCTGTATCTTTGGTTCTCTGGTTTGTATTTTCATTATTTAAATTATTAAAATTTATTCTGGGTATTAACCATATATAGTCGGGAAAGGATTACAAGGTCAGATTATTCCTCGCTGCCTGGCATTCATAAAAAAGAAAAGGGTGACAATAAAATTATCTTTATCACTACAACTATCTGGAATATAGGTAAAAACTGAAAATAGAATCCAAAAAGACCCTTAACCACATACTATAAATGTCTTCAATTAAGGACAAATAGACAGTTCTTATGTGGGCCAGGTACTGTGCTGGGTGCTTGCAGTGTAGAAATAAATGAGAAAGAAACAGCTTCTAGCCTTAAGGACCTTCTGGTCAAAGTCTGTGCTTCGACATATGTACGTTTACAGCCAAGGGAAGTCTCTCATTCTCTCCCTCAGATGGTCCCATTTCTGTTTCAGAAATGGATCCAGTGGTTCAGAGGCAATAAATCAGATCAAGGTGCTTGTGTTAGCGCACCGACCGGCATCAGGAAGTCACAGCTGCAAACCTGACGACAAGGTTAAGGTTGAATAGAGAGTGATAAAAAGCACTTACCAGAGCTCAAATTCTTAGCAATTCAGGGACCATGTTGTAAAAGGGCAGATAGCCCATCTAAGGGATTTACTGTATTGGGCCATCACTGTGACCTTGGGTCTTCATAATGACTTTGGGATTTCAAGAGACTGTTTATGTAGAGATAGAGATAGATAGAGATATGTTTATGTATGTATATCTGAGAAGGTAATGATAATTTTTAACCATTGTTGAGAATTTATTATTATGTTCCAAAAATTGTTCTAAGGGTTTTATCTGGAATAATTTAACTCATCACAATTAACCTATTTTCCATGGAGTCATGTATTAACTTATCCCAATTTTTGAAATATAGTTCCTGTTAATCCCTATTTTTCAGGGGGAGGGGATGCAATGGAGGCACAGAGTGTTAAAGAACTTGTGGAGGAAGCAGGGTAGAAACCCATGCAGCCTGACCCCACAGCTTGCGCTCAAAATCCCCATGTCACTTCAGATAGATTTTTCTCAAAGATATGGGTAATTGTTTCGAGGTTTTCACTTAAAGGGGTAAATCTCAGTGATGCCTTCATGTGGAGCCTTCTGAGTCCCAGGGTGGGGGAGACAGAGCAGGAAACAGGAAACCCCTGGCGGTGCAGTACAGGGTACAGTGGAGGTGAGTCCCAGCACGGACAATGCTGACGGGCCAGTAAGTCCGCTAGTGGCTCCTTGTTAGTTCCCCGTGTAGCCTGTGGCTTCGGAGTCCCACACAAGTAGGCTGGGAGGGATGGGGAAAAACTCCTCCTCAGTAGAAATCCCCAACCCACCACCCTGGGGGTTTCCTGGGACCTGGATTTCAGCCACAGCCCTGAGAAAAAGACCTCCCCCCCCAGCAGGCGTGTCATGGAAGCGAGGTTCTGCCCCCTGCGCTCCTGGCCATGCATCAGATCCAAAAGGGTAATACACTGTTTCCAAATGAGTAGGAGAAAAATAATGGGGTCTGTGGAAAAATAACATAGAGCAAAGGAATGACAGCGTTATACAGAAGACCCAGGGAAGGGAGTTTCTTCTGAAAGGTATTACTCCAAACGAAGACATAAAAAAGAAATTTATCAGTAGAATACTGGAAAATATGACATCTATGAAAGAGGAACAGATCCCATAAAGAAAGAGAATGATGAAGTGAGAACGGAGGTAATTGACATGGAAAGGGTTGTAAAGAACCTGAAAACATGATAGCAGGTTTAAGATTCACGTAGGAGCTGGGGAGGGGCAGAGCCGATGTGAAGTACCAATCAGGACAAAGCCACAAGGGAAAGGCAAAGAATAAAACATTTTGAGAAAGGAGATAGACAGTAAAGCAGAAAACAGAAAACGAGTATACAACAATTGATACTCCCGAGGCGGGGCTCAGAATGGATTAACCCAGAAGTAAAGGTAGGAGAACTTTTCTGAAGGTCTCTGTATACGGATTTAGAAGAGTCACCCTTTATCAGATTAAAAGCAATAAAGAGATTCAACAGCATTTGAACCTCAGTACAGAGAGAGGTTTTGTAAGTATCGAGGCCCGGGTGAGAGGGAGCAAAGGTCAGGGGAGTTTAGTCTCCCAGGTTGCAAATCTAAATGTCTTAAAGCAGTAGAGTGACACATGCTCTGTTTGTAGGCCAGAGTGTTGTGACCCAGTCATCTTCTTATACACACTCTCGCCCTCAAGTGCAAGGGCAACAGCTGACCTCCATGGATGTGAAGAGCCTCAGAGATAGATCACCCAGATATTCTTTTTGAAAATAAATCATTTCTGGCTGATGTACTTTCATTCACCTAAGGATAAGCAAAATATCAAACAAAACAGTAGAAAATACTCAAGAATGAAAAAGAAGTAGTGGTGGCTGCCACAATACTAGAATAGAGTTCAATTTAAATGTTAATTGCGTACAAGATATAAAATAATGCAGATGTTGGAAAAATTTCTTGAGAGAAGAGGTGTGTAGATTAAAAAAATATTAAAACAGCTATCTGGATCAAATCAACTGGGTTATTTAAAAGAAAACAGAATGGGTAGGAGAAACTTATTTAAAAAGATAGGACATGGGACACTCAGTTGGTTAAGTGGCCGACTTCATTTCTGGTCATGACCTCGTGGTTTGTGGGTTCGAGCCCCACATCAGGCTCTGTGCTGACAGCTCAGAGCCTGGAGCCTGCTTCAGCTTCTGTGTCTCCCTCTCTCTCTGCCCCTCCCCTGCTCACACTCTGTCTCTCTCTCTCAAAAATGAATGAACATTAGAAAAAAATAAAAATAAATAAAAAGATAGGACACGGAGGCTAATTTTTCACTTATTGGCTACTAGAAATATCAGTTAAAAATAATTGTAATGTCTTTATGGTATCACTGGTGAAATGAAAATCTATGTCAGTCTATCAGAACACAGAGGAGTTTGGAACAACAAAAGCTCTATATAAAAGGAACATAAAACCCCCAGAAGCCTGAAGAATATTTTAGTGATGGCAATAAATTAGGTAATCTCCCCTAGTGAAAGAAAACATATGATTTGGGTCAAAAGCCAAATCTGTGTGATATTTGTAAGAGACTTAAAATTAACTAACAGAGGAAACTTAAAGCGAAAAGGCCAGGGAAACATGTGTGACTGCAGTAGAAACATTAACGCTGAGACGTTCACTTTCTTCCCAAATGTCATTTCCCTACCTTCCACTCAAACAGCTTTTCTTTTCTTTATGTTTTTATGTTAAGTGGGTATTTGGATTTTCACTTAAGATTTCATTTCAAGAAAGGATTTTACTGATATGAATACGTATGTTTCCAAAATGTCCACCTTGGGTCATCTCTGGGTTGAATTTTGGGCTTTAATCTCTTTGATTCTGTACATTAAAGAGACTAGATCTGTGTGGGGATGGTGTGCCTGTTGCTTTAAAAGTGTACTTACTCCAGTTTAGCATGTCTACCGTATGCCAAGTACAGACCAAGGACCTAATATAAGTAAGGCAGTAATTTCAGTCAGGACCTGGTAAAATTGTGGACAATTGAATTTTTTTCCCTGTGTAAAGTCAATAAATGCAGTGGCAAAAATTTGCAAGGCAGGTTAGATGCTCTTTCTCTTTTTAGTAAGATAGGTGTTTATAAGCTTTCTTAATTTACCATTTAAAATATGGGGGAAAGGGGTTCCCTGCCCTCATTCTACTGAGGGCCTGTCTTTGCCACCACCATGCATGTTCCTATTTCCCACTTTTTTTTCTCACCGTTTGTTTTCAGAGCAGCCAGTAGAAGCTTTTTGATATTCTCACGGACTAGGAAAATATGAAAAAACTCAAGGAAAATGTCCTTTTTCTCTCTCTTCCTTGAGTTTACAGACATTTGACTTTATGCATTTATTTTACTAAAGCACCAAAGGAGAAAAACGTGAGAGAATTATCAAAGGAAAAGGTTTTTTAAAAACTTTTTAATTTATTTCTGTGAGAGAGAGAGAGAGAGAGAGAGCAAGCATGAGCAGGGAAGGGGCAGAGAGAGAGGGAAGACACAGAATCCAAAGCAGGCTCCAGGCTCTGAGCTGTCAGCAGAGAGACCAACACGGGGCTTGAACTCGTGAACTGTGAGATCATGACCTGAGCTGAAGTCGGAAACTTAACTGACTGAGCCATCCAGGTGCCCCCAAAGGAAGAAGTTTTTGAATTTAGAGAGGTCTCCATCCAAACTGATATAAATAGCTAAGGACAGGCATTTTGGGTTAGCACCAAATCCATGTTTGAAAAGTGTCTTGAGTGTGTGTGTGCATGTGTAGTGTGTGTGTGTGTGTGTGTGTTGTTGTTGTTGGTGTTTGCTTGTCATTCCTCAGCCTCACCTGGGCTGCCAGCAGCTATGGAACCAATATTCTCACCACACTAAGTGACTTGCGTTTTCTCACTTCCCAGCTAGGCTGTCTCGTGTGTGGAAGCCTTCCTGCCCATTTACTTCTACCTTCCTGTTCAGGTGTCCCAAAGTCTCCTTTCCTGTAGATCCATGTAATATCCTTGTTGCATATGCTTATCTGCATTTGTACCTGAAGAGGTTTCTGTAAAGAGAAACTTCTAGCCCTCATTATTCATGCTGCCTTCCCACCAACTCAAAGGATACTGCATTTAGGAAAGAGATACTCATGGTCCGGGGATTACCTCCCACACTCAGTGGACACTTGTACAAACCATTCCCAGCAGTGGAAGGGGGACTGTTTCATCATAACCTGTATGTTTGCAGAGTATAGACATGTCATTTACCACATTCTCCTGAATCTCGTGAGATTCCTTTGGCTAATCTGTAAATTAAAAAAAAATTCAAAAGTGATCGCTCCCTCTTTGAACGTCTTACACATCAGTCTATTTTACAGGAGATCCACACACAGGTAGATTCACACAGTTACAAACTTTGACAAGAAAAGAGGTATTGGAAGTATAGTAAGTGAAATAGTTGTATGGTAAATGATTATGGTTAACCAAGTCTCTGTCTTCAAATATCTAAATCTAATTTTATGTTAAAAATAAGATTACTGCTTCATTGTTTGTATTTCTCCTTTGAGTACTTGCCTTCTGGTAAATTTTACACATCTTTGTGATGGCAGATTCATGACTTGGAGAGTGAACTTGGTAAAGAGAAAGAAGAAACTCAAAAGAAAATCCATAAACTTGAGGAAGCACTGAAGTGAGTAAAATTATAATATATTTAATTAAAAAATACTCTTGTTCTAAACCGTGAGCCAAATGAAGTAACTAGAACTTAAACATCATCTTTTTATAATAGCCTTGTTGTGATTTAGTTGGAGTCCATTTTCCATCATGAATCTCTATTTTCTGAATTTTATTACTAGCCAACACATTTTTTTTAGTGAAAAATCAGTTCATCTGTTTTTAAGTGATAGGAATGTAAGAAAATAGAACTTAGTGGTTTTAGATGCTTTCTTCCTTTTAAATGAAAACAAATTAAAAAGGAAAAAAAACCACAAGGTTTAGGTCTTGGGATGTTTAGGAATTCCTCTGTAGATTTTTTTTTCTTTTTTGAGAAATTTGCCAGTAATGAAATGTGCCAGTTATATTTGAAAATGGACTACTATACAACCATTGTTTAGAAAAGATTTTGTCTCATGATATGACACTTAAATATGCACATTAAAGTATCAGATTTTATTTGTCTTCTCCATTCATTTACTAGGTTGATTAGGCTTTTCTTATCAGTAGGTTTTATCGTTCAGTTTTTAGCTGGAAAACATTGATTTAGTCAATAAATATTGAGTTTCCACCATGTGTCAGGCAGTGTGTAGTCCCCTCCCAGAGGACCTTAGAGGTGGTTGGAAAGATATTCAATAACACTGGCAATTTTATTACAGAGTGATAAGAACAGGGTACTTGACCCGAAAAAGAGATTTAAGAAGGGAAGCTTACTTGAGTGCATTATACCTAGCTAGCTCCCAGAGAATCAGCTAATTAGATTCTTCTTTCTTCCTCAAACCTTCAAACAAGAATAACTTCTAGAAAGGCCAAAAAAGAACACCCAGAATCAAACAAACTTAGTATCAAATTCTGCCTGGGCAGATTGCATGACCGTTTCCTCTCCCTCATTTTGCTTGTTAATAAAATGTATTAGCTGAGTTGCCATAGAGAACATCTTAAAATAATTTATGTACGAGGACATCATGGGATATCAATTTTTTATCTACACAAGGACTTATTCCTTATTTGTTCACATCACTGCATATGAATTAGATAAAGTCAGAAGAGAACTGTAATATTCATTAAATGTTAAGTTAAACAAGTGTACTTTATGCTCTAACTTGGACAAAACTAGGGCATTCTGGCTCTCTTTATGGATGGGATGCCCTCCCTTTATTCTTCATTCATTTTGTCCTCCTTAAAATGTTGGTTAATAACTTTCTTCATCTATTCAGTTTACACACTTTTCATTTCTCTTTTGTTCTACTTGGTCTCTTTTCTTTCATAATCTCTTTATACTTTTTTCATTGATTTGTTGACTTGCATTTTATATCCCTAGAGAAGAGAAAATCCCTTTAGTAACAATACATCAACAAAGATTTGTTTGATACTTAACGATGCCTGTAGACTGTGGTATGATATACAAGTAGAAGGTTTAGAAGATATAGCTCAAGACATACTGCTGTTCTTTTTTTTTTTTTTTTTAATGTTTTATTTATTTCTAGGAGAGAGAGAGAGAGAGACAGCGTGAGCGGGGGAGGGTTAGAGAGAGAGGGAGTGACAGACTCTGAAACCGGCTCCATGCTCTGAGCTGGCAGTCAGTACAGAGCCCGATGCGGGGCTCGAATCCACGAACCACGAGATCATGACCTAAGCGAAAGTCGGACGCTTAACCAACTAAGCCACCCAGGCGCCCCGACATACTGCTGTTCTTAAAGACTATAGAGTCCGGGTGAGACATTGGAAGTACTTAGAGTTCTGGATATTCAGCTGTTGGCAGTAAGTGTATTTGGAATTCAGGAAGATCTTTTCAGGGGCGCCTGGGTGGCTCAGTCAGTTAAGCGTCCGACTTTAGCTCAGGTCATGGCTCAGTCAGTTAAGCGTCCGACTTTAGCTCAGGTCATGATCTCCCGGTTCTTGAGTTCAAGCCCCGTGACGGGCTCTGTGCTGACAGCTAAGCTCAGAGCCTGGAGCCTACTTCAGATTCTGTCTCCCTCTCTCTGTGACCCTCCCCTACTCATGCTGTCTCTCTCTCTCTCTGTCTCAGAAATTTTAAAAAATGTTTTTAAATTAAAAAAATTTTTAAAAAAAGATCTTTTCAGTGACATACTGAGAGTTTATGTCTAAAATAGTGTAGTATCTTTTAATGTTTATTGAACATTAAACAGCCCTGAAGCCTCTGTAGTTTTCTATATACAATGTTATCATTCACTGAGCCAAGTAACACTCTTTAAGACTTTAAAGGTCTGTACCAAAATACCAAAGTTTACTTGGAGTTAAAATTTTTTTTTGAATTTTTATTAAAATTGCCCTATAGGCCTGTTTCTCCCATCCCCTGTGCAGGTGATGTCTTCATTTTGACTAAATGTCTTGTCTGACCCTAAACGGTCCAGCCCCTGAGATAACAGGAACATTGTGGCATGAAGGGACAGAGTAAGTTGTTGTGTGGTCTAAACTTTAGGGTGAACAGCACAAGTTGGCTTTCTCCCCAAGGAAAACAGTCTGGAGGATGCTGCTACTACCTTTGAATCTAAGAACTGTGTTAGACCCAATTGGGGTCCAGGGACAATTCCATAGACAGCTATGTGTGATATAGAAATTGCCTTGATTATTAGCAAAACGTTTTCTCTAATAAATATGCACAAACTGGAAAATCTCACTTTCAAATGTGGTGGTGGTATTCATTCATTTCATCATTTTTTCATTTACTCATTAGGGGTGCATGTTGAATGTGTGGTAGACACCAGGAGAGAACAGGAATTCATACGTAGGAATTCATATATGTGTGAACCCATGACAGATGTATTCAACTCAGTCTGCAGTTAAGAGCTCGAGGTGATACCTGAGAACCTCTCATTATTTAAGAGGTTCTGATTTGAAGTCAGCCTTCACTTTAAATGCCTATTCCTTAAAGCTCGTTTGCCTCTTGTTACTGTTTTTCAGAAATTATTACTATACTACATAGAGTTTTTATTCTACACAAATCCTAAATATTTTTTGCTTTCTATTTTGTTTTTATTCTAGACAATAATTTTAATATTCTTCAATAACTGAAAGTTATCTGAAACTATCAATGGTATGAATTGTATGTGTTCATTTGTTCTTCAAAGATACGTAATTAAAATATATGGGAAGCTTAGTAGACTAATGAATGGAAAATGACCATAGATCACAAGATAATTTGGTATAGCTCTTTGAAGGCCTAACACAGATTTTTTTTCCTTATTTTTAGAGAAGTAAAAATCTATAAACAAGAGAGGTAGGTAGTATAGATTTGGTTTATTCTTTTTTCAATATTCATATATTTTTAACAGATTTGATACCTGAGTTTTTTGTGCTATAAAAATAATAAAACATTGTTATGAGGTACTGTATATGTTGTCTGTTTTAAAGTATTTAGTGAAACATTCCTAAGTATTCTTTTTGACTGATACTCTCAGTCTTCTTTTGCAGTAAAATACAAAACTGCCTTGTGGGGCGCCTGGGTGGCTTAGTCGGTTAAGCGTCTGACTTTCGCTTAGGTCATGATCTCCCGGTTCGTGCGTCGGGCTCTGTGCTGACTGCCACCTCAGAGCTGGAGCTGTTTCAGAGCTCCCTTCCTCTCCTCCCCCTCCCTGCTGCTCTCTCTCTCTCTCTCTCCTAGAAATAAAAAAAAACATAAAAAAAAATTTTTTTTTAAATAAATAAAATAAAATACAAAACTGCCTTGAAAGATTTATTCTGATCCTTTTACTTTTTTTGCATTGTCAAATTAAACATTATGTGTCTTTCTAATATATATATATATATATATATATATATTATATGAGCTTTCTGGTTTTTAGTTAGTACTGAAAATATGTAGTCATGATTTTACTAGAACATATGATAATGTTGGTCTGTAGATGATATAGTGAGAAATGACCCTATAGGAAGCAAGCCGTTATTTAACTAAAGGATACTGTTTTGGTTGTAGTTGTTATGTATAGATACATATGTACATGTGACTGTGTGTGAATGTATATACCACAAATAACACTTCTATTGGGTTTTAAGAAAAAATATAGAGGGATGAAACAAAGGCAAATCTGGGCCTGAACCTCTCAGCCCAGGGGCCTCTTGACATTACTAAAACTAATATGCATATTTGTTTTGTTTTGTTTTTAATATTTTTATTTATTTCTAGGAGAGAGAGAGACAGTGTGAGCAGGGGAGGGTCAGAGAGAGAGGGAGATACAGTATCTGAAACAGGCTCCAGGCTCTGAGCTGGCAGTCAGCACAGAGCCCGACACGGGGCTCGAACCCACGAACCACGAGATCATGACCTAAGAGAAAGTCGGACGCTTAACCGACTAAGCCACCCAGGTGCCCCATATGCATATTTGTTAAAAGGCGACATCTTATGAAAACTGGCTATTCCTTTATTCTTCTTTTTAATCATTGCCTTAAATTTTTATCGCAGTTACTTTATAATCCTGAAACAGGTTTATCTGACTTTTTGCAAATTTTTATAATATATAAAATGTAGATTATAAGATATTTGAATATATAAATATTTAGAAACGTATGTTAACTTTGCTCCTGCTTAGAATTTGTTGTAAATAAAAATACTATAAGGGAAACAGTGGCTAATTGTACCCTTACAATTTTTAAATAATCTTTTTAAAGCTAGGTCATAGAGTACCATGGTTTAAAATCTGAAAGATAAAAGAAAGAGCATACAGGAAAAGCTCCCTTCCATATAAGCCTTCTAGCTATGTATTTCCCCTTTCTGGAAGGAGCCATGTTGCCCATTTTTGTGTGGCCTTTCACCTGCAAGCATGAATATTCCTTCCCCATCATCTTTCCTCTTGTACTCTACATACATCCTCATCTTTCTTTTTTTGTTACTCAGTGACAGTTGAGTAGTTTATATACTCATCAATATAAACTAGAGATTGTTCCCTATAAGGACAGAAAGAGCTTCCCCATCTAATTTATGTACTTGATATAATCTGTGTAACCGGTCGGTATTACTGCCAGTTCTTCCATCCGTCATCCAGTACCTGTATGGTTTGATTTTAACCCTTAAATCTGTGATCCATTTGGAATGTATCCAGGGTAGGCTGTGAGGTAGGGATCCCGTTGTTTTTCTTGTTTGTCCGGTGCTTACTTTACGTACCTCAAGAGCATTTATTTAATAAGCTAGTCTCTCCCTCATGAGTTCTGCCACAGGCTCTCCATCATTGGATGTGTTTCTAGACTTTCTGTTCCGCTGCAGAGTTCTGGATATGCTTGCACCAGCCTTATACTCTTTTAATTACTGCAGTTTAAAAATAATGTTTAATGTCTGGTAGGACCTCTTTTATTCTGCCACAGTGGTCTTTTTTGGAATCTTTTTTTCTTGTTTATATTTTTCCACTTGAGCTTTACAATTAGCTGTTGAGTTAAAAAAAAAAAAAACCCAAAAAACAAAACCTTAGTCCTATTAGTTTTTCTGTTAATGTTTCCAAACATGTATAGCTCAACAAAGGAATTGACAGTTTTTAACGTTAAATGTTTTTATACAAGACCATGATATGTCTTTCTGTTGGTTCAGGTCTTCCCTTGTGCCCTTCTATAGCTGTACCTTTTTTTGAAACAGACATTGTTCTTCAGAAATTTATGTTACTTAAATGTCACAAGTTGGTTCTTTTATATTAAGCATATGTACTAGTATTTTGACTATCAGGGTAAGTGATGCAAGAATTGAAACATGTAGGAAGTTGTACCTTCTAGGTTTGAAGTTTCATACAGAATTTGAGGTATAGATTTTTTAAAATCTCTGTGCTTTTGGGGGACCTGGCTCAGTTGGTTAAGTGTCCAACTTGGTTTTGGCTCAGGTCATCATTTCACAGCTTTGTGAGCTTCAGCCCCTCATTGGGCTCTGGGCTGTCAGCAGAGGCTATTTAGGATTCTCTCTCTCCCTCTCTCTGTGGCCCTCCTCCAGTTGTGCTGTCTGTCTCTCTCAAAGTAAATAATCTTTGGGAAAAAAATATAAAATCTCTGTACTTTTTTTTGGACACCCCATGTACTTTTATATGAAGACTGTAGAACTCCTTAGGGCATTACTTGATTTGTTTAGACCTCTGTAGCCATTCAATCCCTTATATTTGATTTAAATCAAATTAATTTATTAATTCCTCCTAACATATACTGTGTTCTAGGAACTTTGTTGGTACTAAGTATAAAGTGCTGAACAAAGCAGTAAAGGTCTCTGCTATGGCCGCCATATACAGCTGCACAGGTTTTGTACTGTGTAATACATCATTCATTAGCACATTACTATGGTCCACTGCATATTAGTACCCGCACTATGGAGGGCGCCGTTCAGAGAGACTACCATGTGATGTTCTAGAAGTCGGGTGTGTTTTCTTGCTTTAGTCGATAACCTCAGGTATTATTGATCTTATTTTATTTACTTAGTAGAAAATAATTATTTCGCCTTCTCTTAAACTAATGTTGGGATTGATGCCCTGTTTGTAAAGATAGAAATTTTTTTTTATAATAGAAATAGAAAAATAGAAAAAAATGTTTCAGATACCATTTCAAGAATTCAAGTTGGTAATTTATACGAAGTCTGCTTAACCTCCTCTGCCCATGGTATCTTTTTAAAGCTCAATTATCCGAGCACCTCGTAAGGGTCTTCTCGCTTAGCTAGTTTTCCTTTACTGGTTACCATCAACTCAGACTTTCAGACCACATTTCGGGCATCCTTTGTGTAATGTTTTCCTCTGTTTATGTATGCATGATGACTGTCAGTGTTGTTTTCTTCTGTGATGTATGGGCGCGAGTGCAAGTACGGAGCTCCTTACTTCTCCGCCGTCTTGCCCTCTCCAGTTGTTTTCTTCTGGAAGCCAGTCTAATGGGATGTCTCCAAAGCTACCCAACTTTTCCTTTCAGAGTAAAAACAATCCTAGGAGCTTAAATACAAAGTCTTATTTATTATGGAATTTCTATCCAGAACTCTTTAGAATTCTACTGATTTTTTGTAGTGCTGATTCTAGGCAGCTTATGGATTTGAAATGGTTTCAGGATTATATCACTTAAATAATGGATGAATATAAGAAAAATAAATAACTTAAAAAAATAACTTCAAGTAGAGTTTATTTCAGCAAGTAAATAGTTTGTATATTTGTAATAATAGTATGTAATGGATTTATAATACAGAGTGAGCTGTTATAAGGTAAGTAAAACATCTTTTTAAAACAGACTGAAATGACTTTTATAGTATAAACAAATATTAACATAGAATTAAAATTAAAATATAACATAAACATGTAGGAAAAGGGGGATATTATTGTACTAGCAATAAAATTATTTCTGTATTTAAATTCTAAATTTGCCTGACCTGAACTCTTTCAGGTGGTTTTAGGAGGCATAAGAGTTGGACTCAGGACCCAACTGTCATAGATCCTAATTCCGGCTCAGGTTACTAGCTCTGTGACCCTACATATGGTGCTTAACTTCTATGTGATGTAGTCTTCACATCTGTAAAATGAGAATAATAAGATCTTCTTCTTAACATTGCTGAGAGGCTTGGAAGCATTAATATAAGCATTTAGAACAGTGTGTGTTATTTATATGTATGAGCCCTTCATATTTAGTTTGTCATTGTCTTATCAGAGGGTACAAACTTCTTCAGAAAAAGTCATCTTTTCCTGGCACCAGTATTTTTTAAACAGCTTTATGATGTATAATTATCACAGCATAGACTTTACTTGTTTTAAGTGGTGCTGAGAGTGGTTTTTAGTAAATTTACAGTTTGTGCCACCATTGCCGTGATTCAATGTTAGATCATTTTCATTAGCCCAAAAGATCCCTTATGGCACCAGATTTTAGAAGGAAATTATCATAACTGATTTTTTTTTCCTGACTGAAGGGAATAAGGGACAAGATCTTCACCAGTTATTTTGTGTATTGACCACTTCTTAGTTTGACCCTCAATCAAACGAAGTCATCATACTGAGGTATACTTTGTCGTTTTGTGGAGACCTAACCTAACGGAGTCCTAATGTGTTGCTTTTGGGATTTTTAACATGCTGATGTTTTAACTTAATACAGGGATGAATTTAGAAAGCAGATTGTGTGTGTGTGTGTGTGTGTGTGTGTGTGTGCACATGTGGGCACAGGCATGGACGTGTAAATACACTGAGAGGGACCTGGAACTGTATACATATGCCAGAGTGTTTGGGATGAGCATAGGGGGGATGTTCATGTATATAACCCTCTCTGTATTGATATATAGTTTGAGTCTTTTCCAATAAGAGTAGTGTGTATTACTTTTCTAGCTTAATAGTAAAAGACAAAAAAAACCCAAACCAACAGTAGGGATTTTAGAAGAAAGAATTCTGAAATATTAATAATGGTTACCTCTCGTTGGTGAACATATGGGACTTAAAAAGAATTTCTCTGCATTTGACATATTCGAAAATACACACGTCCAGTAGTTCCTCATAGTCTTGATATACTTTCAGCTTGTCCTAACTCTCTTAGCCAGCATGGGCTGGAGCAGGCAGGAAACCCAGACAGTCTCTGGAACTACCTGAAGTCTAAACATTTTGGTTTTTTTTTTTAAGTTTATTTTATTTATTTATTATTTTGAGGGAGAGAGACAGAAAGAATGCAAGTGGGCGGGGGGGGGGGCAGAGACAGAAAGAGAGGGAGAGAGAGGAATCTCAAGCAGGCTCTGCACTGTCAGTGTGGAGCCGTCTGTGAGGCTTGAACTCATGAACTGCAAGATCATGACCTGAGCCAAAGTTGGACACTTAACCGACAGAGCCATCCAGGTGCCCCTAAATATTTTGAGTTTTTGATTGGAAAAAACCTTTCATGTATTTCCTGTAACAAAAGGATAGGTGACAAGGTTGATATTACTTTTTTTTATAGGTGAGAATTTTTGTCACCTTGAATAAAGGGTTTCTCTGCTACATTTTAAGAAAGGATATTAGGAAGCCTGTGGAATATAGAATAGAACATACAGCTTTCTATGTCATTAGGAGATTCTTAATGAAAGTAAAAAAAAAGGTATCTGCTATGGGAAATTATATTACATTTTTGACATGCTTTAAGTCTTCTTGTGGGAATTCTCATAAAATAAATAGATTCATTTTCCACTTTTAATTTATGAATCTTATCTGGTTGTAGTACACATATTTTGATTCCTGATATCAGAGCAGTTTGCACATACTGGTTATGAACCCAAGAGAAAGGCACCACACACTGGTTATGGATCCCTGGGGAGGACTCCAACCACGTGGAGGACAACAAAGAGCATCACAGTGCCAGCCACCGGGAATAGAAGTCCAAGCATGTCTGCCTACTGCACCTTAGTATGGGAGTCACCAAGGACACAACACACTTGAGCACTGAACCAAACAATGCTTTACTTACACAGGGAAGACACTGCAAGATCTACTTCGGTGGTGGGCTCGGTCCCCCACGGGCGATGGCTCTCTCCCCACGGCTGCCACAAGGCAACTTGCCTACCTCTCCCGTGCTGTAGTAGAAAGAGCCCGTCTGTCCTCTCCCTGTGAAGGGCAGGCATTTAATAGTGAAGTTGGCCAGGTGCCAGATGATGCACATACTTCAAGGACAACAGAACATTCTTTGAGCTGAAACAGGGAGAAATATCCCCACCCAAGGAGGGAAGCCCAGCACAGGCTTTGGGCGCTCTTTATCCTTGGAGGAGTGTTCCAAGCCCCAATGCCCATTCTTATGTGGCCAAGTCAGGGAGTCAGAAGTACATGCAGAAGGCTGCCTTTCCCAACACCTAAATCTGCTTATATTTCAAGGCAGGTGAATCTCATGCCTGACCTGTACTTCAGGGAGATGATTCTGGCAGGAGTGAGAATGTCATACAGATGAGTAACAGGAAATCAGAAGCAGGACAATAAGGAAGACAAGGACACCATTAACAGTCCATGTGAAACACAGTGGACTCGGAGGGTGGCGCGTCTGTGACGGAGAATAAATGCAGCCTCCATGGAAGACAGGTGCTTTGGAGCTATTGAGTCTCATCTAAGCATTTTTTAGAATTCAGAGTCAGAATGAACTTCCACAAACAAATTCCAAGAGCTATGCTGATGGAAAAGCTATACTCCTTGATATTTTTATTCCACATCGAGATAACATAGATTGTAAGAGTAAATGGAAATATTAAATAAAGATACTGCATTTTATTGTATTTCATTTTTTTAAACATTTTATTTATTTCTGAGAGAGAAACAGCATGGGGGGATTCAGAGAGAGAGGGAGACACAGAATCTGAAACACTCTCCAGGCTCTGAGCTAGCTGCCAGCACAGAGCCGGACACGGGGCTCGAACCCATGAACTGTGAGATGGTGACCTGAACTGAAGTCGGCCGCCCAACCGACTGAGCCACCCTGGCGCCCTAGATACTGCATTTTAAAATACTGTTTTGTAATCTCAGAAGATACAAATTTAAAGCTGCTTAACTATTATTATTTTTTTTCCAGCTTTATTGAGTTATGGTTGACGTATAACATTGTTTAAGCTTAAGGTGTATAATGTGTTGATTTGCTACACTTATGTATTGTGAAATGATCGCCATGATAACTTTGGCCAACACCTCCATCAGCTCACAAAGTTACCACTTCTTTTGCAGTGAGAACCATTAAGATCTACTCTCTTAGCAACTTTCAAGTATATAATACAGTTTTGTGAACTATGAACGTTGTGCATTAGATCCTAAGAAGGTATTCATCCAGTAATGGAAGTTTGTACTCTTCAACAAACATCTTCCCCTTATCCCTTCCCTCCCAGCCCCTGGCCTTCACTATTCTACTCTGTATCTGAATTTCTTAAAAATATTCCTTATATAAAGGATATCATACAGTATTTGTCTTTCCTAGTCTGACTTATTTTACTCAGCAGAGTGCCCTCAACGTCAATCCATGTTGTTGCAAATGACAGGATTTCCTTCTTTTTATGGCAGAATAATATTCCACTGGCGTGTGTGTGTGTGTGTGTGTGTGTGTGTGTGTGTGCCACAACTTTTTTATCCATTCATCTGCCAGTAGACACTTTGGTTGTTTCCATGTCTTGCCAATCGTAAATAATGCTGCTATGAATCTGGGGGTGCAGATGTATTTTTGAGTTGGTGATTTCATTTCATTTGTATATATTCCCAGATGTAGTGTTGCTGGAACGTATGGTGGTTCTATTTTTAATTTTTTGAGGGTCCTCCATACTGTTTTCCATAATTCAGCCCCTATTTCTTTAAGTAAGCTTCCTCCTCTCTTTTCCCTGTCTTCTTCTGAAACTCCACAAGTTCACAAATTGGCTTTTCTGATGGTATCCCACAGTTTATGTAGGCTTTTATTCATCCTTTTTTTCCTCCTATGGGTAATTTCCTGTCTTCTGTCTCATAGATCCTTTTTTCCTTTCTATTTTTTTTTCTTGATCCACATTGGTGTGGATGGTGTTGGTTCTTTTCTATGACCACTCTCTATTGTATTTTTTTTATTTCATTCATTGTATTCTACAACTCCAGAATTTCTCTTTGGTTCTTTTTTTTTTTTTTTTTTAATAATTTCTCTTTGTTAAACTTCTTATTTTGTTCGTGTTCTTGATTTCATTGAATTGTCTTTCTGTGTTCTTTGTATCTCATTGAATTCCCTTAAAAATATATTTTGTATTTTTTGTATCGTGTAAATCACAGATCTCTATGTCTTTGGGTTCATTTGCTAGATTATTGTGATCCTTTGCTGGTGTCTTGTTTCCTTGATTTTTCATGTTCCTTGAAGTTTTGTGTTGCTATCCTCACATTTGAAGTAGCAGTCACCGACCAGGGTCTTTACTAATTGCCTTCAGGAGAGAAATGCCTTCCTTTAGCCCTGCTGGTTATTCTGAAGCTTTCTCAGATTTTTCTAGAGAACACCTGCTCTATACTTTTCCTTCCTCTTGTGCAGAATTCCTAACCTTGTACACCATTCTTTCATCCTGCACCATGTCAGGCTTAGTGTCGACACACTCTTGGTTTTACAGAAATGGCACAGAGCTCGAGTTTGTGGTCTTTTCCTGGCCCGCGGATTTAAGGCTGGCTCTCCGTGCATTCTTCCTAGCCATTTGCTCAAGCTTGCGCTGGTTCCTGCCACTGGGGCTCTGCGCAGGGAGCTGGCCACAGGGTGAGGCTGTGTGTGGGTAAGGTGCACAGGGTGCTATGGGTGGGTGTGGGCCTATTGAGGGATCTCAGTAAGGCAGTAGGGTGTTCCCAGTGGCTCATCGGCAGGCTTCTTGGTGGAATCCATGATGGAGTGAGTAGGACGCGAGCCCTACGCCTCTGAGAGCCCTATCTACTCTTCTCCCAGCCTCTTCCCACCCCCTAATCATGTAGCATCCTTCAGTACTCTGGATGGGGCGAGACAGAAGTGAATTTCTTTTGCACATCCTTTAGGTTCGTGAGACTCCGTTGTTCCATAGCACTGTAGTTTATTCTCATCTATTGAATAATACTTCAAAGGGAACACACCACAAGGTATTTATCCATTCTACTGTCAGTTTCTCGTTTGGGGATATTATTAATAGTGCTGCAGTGGATCTTCTTACCATGTTTCTTCTGGTAGACACATATACACATTCCTGTTAGATACATACCTTCATCCAAATTTTTATGTTGTGCCAAGCTAGACACATACAGGCTTTTAGATTGTTCAATGGCATTGTCAAAGAACCGAGTGAAGTTAGCAGGGGTTCAGGTTGCTTTAGGACCAAAGGGTAGAAGTTATTGGAGGCCTTTTTCACTGTTACTACACCGTGGTGCAGTTTTGAACCTCTGATTCTGAGAACACAGTCATTATATCAGCTTTATTTGTTTGGAGGGTCAAAGACACAAGTGATCTGATTCATAGGCCTACTGGTTTGTGAATGGGTGATGATAAGCTAATTGAGCAAGTGTGACAAGTAAGGAAAAAAATGACAATTTCTTAAGGCCTTATTTTACTATATTATTGATTTTTAAAATATTCCCACAACAAAAATTTCTCTTAACAACAGCTGTTTTTTTTTTAAATGTATAATCATATTTTCAGGTAACACTGCTTTTTCAAGTATAATTTCACTTACATATAGAATTATTAGGAAAAAATTCTTGAGGGGCACCTGGGTGGCTCAGTTGATTAAGCATCCGACTTCAGCTCAGGTCATGATCTCACATTCACAAGTTCAAGCCCCACATCGGGCTCTGTGCTGACAGCTCAGAGCCTAGAGCCTGCTTCGGATTCTGTGACTTTTCTCTCTGCCTCTCCCCCACTTGTGCTCTGTCTCTGTCTCTCAAAAATGAATAAACATTAAATTTTTTTAATTAAAAAGTTCTTGATGTTTTCTGAGGTAATTCAGAATGTTCTTGAATTATATTTTTATTTGTTTTTCAGCCACTCTCAGTGCTAGTGCTAGTCGGCAGATGTTCATCATTTGGTTTATCGAAGGTCATACTGTAAAATTACTTATTTATAGAAAATGAGCAGCACCTCTTCTTCTGCCTGACTTAAGAGTTTTGTTTAAAATGCAAAAACTTATGAAATATTTTTGGGGTGTTATTTTTCCAACACATTTTAGAAAACACAGTCTTTTCTTGCTTTAGGTACACAGTATTTATAATCCCCCATTACAGTGGAAAGCAGATTATTTACCCCTAAAGTTATATTTTTAAACCTAAGTGGAAAAGCTTCCCTGTAAGGTTCTTTTAAATCTCCTTCATTTATCTTTTGGTTGTTTGTTGTTATAAATCAACATTTATCATATTAGTAGGAATGGGGATTAATCTTCAAATAGGAATGTCTTAGAGTTTAGATAATAAAACTGCAATGTTATAATGACAGTGTTTTTGTCCTTTTATTTGCTAGTAACTAATCTTAAAAGAAGACTTAAATGGAATACTAAATAATCTTCTGATTATTCCAAAGAGGCAGTAGGCTACATTTTGATTAGGTTTATTTTTTATTGGAACATGGTTTATTGCAAAAAATTTATATAAAGTTCCATTAAAAGCAGATAACTTTCCAGTTTACCCAGGAATTTGAATTTTGATAGAAAGAGAGAACTAGGTTCAATCAGCCTCGTGTTGAAATTTTCAGGTATAGCTGAATCGTATAATTCTAAATTCAGTTTTATATATTGCCAACGTGAGGGGCTGCGACTTGGTCATTTTGTTTGTGAGGTTGGTGAAAAAAAATCTCAAGGAATTACTAGTGATATGCACTTTAAAATGGGAAACATTGAATTAAGGAGCTATATAGAAAGAAGCTAAAGATTTCTGTGCCTAATAAGTGAATGAAAACATCTTTACCTTGATAAGAAAATGTATTCTGTTTAGAAAACAAATTTGTACTTTGACAAACCTTTCTTGGAAGATTGATTATAAAAGCTGTTCCACCGCAATATAAAGTAATCTATAACTTACGATACTTGATAAGCAAGATGTGGTGTTTGCTTTAACCAAGAATATGTAAGTTTAAAGATGAATTGAGTTTGTAAATTTTCAGCATATTTTCCTGTTACTATTATTACTGAAATTTGGAAGAGATACAACTTATAATGTATTATTCAGTGAAGATATGTCAGATTTTCATATCTGCCTATAATTTTACCTCCCACAACCTAGAAATAGTGTAGAGGGAGGGGCAAGAAGAAATGGACGCATATGGCATCTTTGTAGATTTTCTGCAACTGGAATTAAATTGAGTATATCAAGATAGGGTTTAATGTAACCAGAAACTGGTAAGTTATATCATAGTTGAGTTATTTATTTATTTTTTTTCTATTTTTATTTATTCTAGGAGAGAGAGAGAGAGAGAGAGCGTGAGCAGGGGAGGGTCAGAGAGAGAGAGGGAAACGCAGACTCTGAAACAGGCTCCAGGCTCTGAGCCGGCAGTCAGCACAGAGCCTGACACGGGGCTCGAACCCACGAACTGCGAGATCATGACCTAAGCGAAAGTCGGACGCTTAACCGACTAAGCTGCCCAGGCGCCCCGATAGTTGAGTTATTTAAAAAGTTTTTTATTTGCTACGCCACTTACATTCTAAGCTATTCCAAAAGAGAAATGCTTTGTTCCCCCACTATTATGATAGAGTGCTTATATTAAGCACTTTAAGGGTGAACTCTGGATACTGACATCCAATGGGAAAAATTTTTAAGTATCAATTCTTTAGCTTTACTTTTATTATAAAACTTGATATATTTGCTCTATAAAATTGAAAACTGACAGAAGAGCACTAATAGAAAAATGAAAATAGCTTATGATCACCTTAAGTAGAGCTGTTTAATAATATTGTTATACCATTTTAATTGCTTCGAATACTTACTAAATCCTGAGCTCTCATACAGTGATGACATCCCCTCCCACACTCTGTGCTGTTTTCTTTTTCCCACACTCGACTCTTTATCTCCAAAGTTGTCTTAGCCATTCTTATTTGCTCTTCTATTTCAATTTCAGAATTAGGTTTTACTAAAATTCTGTTGATATTATATTTGCATTATCTTTAAAAGTAAGAATTAAAAATTTTACTAAATTGGTTTCTTTCTTCCACAGATAGTATATTTCTTCATTAGTCTGTTTTAATGACTTTTAATGTTTATAATTTTTCCCACATATATTTTACATAGTTTTGTTAAATTTATCCTTATATATAGTTTATGCTATCATTTTTTTTAATCTTTTTAAACTTGTAATTATATATATTGATTTTTTTCAAGTTTATTTATTTTTAAGAGAGAGACAGAGTGCGAGCAGGGAAGGGGCAGAGAGAAAGGAAGACACAGAATCTGAAGCAGGTTCCAGGTTCTGAGCTGTCAGCACAGAGCCTGATGTGGGGGCTCGAACTCATGGACCAGACCACAAGATCATGACCTGAACTGACATTGGGACTCCCAACCAACTGAGCCACCCAGCTGCCCCCAAACTTATATTTTCTAATTGAAGGACCCAGTTGATAGAAACACATTTTAAAAAATATATAGGGGGTGGTTGGGTGGCTCAGTCGGTTGAGCATCCAACTCTTGATTTTAGCTCAGCTTATGATCCCAGGGTTGTGGAATCGAGCCCTGTACCAGGCTCCGCACTGATAGCATAGAGCCTGCTTAGTATTCTCTCTCTCCCTCGCTCTCTGCCCCTCCCATACTTGCACTTTCTTTCTCAAGTAAATTTAAAAAATACTTTGTTTTTGTTTCCATCCAGCTATATTGCTTTCGCTGTGGAAATTGTAGCTCCCTGCATACGGTGTACTGTCATTCATTCATTCTTTACTCTCAGGCCCGATCTTTCCTGGGACTTACTGACTCTGAATGGATACTGGATGTATATAAAACATTTATGGATATTATTCTGATTTTCTCTGTTACATGGAAGAATCCCAGCTACCACATTTTAAAAATTTGTTTAGACACAGAATCTTTTACCTGAGGGAGGAAGAGGGTGTCTTCCTACCTCATTTTTCTCCTCATTTTTCTCTGGTTCTATTTCCTAAGACCCATTTACTTTTGCTCTTAGGTGGACCTGTACAGATACTTTATCAATCTGCTTCCATTTGCCTTGTACTTATTGGGGATCCCTCCCACCTTCTTTCATCAGGTTATTTATCTCAGTTCTTGTTCTTGGGATTTTGCCCCATTTTTCCCCCTCTTTTTGTCTTTCTGGGTATTTTAGTGAGTATTTGCAGGATTCAGGAGATATTAGCCAGATTCCATTTTGTATATGGAGACCAGAACTATTTTTAACTTATTTTCTGAGAGAATTCGTTTTGAAATGTAATATATACACTCCCATCCTTTTTACCACTGCATACCGAAAACAATTTATGGAAAGTCAGAACCGTCATTTGTGGAATCACTTATTGTGATTTACTGTAGATTCAATTATAGATTAGTTTATGTGACTAAAATCTAAATACACTGTGACCTCCCCATGACCTTGAAACTTGATTTTTAAAAATTCCTTGATCTCAGCTTGCTTTGTGGTCTTTGCCTCTTTCTCAGGAGGCTAGCAAGCCATGTGGAGCTGTGTGACCTCCTGAGCCGTGTAACGCCTGCAAAATTAATAAGTGAATCAAAGGCCGACTCAGATCTCCCAAGTGGTTTTCTTCTAACTCCAGAAAATCATCAGAGTCTCTGCTGCATGAGTATTCTTTCATTTTTCATACCACTGAATGTGCTTTATTAACCTAATAAACCACAGTCAACTCCTTCTGAACTTTTATCCCTGTTTTAGCTTTCCTTCCTGACATGGTGTGTGCCATCATATACTCGTGGAGCACCAGGGAGGCCTTTCTCGTCACTTTGTCATCGTCTCCTCCTGGTCACCTGCCACCTGTCACCGAATACGTGTGAAGTTGGTGCTATTTCTGTTCTTGTGCCTCTAAACCAAAGTCGTTTCTACTTTGATTAAAGTCCTTGTTTGCATCCCTTCCTTTCCCGTATGCTGTGGACTTAGAAAGCTGTCCTCCAGGCCCTTCCTCACATGCGTTTTTTGATTCCTTTCACAATTACAGCCGTTTTCTCCATCGTGCAGACTAATTTGAGACCCCTTTGTCATCTCCCAGCTGCACTGGTCCTTTTAGCATGTAGACAAGAGTAAGTATCTACCTTGAAACCCCCTTTCTCAACCTCTGCCCTCCCCCCCATCTGTGACCCTTTTTCCTCTTTGCTGTTTTTTAATTTATATATCGAGAGAGAGAGAGAGAGAGAGCAAGCGAGCATGTGCGTTCGTGAGTAGGAGAGGGGCAGAGAAAGAGGTAAAGAGGGAGAATCCCAAGCAGGCTCTGCACTGTCAGCACAGAGCCCGACATGGGGCTCCATCCCACGAACTGAACTGCGAGATCCTGACCTGAGTCGAAATCAGGAGTCAGACCTTAATGGAATGAGCCACCCGGGTGCCCCTTCCTCTTTGCTTTTATAGGCAGATTTCTGCAGCTATTTTCTGAATTTCCTCCCAGTTTTTCATCTTCAGCCCAGTCCAGTCTGGCTTCTTTCATCATGTTACCAAAGCTTCTCCTGAGTTTTCAGGGATCTTCGAACGGGATTTTGTTCAGTCTCCCTTCCCTACATTTTCTTCTTCAGTTTTTGGGACACGCATTCTCCTGATTTTCTTCCTTCTACTCCGTCTTAATTGCATTTTCATCTCCTGCTCTGCTCCCTCTGGATCCTCTCCAGGACAATCCAATCCAAGCCCATAACTGTAGAAAGCATTCTTCCATACCATTCTTAGGGCAATGACTTAGTCATGTATGTCTTAGTCTCAGGCCCTTTACTCTCTTAATATTTTTCATAGCACTTATTACTATATATTTGAATATTTGTAATTATTTTCTGCTTCTACAGCTCCACTTTTAAATTCACTTCTTACAGAGTTTCAGTATGTCCCAGTAGCCACTGCTTTCCCTTCACCTTTTCTCCTTCATGCTCCTCATATCTTTGCCCTTTCTGTGCTTTCTTCTTGTTCGTTTTGATGTTCTTCTGCTCAAGTTCATGCTTTCTTGGTCTGCAGATTGAGTCATTCTAAACATATGTTCAGTTTGGCCTGTCAAATAGTTTGAAAAACTTGAATCAGTTGCCAACATTATAAAATTAGGAGACTTCATGTGAAATTTGAGTTTCTGTTTTTCTCTTAAACCATGCAAGCTCTAGCAACACTAAGCCATTTTCTCTTGTGGCAACAGGTACCTAGCATTGATTGGATAATGCTTGAATGAGGTCATAATGGGAATCACAACAGTTTTCAAAGAATCGTTGTCATTGAGACCACTTTTTCTGTTCTTTAACATTTTTTTTTAATGTTTATTTTTGAGAGAGAGAGAGGGAGGGAATGCGTGGGAGAGGGGCAGAGAAAGAGGGAGACACAGAATTTGAAGCAGGCTCCAGGCTCTGAGCTTCTGAGGTGTCAGCACAGAGCCTGATGCGGGGCTTGAACTCACGAACCGTGAGATCATGACCTGAGCTGAAGTCAGAGGCTTAACCGACTGAGCCACCCAGGCACCTCCACTTTTTCTGTTCTTGATGCAATTAAATTAGTAATCAATAATAAGCAGATGGTTTTCTTCTTAAACCCTTAGGTTTAAACTTATACTTTTAAATAACTTAAGGCTAAAAAGGAGATCATAATAAAAATTTCCAACTATTTAAAATGCAAAGATAATAGAGTATTCCTCATCAGATGTTAGGAAGTGTCTCTCATCTAGTGTCTGGGTGAAATGAACTGAGCCTTCACCTTGAGAAATGAGGCAACGACAGCAGAGACGATATGAAGATAATGGAAGAAATAAAGCTAAAAGCAGAAAGTAATGAAATGGGAAACACGAAGCAGAGTTATCACCAAAACCACTTTGAAAAGGGGTTGGTAAAGTAGACAGGGCTCTGTTTTTCAGATTAAAAAGAGAGGAAACTTAAGTAAAGAATGAAACATTAACCCCAAACCCCAAACTGGGAATATAACTCTATGCAGAGAATGTTGTTTTAGGTTCATTCTTCCCATTTTTGTTACCTGGTCCTTGTAGGCATTTTTATTTGAGTCCCTCTCCACACTTTTAGTTACTGTATTTTTTTTATTAATTGAGGTGGAATTCACATAATATAAAATTAACCATTTTAAAGTGAACAGCTCAGTGACTTTCAGTACATTCACAATGTTGTGCAGCTAGCATCTACATCTAGTTACAAAACCTATGCATCACCCCAAATAAAGTACTATACTCGTTAAACAGCCTAGTCCCCAATCCCACCCCTTCCCAGATCCTTACAACCACCAATCTGCTTTCTGCCTCAGGGTTTCCCTATTCTGGATGTTTCATATGAACAGAATCCTATATGTGACCTTTGTGTCTGGCTTCTTTCACTTAGCATAATATTTTCCAGGGTCTTCCATGTTGTAGCATGTATCATTACTTCATTTCTTATCATAGCTGAATAATATCTCATTGTGTGTATATACCTTTTTTTTTTTTAAAGCCATTCAAGTGTTAATGGATGTTTAGATTCCTTCCTTTAGGCTATTGTGGATAGTGCTACTATGAACATTCAAGTCCCCATGTTCAAATCTTTGGGTACATACCTAGCAGTGGAGTTGCTGGGAAAGCTATTTGTTTTTGTACTTGACCTTTGTTGTTTGGTCTTCAGAATGATAGGCTGGCAGGTATGACACATATTTCTTGTCACCCGGGGTTTAGCTGCTGCTCTAGCCCACAGAAGAATACCCACTGAGAATTATATAAAGGGCTTCTAGACTTTTGGTAAGAGTATTCTTTTCTAGTGGACTAGTCTATTTCAGAATCCAAACCACTGATTTAAGTGGTCTGATAATCACAGAATTATAACAAGGAGAGCTGGGTGTTCTTAAATCACATTTCTACCAAATTAGGGTGAGCAGTTAAGTTGGGTGGGTTGCCCTTCCCAACTTTGGGGATGTTTTTGCCTGTATCTCCTCTGTTAGGCTTTGCAAACAGAAATTTCCTCTGCTAGTCAGTGCTAACAGTACTCTGACAGATTTTTACCCTCCATATCCATCCATGTGTAATCATCATCATAAAAAATAGTACATTAAGAACATCACCACCTTATGCGAAGAGAGTCACAATGGAATTGGTAGGTCATCACACCTGTTGGCCAGTATGTGAATGTTGTCTCCTTTTGCTATAGCAGTTATATAGTCATTTTAGCATTTTATTGGGTTTTTTTTGCAAATCAGAAAAATAGTGCCAGTACTAGTGAGAAGAAATCAAATCTTACATGAACATAAGGGAAGGGAAGCAAAGTAATATAAAAACAGGGAGGGAGATAAAGCAAGAGACTCTTAAATATACAGAACAAACTGAGGGTTGCTGGAGGAGTTATGGATGGGGGGATGGCTAAGTGGACAAGGGGCGTTAAGGAAGGCACTTGTTGGGATGAGTGTCGGGTGTTATATGTAAGGGATGAATCACTGGAATCTACTCCCGAAATCATTATTGCACTGTAGGCTAACCAACTTGGATATAAATTTAAAATAATAATAAGACTCACCAAACTCCACACCCGAAAAACAAACAACCCAGTGAAGAAATGGGCAGAAGATATGAACAGACACTTCTCCAAAGAGGACATCCAGATGGCCAACAGACACATGAAACGATCCTCAGCGTCCCTCCTCATCAAGGAAATACAAATCAAAACCACACTGAGATACCACCTGACGCCGGTCAGAGTGGCTGAAATGAGCAAATCAGGAGACTAAAGATGCTGGCGAGGATGTAGAGAAATAGGCACCCTCCAACACTTGGTGGGGATATAAACTGGTGCAGCCCCTCAGGAAAACAGTGTGGAGGTTCCTCAAAAAATTAACAATAGAACTCCCCTATGACCCAACAATAACACTGCTAGGAATTTACCCAAGGGATACAGGAGTGCTGATGCATAGGGGTACATGTACCCCAATGTTCATAGCAGCACTCTCAGCAATAGCCAAGTCATGGAAATAGCCTAAATGTCCATCAATTGACGAATGGATCAAGAAGATGTGGTTTATCTGTACAATGGAATACTACATGGCAATGAGAAAGAATGAAATCTGGCCATTTGTAGCAACGTGGATACAACTTGAGGGTGTTATGCTGAGCGAAATAAGTCAGGCCGAGAAAGACAGATACCATATGTTTTCACTTACAGTTGGAACAGGAGAAACTTAGCAGAGGACCATGGGAGAGGAGAAGGGGAAAAATAGTTGGGGAGAGGGAGGGAGACCCTTGAATACTGAGAACAAACTGAGGGCTGATGGGGGTGGGGAAAGGGGAAGGGGGGTGATGGGCATGGAGAAGGGCACTTGTTGGGATGAGCACAGGATTTTATATGGAAACCAACTTGACAATAAACTATGAAAGGAAAAAAAGTATAAAGGAAGAAACCAAAATTATAAGAGGTTAAAAAAATATTTTTTAATGTTTCATTTTTGTGAAGAGAGAGAGAGAGAGACAGAGAGAGACAGAGTGTGGGTTGGGGAGGGGCAGAGAGAGGAGACACAGAATCCAAAGCAGGCTCCAGGGTCTGAGATGTCAGCACAGAGCCTGATGCAGGGCTTGAACCCTGAACTGTGAAATCATGACCTGAGCCGAAGTGGAACTCTTAAACTACTGAACCTCCTCCTCCTCCCCCCCCTCCCCACCGAAGCCTTAGGAAGAAAGCAAAATTAAGTAACACGTCTGAAATACTGAAAAACATCCTTAATGATGTCTCACAGATATATTGGCTGTTAGCTGTCCATTGATATCTTCATGGAGATTCAGAAAATAAGTTTCATCAGTAATATGTTCGTGTAAGCTAACTCTCAATCCTATGTTAATTTTAATAGTAGATCTCTTGCTGATAGTGTCCCCAAGGTATATATATTCTAAACACAGTGTCTTACATAGATGATACATTTATTCTTATATGTGGTAAAAGTCATCCAGGAAGCTGGAAGAGTATGAATTAATATGGAGAGATGAAGGGGGCAGGAGTGCATGTGAGGAAAGCTGAGATAATGAGCCCAGTTGGAACAGGAATCCAGGAAACTGGTGGTCAAGATTGAGAGGGACCCCCCGCCCCCAGTGGTAGGGGCAGAAGAATGTAGTCTCTTCCCATAGGAACAGGGATTGGTTGGAGAATTTGGTAGAAGTGCAGCATATGATGAAACTGTCATTGGAGGAAGACTTAACCTTCCTGAATATCTTTCTGCAATAAACTAGGTAGGTTTTGAAGAACAGAAAATGAGCTGGTGGAGAAGAGAATTTCCCTGCTAAAGGAATAAAATGTCTCAAGATATGAATGTGGTAATGTGTTAATGTCTAAACATGAGGTTAAGAGTAAAACAAACAGATGTGATTTTCCGGAAGAAAGATTTTTGTTAGACTATAATAAACAACAAATAAGCAAATGTCAAACATTTCCAATCTTAAGAAAAACATGGTTTTACTTCCTTGCTGAATTTCGTTTTAAACCATAGTCCCTGAAGTTTGAAGTCATCAAATTTAACAAGGGATTTAAAAATCGGTGACTTTGTTAAAATTTGGATCTTCTGGTTTTTTATTACTTGATATAACATTTATTCATTTTAGGTGTGGAATACACAAATGTGAAGGAACTTTGAAGAAACTTTCAGTAATTTGAAACATATATCTCTATTCTTAGTGAAAAATGAAAACACCCCAAAGGAGGTTTTATGTGGAGTAAAGCAGGTCTGGAAATGGTCTATACTGAAAGACCTAATGGTCTTTTGATGTCTGATTCTTTGATTTTGCTTTTTCTTTGTAAAGGGGTGCTATGTGATTATAATTAAAAACATTTCAGGTTCTTTACTTGGGAAGTTAATTGTTCCTTCCTTGCTGTATTCTGACTAATCAGTGGCCTTGAATGTTAGAAGTGTTTGAAATTGTTACTAAGGAGATTCACCTTGTTTGGTAGAGAAAGTTCCAATTCATCATGAAAGATCATCACATCCATAAACTGTCGTCATTCCTTCTGCAGGTTGTGGCTCTGGTGTGAACATATATTTATACTACATTTAAGAAGTTTCATTCTAATACTTTTCTGAGTACTTAGTGGGAATATAATAGTTTGTTTTCTTGCAACTGTTACCATTACTTTTGAAGGTGGAAATTATGAATAAATTACTAGAAGGCACCATCAAAAATTTATATTCATTTTTATTAGGTGATTTTAAAAAATACTCACTTTGGCATTGATGCAAACACTTGTGCCATCTTGAGAAAAGTTATCCCTACACTTTGGAAAGTGCCTGCCAACTCTGAATATAATTTTTTTCCTTTAACATAGCATCTTAAGTATCAGTGGTGGTGGTGGTGGTGGGACCCATCTTTTTTCTGACCTTTGCTGCAGCATCTGAAACCATTTTAGGTGGAGAGCAGTCAGAGCCTCCTGTTTATCGTAAGCTTTCTTTAGCCCCAGTGAACATGCTGACATAACCTTCTGTCTAAGAAGCAGGATGGAAGGTTCGAGAGGGGACAGAAATCTGTGGTGACCTTGTTTCAAATTGAAAAGGAAGTTTCTATTCTGTTAAGTACTTCTTTGTAGATACGTCGTTACAGAACTCTGTATTTCTTCTCATGAGAACACACTGCTTTAAATCAGCGTCAGTATAATCTGATGGGCAAGGGGCCTCTTATTGACGGAGACAGTCTGTGACACTGTTTCACACAACAAGGTTCATTTGTAACAGAAGACTTTGAGGTTTATTAGAGTCTTTCTTCAGGAGTTAAGTTTGCTCATTTTTTTTTTTTAGCAGTTTATGTATATAGCCTCCTGAGTTTTATTACAATCAAAATTCACCTAAGCAATGAAATGTGGTACTGGATTTAAGCCTGGTGGGGAGGTGATAAACTAATAAAATATAGTGATACTTTAATGTTTTACAGCTAACAAAATGTGTATATTTCCTTAGTTCACCCTTAAAAGAATCTTACGTGGTTGTTTGTCATTATCTTCAATTTAAAGGGAGAAACTGGGGTTCTAAGAGATTAAGCAATTTAACCAATTTGGCATATGTGGCTGAGCCAGGATTTAATCCTTGGCTTTCTAATTTCTTTTTTTTTTTTTAATTTTTTTTTTAATGTTTTATTTATTTCCAGGAGAGAGAGAGACAGCGTGAGCAGGGGAGGGTCAGAGAGAGAGGGAGTCACAGACTGAAACAGGCTCCAGGCTCCGAGCTGGCAGTCAGCACAGAGCCCGACGCGGGGCTCGAACCCACGAACCGCGAGATCATGACCTAAGCGAAAGTCGGACGCTCAACCGACTAAGCCACCCAGGCGCCCCATTGGCTTTCTAATTTCTAACTCAGTACTCTTTTCCTGATAGAATGCTGACTTTTGGCTTTTGTGTCACTCAGTAGGTCTCCTTTTGTGCTTTTAAATGAATTGTTCCAAATGATTCATAGATGGCAACATTTACTAGATACATGTCATTGCTAATTCTTCCCTGAAGACCCAAATGGGAGAATATTTCCTGCCCACGGTTTCCGGTAGCTGCCCACCATGGGAGCACCTCGCCTCCTCTGCCGTGCATTGGGTCTAAAATGGACCCCTGAGCCAAAGGCAGCAAATCCGTTACACTGTAAGGTCCAAAGAGTGTAAGGTCACACAGCTAGTAAGTGGGGGTGCAAGGATTTGAACTTGTATGTGTTTGACTCTAAAGCCCCTATTCTTAATCATTGTGCTGCAGGGCACTGCCCCTCCTTCCTGATCTTGGGAATTTGGAACTGGAAAAGCTAGAGACTAAAACAGTGCAGAAGCTAGAAACATGGACGGTTACTAGGATGAAGATTGGCTAGGTAGCCGCTATGGGCCATATGCAAGAGAAAGTTCCGAGTAATTATGTAGAGGCCAAGAAGAAAATGGAGTGATGTAGAGAAGCTATAAGAAATGCAGCTCACATGAACGAAGGCTTTGTGTATTCCAGCGCTGCCTCAAGAGAGACACTTCAGGGGCTCCTGGGTGGCTCAGATAGTTAAGTGTCCTGGTCTTGAATTTGGCTCAGATCATGATCTCCTGGTCATGGAATTGAGCCCCAAGTGGTGCTCCATACTGAGCTTGGATTCTGCCCAGGATTCTCATTCTCTCTCTCTCTCTCTCTCTCTCTCTCTCTCTTCCCCTCTCAATGTATGCTAGCACTCTCTCTCTCAAAAAAATAAAATAAATAAATAAGAGACACTTCACCGAGATCTCCCATCTTTACAGTATACAGCCATTTTATTTTGGTGTAGTATAAGTTGGAAGGTGTATTAAAAATTTATTTAAATAGTTATTATTTTTTAAAAAATAGATTCAATGTGGCCCATATTATGTTATTACAAATTATTTATTTTAAAAAGACATTATCCATTTATAACTGGATAAGAACACTTATTTTTTCCAATAAAGTTTAATTGAGATTGTTCAGAATTTGTCACTTTATTCTGTAGAAATCTCACAAAGATTTGAGGGGTTTTTTCAGGCTTTATTTCTGTGTTTTTTTTTTTCTCACATATAAATATGGTTTTCTTTGCTATATTAAAAGCTTAAATTCTGGAGTAATGAAAGATTAAAAAAGATAGTTAGAACAAATAAAAATGAACTTAAATGTCTCCTGTGTCAAAATTATCACAAATGTTTACTAACAAAGGCTGAATATGGAAATGGCATACTTCTATAGATTCCATAGGAATTTTAAGAAACACTATTTATGAAAATAAAATTAATGATACTGCTTTATTAGGAACACCTAGGATTCATCCAGTAGGAATAAATTCTTAATATAAACTTGTAAAAAAAAAACTGAAAATTTTGTAACATTTTTCATTTGGGAGAGATTAGAAGTCAGTAAATAATACTCCCTTTCCCTCTCAAATTTATTTATTTATTTATTATTTATTTATTTATTTATTTATTTATTTTATTTATTTTTAAAATTTACATTCAAGTTAGTAGCATATAGTGTAACAATGATTTCAGGAATAGATTCCTTAATGCCCTTTACCCATTTAGCCCATCCCCACCCCCCACAGCCCCTCCAGTAACCTATCTGTTTGTTCTCCATATTTGTCTCTTATGTTTTGTCGCCTTCCCTGTTTTTATATTATTTTTGCTTCCCTTCACTTATGTTCATCTGTTTTGTATCTTCAAGCCCTCATATGAGTGAAGTCATATGATATTGGTCTTTCCCTGACTAATTTCGCTTAGCATAATACCCTCTAGTTCCATCCACATAGTTGCAAATGGCAAGATTTCATTCTTTTTGTTTGCCAACTAATACTCCATTGTATGTATGTATATATATGTATATATGTGTGTGTGTATATATATATATGTATATGTATGTGTATATATATGTATATATATATATATACACCACATCTTCTTTATCCATTCATCCATCAAGGGACATTTGGGCTCTTTCCATACTTTGGCTATTGTCAATAGCGCTGCTATAAACATTGGGTGCATGTGCCCCTTCAAAACAGCACTCCTGTATCTCTCGGATAAATACCTAGTAGTGCAGTTGCTGTGTTGTAGGGTAATTTTATTTTAAAATTTTGAGGAGCCTCCATACTGTTTTCTAGAGAGGCTGCATCAGTTTGCATTCCCCCCAGCAGTGCAAAAGAGAGCCTCTTTCTCTGCATCCTCATCAACATCCGTTGTTGCCTGAGTTGATACCGTTAGCCATTCTGACAGGTGTGAGGTGGTATCTCATTGTGGTTTTGATTTGTATTTCCCTGATAGTGCGTAAAGTTGAGCATTTTTTTCATGTGACGGTTGGCCACCTGGATGTCTTCCTTGGAGAAGTGTCTATTCATGTCTTTTGCCCATTTCTTCACTGATTTATTTGTATTTTAGGTGTTGAGTTTGATAAGTTCTTTATAGATTTTGGATACTAACCCTTTATCTGATATGTCATTTGCAAAGATCTTCTCCCATTCCATTGGTTGCCTTTTAGTTTTGCTGATTGTTTCTTTCACTGTGCAGAAGGTTTTTATTTTGATAGGGCCCCAATAGTTCATTTTTGCTTTTGTTTCCCTTACCTCCGGAGACGTGTTGAGTAAGAAGTTGCTGTGACCAAGGTCAAAGAGGTTTTTGCCTGCTCTCTCCTTGGGGATATCAATGGCTTCCTGTCTTACATTTATATCTTTCATCCATCTTGAGTTTTTTTGTGTGTATGGTGTACGAAAGTGGTCTAGGTTCATTTTTCTGCATGTTACTGTCCAGTTTTCCCAGCACCACTTGCTGAAGAGACTCTCTTTATTCTGTTGGATATTCTTTCCTGCTTTGTCAAAGATTAGTTGGCCATACATCTGTGGGTCCATTTCTGGGTTCTCTATTCTGTTCCTTTGATCTGAGTGTCTGTTTTTGTGCCATCCCTCTCAAATTTAGAATTAATTTGAGAAAACAGAAGAATCAGGTAGCTGAAGTTGTGGTTTACATGTGTGGCCAACATTTGGATTGGGAATCCCTCCCCACCCTAGAATTAATGTACTTGTCTGGTCATAGTCCAAGAGGCCAGTCAGAGTCAGTGCACAGCAGAGGACATTCCTGGAGAGAGAAAAGAGGAGCTGAGCAGGGCATTCACATTGTTTCTCCCAAAGCCAGACCCAAACGGGCATAAATTCTCTTCTTGTTGAAGGAGCTCAAGTCCTGTTATATTTGTTTTTCTCTTTTCTGTTGGTATTTCATTTTAGAAATGCATCCTTTCCTCATTGACTTGGTCTTTTATTTTTTGAGTCAATGGAGCATTAGCAGAGTTTTAAAAATCAGACCTGTACTAAAAGATATATTTAGAGAAGTGGCATCCCATCCCCGCTCCTTCTGTCCTTTCTTCTCAAATCTCAGCCCCCATAGGTGGGTAATCTCATTCATGAGTCTCCAACAGATCCCTTCTGTATTTGCTTTTGCACAGATGAGCAGATATGATATGTGCATATCTCAGTGGAGTTTTCTTGTGCTTTGTTTTTTTCATTTCATTTGAGGCCCACAGCCTCCCAAATAGAATGTGTTATATTTTTAAATTTTTGCCTGATAAGGTGATAGGTGTGATATGTTGTATCCCAATATAGTTGAAACTTTTAGTTCTCTTATAATAATTGAGAATAAACATATTTTAATATACTGAAGAGCCACTGTAACAGCTTTATTGAGTTATAGTTGAAATTCAACACATTTCACATATTTAAAGTGTACAGTTTCACATTCTGACATGTATACACTTGTGAAAGGAAAGTACCAACATGAAAAATATGTCTCTGTCGGCATATAATTATTCCCAAAAGTTTCCTCATGTTCCTATGAAACCTCTCCTGTCCACCCTTCTCTGACTTCTCCTTATGGAGGCGGGCACTAATCTTGTCTCCCTGCCTCTCTTTTATTTTAAAGTTTATTTATTTATTTTGAAAGAGACAGTCTGAGAAGGTGAGGGTCAGAGAAGGAGGGAGAATCTCAAACAGGCTTTTGCACTGTCAGCACCGAGTCTTATGTGGGGCTCAAACTAACAAACCATGAGATCATGACCTGAGCCAGAATCAAGAGTAGGATGTTTTAACCAACTGAGCCACCCAGATGTCCCAAGCGTGAATCTCCTTTCTATCACTATACTTTAATTGCTAGAGATTTAAATAAATAGAATTGTACTATTTTACATTCCCTTCAGCACGGTTTGAAGTTCTGTTTCCTCCACCTCTTTACCAATGAGTGATATGGTCAGTGTTGTTATTTTCACAATTCCAATAGGCTGGTCTAAGTATTTCACTGTGGTTTTATTTTTTATTTTATTTTATTTTTTGCATTTCCCTAGTAACTAATGTTGAAAAACTTTTCATGTGTTTTTGTTTGTTTGTTTGTTTATTTTATTTTATTTTTTTGGCCATAAGTATATCTCCTTTAGTGACTGTTCAAATCTTTAGCCTCTTTTTTTAAACTGGGTTGGTTGTTTTCTTATTGTTGAGTCTTGAAAATTCTTTGTATATGTTGGATACAAGTCTTTTATAGATAGACGATTTGCAAATGCTTTTTCCCAGTGTATGGCTTTCCTTTTCATTCTTTTTCATGGTTTATTTCAAAGAACTGGGGTTTTAAACTTTGATGAAGTCCATTGCATTTATTTGTTCTTTTATGGGTTGTGCTTTTGAGATCACTTCAAAGAAATTTTTTCCTGGTCCCCAATCACAAAGGTTTTCTTCTGGAAGTTTATAGTTCCAGGTTTTACATTTGGGATTTTGATCCATTTTTAAACTTACTTTTGTATGTGCCGGTAAGTATGGATTAAAATTCTTTTTCCTCTTTCATAATACCACCTTCTTGTCCTTCTAATATGCGTAGAATCTGTAGTGACGGAACCTCTCTCATTTGTAATGTTGTTTACTTGTATTGTCTCTTTTACCCTATTGGTCTGGCCAGAGGTTTATCAATATCAATGACCATCTTGGACTTAGGTAATATAGTCATTACTAAATATAGTATTAGGCTATCTAATAATGAGTTATTCTTGCCTTCATGGCAAGATCCAGCTTGTCAGTAATTTAAAGATGTCACTGACTGTCTTCTCGCTTGTGTTGCTTCTACCAGGAATCTGCTACTATCCTTTTTTTTTTTTAATTTTATTTTTTAATGTTTTTATTTATTTTTGAGAGAGAGATAGAGGCAGCATGAGAAGCGGAGGGTCAGAGAGAGAGGGAGACACAGACTCTGAAACAGGCTCCAGGCTCTGAGCTGTCAGCACACAGTCCGATGTGGGGCTCAAACCCACGAACCGTGAAATCATGACCTGAGCCGAGGTCGGACGCTTAACTGACTGAGCCACCTAGGTGCCCCGGAATCTGCTACTGTCCTTATTTTTGTTCCTCTGTAGCATGTAGATTCTTTTTTTTCTTTGTCACTGGTTTTGGGGGAAATTGATATGGCGTGCCTTTGTGTAATCTTATTTGTCTCATGTTTGGAGTTCTTTGAGTTCTTGGATCTATAGATTTATAATTTTAATTAAATTTGGAAAGCTTTTGGACATAATTTCTTCAAATATTTTTTCTGCCCCCACCTCTCTCTCTCTCTTCCTTTAAGAACTCCAAATACATGTAGATTTGGTTGCTGATAGTTGTCACTGATGCTTTGTTTCTTTGTTATTACTCTGTTTTTCTTCCTGTGCTTTGGTTTAGTTAGTTTCCATTGCTACGTCTTCGAGTTCACAGACCTTTTCATTAGCAATGCATGTAATCCCATCTGTTTTATTCTTCATCTCACACATTGTAGTTTTTCTACCAAACTACAGAAATTCTGTCTCTAGTATTTTCAGTATGACAACATAATTCTCAGCCTCATCCCAAGCCTGTTTCTCTGTTGTTTGTATTATTATCTTGGCCTCTGTTGTCTTCCGTGATTTAACCACAGTCTTTGCCCTTCACAGCTTCTTGGTTTGTTGCCCTTTATGCTGGGAGTGCCCTTTTCTGCATTTTGTTCTATCTAGTCCTCCATATCCTTTAGTTAACTTCTTCCTTTCAGTTAAAAAAATATATATGTATATGTATTAAAATTTGGATGTATTTGTAAAATACATGTTTGTATTTGATATTTATAAAATATCTTATATTTTTCTCCTTACCATCATACTTTCCATGAAAAGAGCAAATCTTCATCAGAAGATTCTTTATTTCAAGGGGGAGATGAATCTGGTAGGGGTAAAAGATTTCCAAAGATAAAGTTTTGTTTCAGATATAATAAAATATGCAGCAATTTTACTGATTATGAAAGGCATACACTCTACTGATAAGTACATGAAACTACGTAAGCTGTATTTATGTTTGGTTTTCAGATATCAGCCTTTAATTATAAAACATATATTATCCATGTTTCACCAACCATTCCTTCCTGCCTCATACTAAAATTTTCCAAAGGCTCCAGTGATTATCTTATATGTGCTTAATAATAAGTTCAGTCAATGTTAATATGCTACCATGTGGTATTCATTAATTTACTTATTGTCATTATGTGCCAGGCACCTTGCTAACTGTTGAGCGGACATCACTGAATTAATCACACCCAGCTCTTGTGCTAAGGGAGCTTTAGGGAGAGCAAAGAAAAAACAAGACATTGAATTAATACAAATAAGAAAATTGAAGATTCAATTCAATGACCAAAATAGAAACATAGAGTACTAAGGGTTTATATATAACAGGGTGAAAACCTTACCTAGGAATTAGGATGAAAGAAAGTGATGTTAAGGTTAATTGAATTATATGTCAATTATACTTCAATTGAAAATTATACATATATTTTTAATACATATAGTTAATAAAATATATATGTTATACCTCTTAAATGTTCTGAGTGATGGGGGCACCTGTGTGGCTCAGTTGGTTAAGCATCCAACTTCAGCTCAGGTCATGATCTCATGGTTCACAAGTTCGAGCCCCGTGTCAGGCTGTCTGCTGACAGCTAGCTCAGAGCCTGGATCCTGATTCAGATTCTGTGTCCTCCTGACTCTTCCCTGCTTACACACACACACACACACACACACACACACACACACACACACTCTCTCTCTCTCTCTCTCTCTCTCTCTCTTTCTCTCTCTCAAAAATAAACATTGAAAACAAACATTCTGAGTGATGATATTACTTAATGACATGCCTTTTGTGAAGCTTTTCTATTTTACCATAGGCACAGTGACTTATTCCTCTGGTCCTTGTTTGCTCAGAGTATTATGTTCATAGTATCAGGTAGCTTTTGTGACACTGAAAATAGTATAGAGTTTGTCTTCTTCCTGTATTGCATGCAGTGACAATGTGTTGATTATTTTTGTATTCCTAGCACCAAGCACAGATCCTTGCATATAATAGGACAACTCCTAAATAAATGCTTGATAAATATCTTAAATTTCTTAAATTTCTTAAATTTCAAAATAAGTTTAGTATGCAAATATTAATGTTATGTGAGGATAAATTATAGTGAAGACCTACTGGTAAGTTCAATTAATTAGTATCAAACAATGACTTAGTAAAATACATATGTGTATGTATGTGTATATATGGGCAGGTTTAAAGAAATAGCATAATGTAGTAGAATGACTTTGGACCTTGAAGTCAGATGGATTGGTTTAATTTCTCATTCTGCCATTGACTATGTAAACTTGAACAAATCACTTAACTCTTCTAAACTTCCTGTTTTCATTTGTGAAAAAAATGAAATGAGAACTTTTTTATCGTTATAAAACTGAAATGAAATAATACGTGAACTGCTCTAAACTAACGAGCATAATAAACACTCAATAAATGTTCACTCTATTTCATCATTTGTGAAGATATTAAAAATTATGGTTGCAGTGCAAATGCTATAGCTTGTAGCAGCCTTCATCCACTCGAAGTACTGAACAGTGGCTATTGTGACTTTAAAATTACTTCACATAATTTAGAAATCATTTCTGATAAGCAGAGAACCTTCTCTCAATGATAAATATGACATTTATGCTTGGTAAATAAAGAGAAATTTGCCTACTTAAAATTTGATCTACTTGTGCATAGTGATGAATATAAGTGAGAATATTTTCTCGCTGCTTTGAAATATTGAACTGCCCAGGGACAAGGCATGGATGATGTTTTGAAGGAAATAAATATTTCAGCTTCACGTTTCAGGCTTTCTTCTGTATTCCTTTGATCTGGCTTTGGTTTACTTATTATTCTGCTTGAATGACTTCACATTGCCTTCTTTCTCTCCCTAGTAACAAGAAGTGGTCCTGTACTTATTTCAACGTATTTAGGCTTTGTCATTTTATAGGATGAACGTGCCTTTCCTTATTATTTACTGATACTCCTGCCTATAAAGTAAGCTGGGTTAGTGAGTGTGTGTGTAGCTTTGCATGTATGATGTATAATTCATATATGGAACTTTTAATCAGTACTTTCTTAAATATATGAAACATAAAAGGGAACATTAGATTTGATATTTTTTTGAAGTTTAAAGAGTTTAAAGATTTTAAAGGAATTTTTCTCCATTATACACTGTAGCTGTTTTATCTTGAAGGATAACTTTTTCAGGGTTTTTGTATTTTACTGTACATATTCCAGTTGCTTTTCTATTTGCCGAGGTAGAGTTCTTTTAATTTATTTATAGGCCTATATGATAGGCAGAAGTTAGTTTAGTACAGAATTATCATGTAAGACTTTAAACTGCTTGCTTAAACATTACATTTACCTATATTGCTTTATTTTATACTTTACATACAAATCTTCTGCTCTCCTGAGATTGGTTTTCTTTTTAATGTTTACTATTTTTGAGAGAGAGAGAGAGAGAGAGAGAGAGACAGCATGAGTTGGGGGGGGGAGACAGAGGGAGACAGAGATTCTGAAACAGACTTCAGACTCTGAGCTGTCAGCACAGAGACTGATGGGGGTCTCGAACCCATGAACATCGAGATCATGACCTGAGCTGAAGTTGGACATTAAGCTGACTGAGCCACTCAGACACCCCTCTTTATATAGATATATATATGTGTATATATATACAGATATATATATGTTTATTTATTTATTTTGTGAGAGCTAGAGTGAGAGCGAGAGACAGAGCAAGCAGAGAAGGGATAGAGAGAGGGAGAGAGACAGAATCTCAAGCAGGCTTGCTCTGTCAGTACAGAGCCCGACATGGGGCTCGAACTCATGAACTGTGAGATCATGACCTGAGCCAAAATTGAGAGTTGGACACTTAACCAGCTGAGCCACCCAGGCGCCCAAGATTGGTTTCCTTATACAGATTTTCTCTGACTCTTTCCATTTGTCATATTCCTCTAGAATTTGTCACACAACATATATATAATATTACACTACTATTTAATTTTTTTCTTGCGTTTTCTTTTTCCCCTTAATAGGATTGTAGTTTCTCCAAGGGAGGATCCATTTTTGTACTTCTAGGTTTTCTGCAGTATCTGACCTAGTAGATCTCGGGATTTGCTACCAGGACCCTTGCCTTGGCTTTAGAACACGACTAAGTTATTGAAAGTATAGGCCAGGAGGTTGATGCCAGGATCACTTGTTTTGAATCATGATTCAAATCCTGTTGACTTAAAGGAATTTATAGACCTCATCACTGAAATCCGTGGTTTTAAGAAATTTTCGGAGAGTTGAAGAGATTCCTCATTCTTATTCATAAGTGACATGCTTCAACACCAATCATGGTTCTTTAGGACTGGAACCTGGCTCTGGGGTCACAGACTTCTGGGGAAGCAGTGACCGTAAAAGATCCTTGTCAGAAGAGAGTTCCGGAAGCACTTCTCTATACTGTTACCATGCCCTCTTGGAGCGGTACCTCTAGTATGGAGAGAAAAATCTCTAGCTGCTCTAGTACTAGGGCACCCTGGTTGCCGTGAGCCTCAGTGAGTGCTTGCCTGCAATCAAATCAATGCCTTCCTATTCAAGCCAGGATTGTACTGACAGCTACTGGCTTTCTTCCTTCTACCTTTACTGTTGCTGCCTGTAAGCCCACTTACCCCTGAGGGGCTTCTAAGAAGGGTGTTCTGATTCACCCGAGTAGGATAGAGTCTTCCAGTAGAGATCTGTGTCTTACAGACCTGTCTCTTCCATTAACAGGAGTAGAACAAAATGTCCCTGAACCCTCTCCTTCCCTTTTTCAAGGCCCTATGTTCAAATATCTGTTATAATGTTTAATTATCTTTATTTTTTTCTTTTACTTAATGGAGTCTTCTTAAAAAGACATGGTTCTTATGTAGCTTTGGTCCTTAGTATAAGGTACTGGTTAACGTGTAGGTCTTAGGCAATTTTTGAAGACCGATTTAAGAAAAGGTTGGGTGAACTCGTTGTAAACTCAAAGTATGATGTTCAACATTTTACGAGGCAAAAGAATGTTAACAATATCAGGTTTGCTATGGTCATTTTTTTTATTTAAAAAAATTTTTTTAATATTTTTTGTTTATTTCTGAGAGAGAGAAAGAAAGAGAGAAAGACAGAGACAACCTGAACAGGGGAGGGTGACACAGAATCTGAAGCAGGCTCCAGACTCTGAGCTGGCTGTCAGCACAGAGCCTGATGGGGGCTCGAACTCCTGAGCTGTGAGATCATGACCTGAGCCAAAGTCAGGCGCTCAACCAACTGAGCCACCCAGGCGCCCCGCTATGGTCATTTTAAACATGACTTTCTTTTCCTTAGAAATACTCTTTTTAGGGATACCTGGGTGGCTCAGTTGGTTAAGCCTCTGACTCTTGATTTCAGCTCAGGTCATGATCTCATGGTAGTGAGAGTGAGCCCTGCGTCGGATATGGAGCCTGCTTGGGATTCATTCTCTCTCTCTCTCTCACTCTCTCTCGCTCGCTCACTCTCTCTGCCTCTCCCCTACTCACACGCACATGTGTGCGCATTCTCTCTCTCAAAATAAACTTAAAATACTCTTTTTATCTTTCAATGTGTTATGGAAGATGTATGTATGTTTGGTTTTTAGGCTTCAGTGGTTTTATCTTCTATGCCATCTACTCTGTGACTCGGGAAAGCACTTTGTCCTAGTGTGTTTCGCATGCCATTCTTGTGCTGGGGCCATGCTAACCTCTGTATCATTCCAGTCTCAGTATACGTGATGCCAACACCAGCGCTAACCCCATGTAGCCGACTTGCACTAGCACACACACTGTGCTTCAGAATTGTGATGTAGGTCTTTGCGGTGAGCACTGCAGAAACACTTGGCAGTGTCATTTCTTTCTGAGGCCTTAAAACTTTTCCATAAAAAGTCACCTTAGCTGTGAATTGGCCTTCTCCTTCAGTATTTCATAATCATTGGGGTGCCCTGGGGTTTGCCACGGCCCCTCATTCCTCATTAGCCATCACACAGTCCTTTTCTTTACCTGCTTCTGGTCTTAAGAACTTGCCTTCGAGAAACTAAAACTTTCTTTCGTCACTTCTTTCTTTTGCAAGTCTCAGCAGTCATTTGTTGATCTCCAGAAATTTTAGTTCGGAACCATACTGATTCTTTGCATTGACCACACTAAGAATTTGCATATTTTGGCAGATGCATTCTTGGTCAAGGGGACTATCTGGACCTAAGTGAATATCTTTAGACAGTTTTACCCTGGGTCCTATCTCATCCAGATTTGCCACTATTACATGTAAATATGTCATTTGGAAAGAAATAATTTGGCTTTTTTGGGTTATTTTTTATTTTATTATTTTTTTAATGTTTAATTTTGAGAGAGAGAGAAAGAGACAGAGCATGAGTGAGGGAGGGACAGAGAGAGGGAGACACAGAATCTGAAGCAGGCACCAGGCTCTGAGCTGTCAGCTGTCAGTATCTAAAGTCAGATGCTTAACTGACTGAGCCACCCAGGTGTCCCTTTTGGTGATTTTTTTAACATGGTGACATTACATAGACGGAGTCAAGTAAGAGCAAAAACTTTCAACACTTAAAGACTGAAACAAAATTTGGCCTGTGGATTTTTTTCTTTGCCTGATTTAACTTTTAAATTTGTTATATTCCCAACTTATTGTTTATCCATTCAGCAATAAGGCAGTTATAAATATTATACATTAAGTTCTTCAGACAGCCCTTGATATGTTCTAAGTTTTGAATATATACTAGGGTTGTTAGTTGTTGCCATTTTCTATTGCTGGTGTACCACAAACATGGTGTCTTAAAACAATTCAAATTTATTAATTTATGGTTTGGGAGATCAGAAGTCCGAAAAGAGACTTCGGGCCTAAGATCAGGGTGCCATCAGGTCTGGTTTTTGCAGCATGGTTTTAGGGGAAAAGTTCCTTGCTTTTTCTGTCTTCCGGAGGCTGTCTTCATTCTTTGGTCTGTGACTCTAAATCATATTGTCTTTTCTCCATTGCTTTCACTCTCATATTGCCTTGTCTGTCCTTTGACCTTCTTGCTTCCCTCTTATAAAGACCTAACTAGATAATCTGGGATGATTGCCCCATCTCAAATCTTTAACTTAGTCACATCTGCCAACTCTCTTTTCTATATAAGGTAGCATATCTACAGTTCCACAGATTAAGGTATGCATATCTTTGGGGAACCATTATTCAGTCTGCCACATCAGTACAGTTTCAGACTTAATCAGTTGATACACTCTGTTGGATACTAGAATTGGTATTACTGATAGGAGAAATGACTCTCAACTCCCTCTAAAAACATATCCCCCATAATTTTCAATCCATACCTCTTAGAGCTAATTGATGACGGTAAGAACAAGGGGTCTCGTTTACCCAGGCATAATAAGATGTGGATGCATCTTAGTCAAGGCATAATGGGGACATGTTTCCTCTTAAATGGGCTCCTTCCCCCACCCCAGCTTTATTGAGATATAATTGACATATAACATGGTGAAGCTGATAAGGCATACAACCTAATGATTTCTTACATGTATTTACTGCAATACAATTCCCACAGTAAGGTTAGCTGACACATCTATCACCTCACATAGTTAAAAATTTTTTTGTGTGATGACAGTTTCTTAGTATTTACTCTCTTAGCAATTTTCAAACATACACACAGTACAATATTGTTAACTATACTTTGCATTACATCCCCAGAACTTATTTATCTTATAACTGGAAGTTTGTACTCTTTGAACACCTTCACCCATTTTCTCCACCCACTCCCCACCCCCGACCACTTCACTGGCAATTACCAATCTGCTGTCTGTTTTTGAGTTTGGTTTTTTTAGATTTCATAAATGAGATTGTACAGTATTTGTCATTTTCTGCCTGACTTATTTCACTTAGCACAGACAGTGCCTTCAAGGTCCATCCATGTTTTTGCAGCTGGCAGCATTTCTTTCGCTTTTATGGCTAAATAATATTCCTGTGTGTGTATGTGTATACATGCGTGTGCACACATACGTGTGCGTGTGTATTCCCTTTTCTCCATATCCTCACCAATACTTGTCATCTCTGTTAGATGCTAGCCATTCTGACAGGTTTGAAGTGTTATCTCATTGTGGTTTTAATTTGCGTTTCCCTGATGATTGGTGATGTTGAGCACCTTTGAGTACCTGTTGACCATTTGAATATCTTCTTTGGAAAATTGTCTATTCTGCTTCTCTGCCCATTTTTATTGGATTATTTGGGCTTTTTTTTTTCTATTAAGTTATAAGGAGCCTTTATATTTGGATAGTAACCCTTATCAGATGTGATTTGCCATGTTTTCTCCCATTCTGGAGGTTGCCCCTTAATTTTCTTGATCATTTATTTTGTTGTGCAGAAGCTTTTCAGTTTGATGCAGTCTAACTTGTTTCTTTTTGCTTTTGATGCTTAACGTTTTGGTGTAATATTCATGAAATCATTGCTAAAACCAGTGTCAAGGAGATTATATCCTGTTCCCTTATAGGAATTTATAGATTCAGGCCTAATATTAAATCTTTAATTCATTTTGAGTAATTTTTGTGAGTGGGGTGAGGTAGAGGCCCAACTTCACTCTTTCACATGTGAATATCCAGTTTTCTCATCACTATATATTGAAGAGATGATCATTTCCCCATTGAGTAGTCTTGGCTTTCTTGTCAAATATTAGTTGGCTGTACATGCATGGATTTGTTTCTGAGCTTTAAATTCTGTTCTATTGGTTTGTTTGGGGGTTTTTTGTTTTATTTTGTTTTGTTTTGGTGTTGGTTTTTTTAAATGGCAGTTATCACATTGCTTTGACTACTATAGTGGGATTTCTGGGAAGCATCCTGCAGTAGGGAGGGCCCAGGTGTCCACCACCGGCTCTCCTTTTTCCACTGGAGAAACCAGGGTGCAGTGTCACACTGGCCCAAGGTGGCTGGGTGATGATGCAGAGTGTAGCTACTCCTCTTACCTTTCTCCTATAATCTTTCCAGTCTCTGTGGTCCAGTGGGGTTGCTTCATTCACATCTTTGGGTGTGGGATTTTCCCAATAGTAACTTGTCAATGGATAGTTGCTACTTGGTCTTTTGGTGAGGGGCACTGAAGTTGGGGATGTCACTGTCTTGATAATGTCACTCCAGATGGGCTCTTTGATAGAGTATATTTGAAGTGAAGCCTTCTGTGTTCCAAAGATGAATAAAATCTTGATCTACAGCTAAGTTTCAGAGCCCCCAAACAGAAAGTAGACTGTACCTTATCAACCCATGTGTAGTAGGCTGATTGGTGACTCCCCAAAAAGATAGGTCCATATCCTAATCCTCAGAACTTGTGAATGATCTTATTTAAAAAGAGGATCTCTGCTGATGTAACTGAGGTAAAGATCTTGACATGAGATTATCCAAGTAGGTCCTAAAACAATCATAAGTATCTTTATAAGTAAAGAGAAACAGTGGAGAAGGAACACTGAAGAGAAGGTGATGCAAAGATAGATCAGAGAGAGATACCATCACAAGCCAGGGAATGCCAGCAGTCTTCAGAAGCTGCAAGTATCAAGGAATGGATTCTCCCCCAGAGCCTCCAGAGGGAGGATAGCCCTGCTGACTCTTGAGTTGAGACTTTTGGCCTCCAGCACTGAAACAGAACAAATTCCTTTTGTTTTAAAATACTCAGTGTTTGGTAATTTGTTACAGCAGCTGCAGGAAACTAATACACCAAGCTCCTTTCATATATAGCTCCATGGACTTCATTGCTGAATTACCTATGTCTTCCCTACATCACGTCTTTAGTGCTGATAATCTCACCAGTCACCCTTTCATTCTGTGCAGCAAGAACTTTTTAGCTACCACCATTCTCTTATGCATGTATGAACTATTCTTCCACTTGGTATTTTGGATATCATTAGTTTGCCTTATATAGTTTATCTTTTGAAGAATTAACTACTTCTCTTCCTTTCGTATCTGAATTTACTCTCTTCTGCCACCTTTCAAAGGTCATTTGATGAACTAAAGGAACAAATTGTGATGTCTTTCATTCCAACTAGATAATCCCAAAACATTCCTTCCTCAACACTGAAAAATCTATACATGTTAAGTACATTTAGCATACAGAGTATACTCCCTTAACTCACTATAATTATCAGTTTTGTCTCTTACTGGTTTTTACTTTCTCTTTAACATTTTCCATTAGAAACCTATATCTAGTTGGGGAAATGTGTGCAAAAACTCTTAAATTGCCAAGAGCTATATATAAGCCTATCATCATCATCATCATCATCATCAGTATGATTATCATCTTTATCATCATCTTCATCATCATCAATTTAGGGTTTCTGAGTCTTCTCTCTCCAGGTCACAAACACCTATAAGACACATCCTGTAAGAACGTGCAAGTTCCTGGTGGTGGAGACATTGTAGTCTTTTGTAAGCAGTGTATGGATTGGATTCCCTAAGAAGTTGAATGGTTATTGCTTTTTCAGATCATTCTCCATTAACAGTACCCTAAACCTGGTTTGAAAATCAAACACCCAGAAAGCAAATAATACCTAGCGCTTCTTTCACTCCATGAAATTTGATAAAGAACAAGAGGTTCTCAATCAGGCATGAATTTGTCCCTCCAGGGCATATTTGGCACATCTATAGACATTTTGGGTTGTCAGCATTGGGGTTGGGACATTGTCACTGGGATCTAGTGAGCAGAGGCCAGGGATGCTGCTAAATGTTTCCCAATGCATAGGGCAGATCCTCACAACAAAGAATTATCTGACCAGATGTGTCAGAAAGGCTGAGGTCGAGGAATTTGCTGTGTTCCATGGTTGTGCTCTGGTTCTATCTAGATGATATAATATAATTACTCTGTACATATATATGTTCAAGGTATGTAATATAAATATGAAGAAGGCATGGTTGCGTCCCCACATCCTCCATTCTCCTAGCCTCAAAAAGACTTCATTATCCTAGAAAAGACAAATATATCAATTAACAACTCTAATAGTGTATATAAAATGCTACAGTAGCAGTATATAAAGAGTGCTGACAAGGACAGAAGAAATAGCGAGCAGTTCTATCCAAAGACTTGGCATTTGAGCCCCTAAAGAATAAGTAGTAACCTCCCAGTCAAAGCAACAAAGAAGGGAAGTTCGAGTTTACATTATGGCAGGCGAGCTCCCATCAGATCAATCCTCCCACAAATATAAGCTCTGAACGAAATATAAAACACAACTACCTGATGCCTTGGAGAACAGATAAACATGAAGAGATCGTGGAAAGGAGTATATACTTGGAAAAAAGAAAGTGAATTTCCTATTTTTATAGCATTTATTTACCCACATTTGGTGGCACTTGGGGACGGCTAGACTTTGGGTAGATAACTGTGGTCTTAGTGCTTGAAGAACCAGAGGAAAGAACATCTGGGCAACACTGAGAACTAAGATGGAATGACACCCGGGAAATGAAGTGAGCAAGCAGGGAGGGGAGGCCCAGATTCTTTGTGTAATCTTGGTCCATATTCTGACTGATCTCTGAAACATGTGTGGTTGGAGAAGGCTCTAAACAGCCCAAGTAAGACTAAAGGAGCTGAACTTTTTTTTTTTTTTTAATATTTTTATTTATTTCTAGGAGAGAGAGACAGCGTGAGCAGGGGAGGGTCAGAGAGAGAGGGAGACACAGACTTGGAAATAGGCTCCAGGCTCCGAGCTGGCAGTCAGCACAGAGCCCGACGCGGGGCTCGAACCCACAAACCATGAGATCACAACCTAAGCGAAAGTTGGACACTTAACCAACTAAGCCACCCAGGCGCCCCTAAAGGAGCTGAACTTTTATACAAACTTTTGTCTCCTACAGAGGAGACAGAATTTGTAGTTTGTATCCAGCCAAGTGAACTGCCTGCTAAGAACAGGTAACCATTAACACCGTTCAGAGGAAAATAGCAGAATCCACAGTCTCTACAGTGTCTCATTCATAAAGATGCAGGCCAAAAATACTTGATCTGTGAAGAAACAGGTAACATGACCTATTTATACTCAAGAGAAAATAATCAGTGGAGACCACCTCAGGATGAATCTGATGCTAGGGTTGCCAGACAAAAACTTTAAAGCAGATATTATAATTGTGTTCAGGACATTAAGAAAAATTGGTAGCGATGAGTTAGAAACGAGGCAATCTCAACAGTGACAAACGGAAAAATCCAACATTTGAAACTTAAAATGTGGGCTGAATATAACAACAGAATGGAGAACAAGAAGATTTGATGAATGTGAAAACAAATTACTAGAAATTAGCCAATCTGAGGACAAAGAGAAAAATGTGCCTAAATAAATAAATAAGCAAGCTGCAGGGACTTGTAAGACAACAATGGTGCATCAAGTATATTTGCATCACAGAAGTAGAGGGAAGCGGGTAATAGAGGCAAAAATATTTTAATCCATAATAGCCAACATTTTCCAGTTTCATGAAAGACAAAATTATATTGATTCCGGAAGCTCCAGAAAGGCCAAGCAGGGTAAATGTAAAACAGAACAAAACAAAAGGAACAATACTTGCAACAATCTGTCTTTTGATTATAGTCAAACTAGAGGTTGTGTCTCATTGTGGTTTCGAAGTGCATTTTTTGAATAACTAATTCTAGTGAGTGACCTTTCATGTGCTTATGGCCAATTGTATATCCTCTTTGGAGAAACATCTATTCAGATTCTTTACTTATTTTTAGGTTCTTTATTTTTTAATAAAACTTGTTTTAATAAAGAAACTAATAAAGGTTCTTTATTTTTTATATTTTTAAAATTGTATTCTTTATTTTTTCAAATATGGATCTGTAAGAGTTCTTTATGTATTCTTAATACAAGCCTCTTTTCAGATATGATTTGCAAGAATGTTCTCCTTTGGACTTTCTTTTCACTTTTGATGACATCCCTTGCAGCACAGGAGTTTTTTAAATTTGCTGAAGCTGTTTATATTTTATTTTCTTGTTTATGCCTTTGGTGTTACTTCTAAGAAAGCTTTGCTTAGCTCAAAGTCACAGAAATTTACTCCTGTTTTCTTCTAAGACTTGCGTATATTTTTAGCTCTTGCACTAAGGTCTGTGGTTTGCCTTGAGTTAATTTTTGTGTATTGTGTAAAGAAGGTTTCTAACTTTATTCTTTTGCAAATGAATGTCCCATTGTCCCAGTACCATTTGTTGTAAAGACTTGTTTCTCAAATGAATTGCCTTGGCACCCTTGCTGAAAATCTACTGATCATCGATGTTAAGGCTTTATTTCTGGAATCTTAATCCCGTTCCATTGATTTATATGCATATCCTTATGCCGGTAGCACAGGATTTTGATTAACCTAGCTTTATAATAAGTTTTGAAGTCAGGAAATGCGAATTCTCCAAAGTTCTTCTTTTTCAAGATTGTTTTGACTCTTCTGGGTACCTTGCATTCCCATATGAATTTTAGGGTCTGCTTGTCAATTTCTGCCAAATGCCACCTGCAATTTTGACAGGGACTGTGTTGAATCCGTAAATCACTGGAGGAGTCTTGTCATCTTTTCAATATTGAGAGGAATACTAATTTCCATTTTACCATACATTTCTTTCAGATGTTTAGGTATTCACAGTATTTGCCCCCTCCCCTTTTTTTTTTAACAAGAATTTAACAGAGGCCACGAGTCTTAGCAGCTGTGTGAAAAAGAGGCCAAAGAATTTCCTTCATTTATCATGCTTGGTGAAAGGTATTATTTTTAGTGCCTTTTAAGTCATGGTTGTATCTTAATGTTTTTGACTGACTCACTGTATTCCCTTTAAGCACCAATCGGCGGCCATGAACGTAGAGACTAGCGCTGCTTGAAAGTCTTGTTTTTCAGCCCAGCTGGAAAGGGAATGGAGACTCTTCTTGCTGTTTTTCAGACTTGTTTGAAGTTTTTGTTTTGTTTTGTTTTGTTTTGTTTTCTTGGAGTTTCCAGTGGAGATGCCACGCTGGCAGCAAATGAAGTATCCTGTAATGTGAAGCCTTATAAATATATGTTGGGTCCCTGCCATCATTATCAAAAGTGCTGGTACAGAAATGTGCAAAGGGAAGATTTTCAAATTAAGGTTGGCCTGCACATATAAATGTTAGCTTGTAAAGCTCAAGAAATACCAAATTGTAGTCTATTAGTCTCCTACATTTTATTGCCTTTTTGAATAATCATGTACTTCAGAACATCCTTTAATCTGAGCTGGCTTGTGGTTGTATAAGAATGCAGCCTCTTTTTTCTTTTATGCTTTATATTCTCCGACGAGGAAAATTTACTGCATTTTATAAATAAATCAGAACTAAAAAGCAAATTTTTCTTCCCACCTTTTTATCTTCAAGGAGGCCCTGCTTTAAGGCATTTGAGTGATGTATTTATACTCAGCCCCACAACTAGTTCCACTGGAAAAAATAATCTTCAAAGTCTTTTTTTTTTTTTTTTTTTTTTGCTTCTTGTAGGACACCATTCGGAATCATTGGTAAAAGGAAAAAATGTACTTAAAGCAGACATTTCTCTTTTTCAAATGCTGAAAGTTTCCACTTCGACTTCATTCCTTTGGTAGAAATTACAATGGACCCTTCATTAAAATGAATATCATCTCTTTATTTAAATTAAGACAGATATTTTATTTCTATTAAGAGAGAAGCTTCCTAAATATTAATGGAGCTCAATGTATTGTCGTGATTTACACTGAGTGAATGAGGCCTTTGATAGTTAGCTTCCTACTAGCAGGTGTGGCGGGACTAGAAACTAGTGGAAGATTTCTTCATTTCCCCGTACTTGTTATTTAATATATAAGACTGTTTTCTATTTGTAGATAAGGATAGAAATTATGAGTGAAAATGTGCCTTACTGCACTAGGCTTTATTTTAACAGTATTTTATTTTATTAGAAATTTTTTTTATGTTTTATTTATTTCTAGGAGAGAGAGAGACAGCGTGAGCAGGGGAGGGTCAGAGAGAGAGGGAGTCACAGACTGAAACAGGCTCCAGGCTCCGAGCTGGCAGTCAGCACAGAGCCCGATGCGTGGCTCGAACCCACGGACCGCGAGATCACGACCTAAGTGAAAGTCGGACGCTTAACCGACTGAGCCACCCAGGCGCCCCTAAAAAAATTTTTTTAATGTTTATTCAGTTTTGAGAGACAGAGAAAGACAGAGTATGAGCAGGGGAGGAGCAGAGAAAGAGGGAAACACAGAATCTGAAACAGACTCCAGGCTCTGAACTGTCAGCACAGAGCCCAGTGCGGGGCTCGAACTCACTGACTGCAAGATCATGACCTGAGCTGAAGTCAGACGCCCAACGGACTGAGCCACCCAGTCGCCCCTCTAACAATATTTTAAATATGGTCTGTGATATATACCTAATTATAGGTAAAGTGTATGATTTTGATTTATGTGGCTATAAGCTAGTTATAAAGCAAATGGCTAAACTTGGTAGGTAAGAATAAAATGATACAGCGAAAATATTGCTCTATTAAATTGAAAGTGTTTACATTAACTAAAGGGTTCATGTGGATATTTGGGCAAAAAAAAAAAAGTAAAACAACTGACTTTCAGCATTCATAGAACAGAGTGGATATGTCAGCCACTGGTCATATATTTTATAACACGTGTTAGCAAAACTTTCTTTTGGCTCAGTAATGGTACATAATTTTTAAAGTATATGACAAATGAATTTTTAAAGTTTTCAAAGAGCATCCAAAGTTCTTTCTTTTGTGTTTATGAACAGACTGACCAAGCAAAGTGAATCTTTGAAAAATTGTAATCCTGATAGGAAGTAGTCCTTTCAAGTTCTTTCAGGAGGCTTAAAAAACGAAAGAGTAACATGGGATGCGCCAGTCAGTGTAGTCCCTGGATAGTTTGGAAGTAGCTCTTGTGCTGCCCAAGCCCAAAACCCTGCAAGGGCACAGTATTCATTGACCACGGTGGCCTTTTCCTCTGAGCCTGGTCTCAGAATCCTTTTAACAGAGAGTTCTAGGCAGCCCTCTTCAGTCATTTGGGTCTATCACACTAGTGAAAACGTCCACTGAGCATTTGCGACAAAATGTTTATGGCAAATATCCATCGCATTTGCTAACCTAGGTCTAGGATGTGGTACCTGATGTACTTTATATGACTTTGGTTGTTCTCATATGTTATTTTAGTATTCAGATATTTGAATATTTTAACAACATATTCAATGTTTGTATCAGAGAAACCCTAGTCAAGTCTTCCTGCTTCTTGGGCAGAGTAATATAAGAAGGATGAAAATACACCAAACCAAATTAAAATTCTCTCTTGCCGTCACAGTATCCAGTCTTTTGTGCGGTGATTCTCCTGAATCAGTCTTCAGTATAACATCCAGTTATTCATCACTATTGTCTAGGAGCTAATATTAACATTAAGTGGCAAAGAAACCAAACGTTAAGGCCTTAGAATTTGGCAGCTAGTTCACACAGTTGTTTTATTTTAACATGTAATAAAATGGAGGACAGCAAGATATTCAGGTTCCTGTTATATAGTCACCTAAAGTAAATGACTTCAAGAAAACCTTTTTAAAACATTCCAGAAACCTGTACAACGTTGCTGTGAAACGCAGTGACTAGGAGCGACATCTGGCACACAGCACGACCTGGAATGGCTTTGCTCTCTGGCACGGCCTCACACATCTTGGGGCTGAGTGTTAAACCCTTAGGTCATTAAAATAGCGCTTCCACCTGTGAAACAGACGTGTGGAAAGGGGTTTCAGTGGAAAAGCTTCCTTGTTTAGCACGGGGGTGTACTGGGTGGTCGTCTTCAGGTAGAAGGCTGCGTGGTGGGGATGAAGAGGTAGACACACGTTGTATATGATGAAAAGTTAAGGGAAGGTAGATGTGGAATATGTTCTTCCATCTCGTATGCAGAGAGCCACTGATTTGCAGATACTGTCCAGTTCAGGGTGGGGGGAAGGGAGACTTAAAACTATGCATTGCCACATTTTTTTACAAAGGGACAGGAGAATCCTGCTGAAATGGAAACTAGGTGACACTTATCAGTATTTTTGCATTAAAGCTCTGAGAAAGTTTTTAATATTTGTGGAGAAGGTGGTTATTTTGATATTTTATATCACACATATCACGTGTATGTTCTTATTGGAAAGCCCAAAAATTATTGTGTCTTAGAGGGGTTTTTAAGCTCAGATCTGAGTAACACAAAAAACTCAAATTATGGTTTGCCCACATCATAAAAGACAGTAGCATCATTGTTTAGTCCCCCCCCCTGCCCAATCCCATCATGGTGTTCCTCTAAAATCTGGTTTGTGGGGGTGCCTGGGTGGCTCAGTCAGTTAAGAATCCAACTCTTGATTTTGGCTCCGATCATGATCTCATAATTCGTGAGATCGAGTCCCACATCAGGCTCTGTGCCAACAGTGGGGAGCCTGCTTGGGATTCTCTCCCCCTCTCTCTGTCCTGAACCCTGCTTGTGCTTGCGCTCTCGTGCGCTCTCTCTCTCTCTCCTGTCTCTCTCAAAATAAATACATAAAAAACAGTTGGATTTGTGTGAGTTAAATAACTCCACCCCCCCCCCAACCCAGGATTCTTTGGTATTGAAGTTAATGAGATAATGCTTATATGTGCGTAAACTTTCACATTTAGGGAAGATGAGCCAAGTTAATCTTACTTATGATGTCTCAGGCTGCTCAGACTGCTCTAACAAAATATCACTGACTGGGTAGTTTATAAGCAACAGAAGTTTATTACTCATAGCTCTGGAGGCTGGGATGTGCCAGGCCAAGGCACCAGCATGGCTGTGTTCTCGTGAAGACCCTTTTCTTGGTTCAGAGCTGGCATCTTCTCACTGCGTCCTCACCTGGTGGAAGGGGCAGGGGACCTCCCTAGAACCTCTTTTAGGAAGAGCACTGATTTCACTTGAAGGGGACTCAGACCATAAAGTGTGGCATCTGGAAAATTGGGAAAGCAGCATGAACTCAGGGTCAGACGGCCGGGACTGGTCCTGGCTTGGTCCAGTACTAAATGTGTTTTCCCAAACCTACTCTCTAAGCCTCAGTTTCCTGGTCTCTAAAACTAGGGTATAATAATACTTTGATACACATTTGCCCTGAGAATAAAGGAGAGAAGACATATAAAAATATTTTGCACAGTGTCCAGCACGAGAAAGAACTCAGTATTAGCCATCATTAACTTTCATGCATTTATAACCTAAAGTCTTTATTCTTTTCTTATATTACTATGCAAAGATTTCTTTTGTTTTTTGAACCCCTTTGACCATAGTACTTGAGTTCAAGACATAAGAAACGAGATGGTTATCAGTAGGCACACTTCCTGCAGGCCAGTAGAGCAGTCTCTGGCCACCATATTGCTGTGTGGCGCCTGTCACCCTACAGGTCACCTGCTGCTAGGCATGCATATTAGATATATTTCTAATGGTATGTTGCTGTTTTAAAATTGAGATATAATTCACATTCTATAAAATCCATCGTTTTAAAGTATAAATTTTAGCAGATTTCAGTATATTCACAAGGATGTGCAGCCATTCCTACTATCTAATTCCAGAACATTTTCATCACCAGAAAAGATACCTTATATGCATTAGCAGTCACTCTTCGTTCCCCCTGCCCACCTCCTTCCCCCCAGGCACTGGCCACCACTGACCTACTTCCTGTCTGTAAGCATCTACCTATTCTGGGTATTTCACATAAATGGAATCATACAATATATCACCATTTGTCCCTGGCATCTTTCATCCTGTGTTAAAAATTTTTTAATGTTTATTTATTTCTGAGAGACAGAGAGAGAAACAGAGTATGAGCAAGGGGAGGGGGAGAGAGAGAGGGAGACACAGAATCCGAAGCAGGCTCCAGGCTCTGAGCTGTCAGCACAGAGCCCGACACAGGGCTCAAACCCACCAACTGTGAGATCATGACCGGAGCCAAAGTCAGACACTCAACGCACTGAGCCACCCAGGTGCCCCAGAACTTGAGTGTTTTTTAAAGGCTGAATAATATTCTCTTGTACAACTACACTGTGCCTTGTTTATCCATTCATCAGTCAGTGGGGATGAGTGGTTTTAAACACATTTTGTTTTTAGGGAAATCTTTGGAAGCAGTTTGAGGGAAAGCTTTGAAAGTTGTCATCAGAACGCTGTCTATTTCTCTGGAGACAAAGTATTTTATTGTCAACTTTTGAAAGGGAAGTTCTTTAGAATTTGGATCAAAGACTTGCAATCTGAATGTTATTTTAGAGAGGGTTAAATATTACCCTTTCACTCAAGCCTTGTTCTTTCATTTTACATTTCAACTCTGAAGCTTCTCTGGACTTTTCTAGGGAAAAAGAGGAGCAACTGACTCGTGTGACTGAAGTTCAGAGGTTGCAGGCCCAGCAGGCAGATGCCGCCCTGGAAGAGTTTAAGCGGCAGGTGGAACTCAACTCCGAGAAAGTCTACGCCGAAATGAAAGAGCAGGTGAGGAGGCTGCCATATCAGCTTTTTTGAAAGTCATTCTCTCAGTAGGAATGTGCATTCTGATCTTTAGACGACAGAGACATATTTATTTCTAACAAAAGTTTTATCAAAATTATCCATACTATTGGGTCACAGGTTCAGAATGAAAAAGGGATATTAGCCTGGCATAAAGGGACACCCCCCTCCCATTGGAGCCCGGAAAGAAGAGATGGTCCCTGGCGGCCTAGAAGGAGGGCCCTGGTGGAGAGGGCTTGGCCAGCAGGCTCATCGTGCTCCCTGCCGGGCGTGTGAAGTGAAGCAGCCACAGCGTGGAGCTTAGGCGTGCCCCTCTGTGCTCCCCAGGCCACCAGGTGGCCACTGATCACTCCTTGGTGGCAGTGCGTGGAAGGAGGAGTGTGGACACGCACCTGGAGGTGGGAGACCAGGAGATGGGCCCCCCTTCCTCCTTTAGGAGTCCTCGATTCATCTTCAAGCAATACCACAATAGTCATTTATAGTTGTAGCAACAGGGGCGCCTGGGTGGCTTAGTCGGTGAAGCCTCTGACTCTTAGTTTCAGCTCAGGTCATGATCTCCCGGTTCATGGGTTCAAGCCCCGCATAGGACTCTGTGCTGACAGTGCGGAGCCTGCTTGGGATTCTCTCCCTCCTTCTCTCTCTGCCCCTCCTCTGCCCACTCTGTTTCTCTCAAAATAAATAAAGTTAACATTGTAGCTACAAATGTAGCCATGGCAAGAGTTTGTCAGCTCTCAGAGCATAGGTCTGCCTACAGGTAAAATCCTGACCCGTCCGTTTCCATAGTGCAAGGGCTCAGGTGACCCATGTCTGTGCCTGCCCGTGTTCCATAAGTAGTGTTTCATTCATCAGTTACATCCCATTATTTGCAACTGGCATTTCAGGAGGACAGAGGCCGTCTCTGGTGAAGTGGTATGCTTTTTAGTTTTGAGAGAAAATTAAAAATTTGAAAAGAAAACAGGATGCAAACCCCTAGGTGCCTGTCATGAAGACTCAACCACTGTTAACACTCTGTTTATTTAAACTGCAACATTACAGATGAAGTTCTTGTTTGTTTTGTTATTCATATCTAATCACATTACTCCTTCCCCTCCACTTCTGAGAAAACCACTGTCATTAATTTAGTGTGTATTATTTCCAGTCTCTTTTATAATTTTATATGTGTCTATAATGTTCCTGTATATTATATGTATATGTTATGTATGTATATATATATATATAGTACTTGCATCTATAATTTTTTATGCATCTACTTTTTAAAAGTTAGGTAAATACTATAGATTTTATGTATGCCTTATTTGCATTTTTATATTTTATTGTTTGTGTTTTATTTTGTTTTTTTAACTGGCTGCTTGGAGTTTATTTTCTACTTGGTGCAAGGCTGCTCTTTTATATTTAATTTTATATATCCCAGCCCTATCCATGTTGATTGAGTGCAGTCCTTTTAACACTGAATATATTTTATCATATGAATATACCACATTTCATTTATCAGCTCCTCTATCCAAGGGTATTTGGTTTATTTTCTTGATTCTAAAAAATGTTGCAATCTTGTTTGTGATCTCCCCTTCAGCGGGAGTTCTCCTCCTTAGGACCCCGGAGCACTTACAGGGTGGTAGAAACACCCCAGGGAAGGATCCCCATGAGCCCTGTACTGTTCACTAGTTTGGAACAGTGCTTGCTTGTTTTTCTTTTCCCTTTTTTTTTTTTTTAATTCGTTTTTGAGAAAGAGACAGAGTACGAATGGGGGAGAAACTTAGAGAGACACACACACAGAATCTGAAGCAGGCCCCAGGCTCTGAGTTGTTAGCACAGAGCCCGACATGGGCTCGAACTCATGAACCACGAGATCTGACTTGAGCCGAAGTCGGATGTTTAACCGACTGAGCCACCCGGGCACCCCTTGTTGTTATTTTCTTGATTCAGATTTCCACTCCTGTTGAGTTGTGTGAATCTGGGTTTTGAGAATGGGGCTCTGAGATCCCATTCTTCCATTTTCCCACTCACTGCCTAGGGCAGTGATTTCTGCAGAGTCAAGTGTGCCGGAAGGTGGAGACCAGTCCCGGCTGCATGGATGTCCATCTTCTGGCTCCCTGCCAGGAACAGGACCCCGTCCCTAGAATGTGTATTTGGTCCAAATATGTGATGGAGCTACGTAAGAAACTCTCTGATCAGCTTAACACTTAAGGAATACAGAAGATATTGAAGGAGGGAGCTCCTGGCAAGAAGTTTTTGGTATAGAGTCAAGAAGGCTAAAGATGAGGCATTTGAACTTGCTAAGGCTGACAGTGAAAGTCCTGAGAAAGGCTGAGACCAGGACAGGTGCCTTTGGCTCAGTGTACCACTTGGAGCTGACGATGTACTATTAGCAGGTCACGGCGTTCATGGGTAAGGAAGGAGAAAAAACAGGCAGATAGCGTGGAACTTGTGAAAGCATTCTGCAGAACAAGAAAACGGCATTTGTATTCAGCAATCACAGAATAAAAGCATATTTCTAAAAACCATCTGGTAGAATTCTGAAAAAAAAATCAGAATAGTATCTTTATATAAGAAGACATGATCTATATGAAAGAGGCCACACATATTAAGTAAAGTTAATGCAATGAAACCTGGATACATTCTGGAAAAAGAATTGCACCTCACAAATAAAAATGAAAATCCCACACGTTTCTAGGCAGGATGAAACTGGCAAAGAAATTAGAAAAATAATGGATAATATTTCAGAGTTTTGAAGGAGGAAAGATTGTGACCCAATTTTGCACATAACCAAAGAGTTTTTCACTTGCAAAATCAACAAAAAAACATATTCTTAGTAAGAGCTCATAAAATGTATACTGCTTATATCTCTCCTGGAAAAAAATTATATGAACACACCACCACCAATCCAGAAATGAAGCTAAAGACATTGCACACATAAGGAAACCAGCATATTTAAGGATGAGTAGGGAGCAATGGAATCCAACAAAATAGAAACAAATTTAACTAATTGTTACAAATCTGATTATAAGAAACAATGCTCATATTTATTGATCTTTGAAAAAGAAGGTCTATAAAGTGGACAGTATATATTTAATAACAATTTAAAAACAATTTAATATGCTAAAACTCTTGGCAATGGAAAGGGGAGACTCAAAAGATCTTAAAATTAGGGAAATGCAGATTAAAATAGTTTTGGAATGTATGATTTTAGGCATAAATAAAATTAACAAGGTATTACATTTTCATAAAAATCTTGAGGTAAAGACAAAACTCGAAGGGGAGATGTTGCCAAAGGAATAGAAGTAGAAACAGAACAAAATGTCCAGAATAAGAGTATATATAACTGTCATAATAATATTATTAGGTTAATTTTTTTAGTTAAAAAAAAGAAGATATTGACTAGTTGACTTAAATCCATGTGTATGCTATTTATAAAAGATACAACCAGTAGGGGCGCCTGGGTGGCTCAGTCCGTGAAGCATTCGACTTCCGCTCAGGTCATAATCTCATGGTTCGTGGGTTCAAGCCCCGCATCTGGCTTTGTGCTGACAGCTCAGAGCCTGGAGCCTGTTTCAGATTCTGTGTGTCTCCCTCTCTCTCTGACCCTCTCCTGCTCACGCTCTCTCTCTCTCTCTCTCTCTCAGAAATAAAACACTTAAAAAAATTTTTTTAAAGATACAACTAGTTTGCAGAAAAATTGTATTAGAAAGATTATGAAAACATATCACTTATATTCAGAAGAAATTTAAGAATATAATAGTATCATGTAAATTGGCATCAATACAAGTTAATAAGCTAGACGAATGGATATATTTTGCATGCTAAAGGCAAGAGTACTTAAATGTGAAAAAATATTGGGACTACATAGAGAATTTGATACAAATAGCAATGGGATGCTTTCATATATTTTTCTTCATCTTTGACAGATCAGGGGGCAAAAACCAAACAAATAGGAGGACTAAATAACAGTTTATAAAATATCTATATTTCTACTTTCTACCCTTTAAATATAACACATTAAATTTCTACTCCCTTGGAATAGTTATAAAACTCAGTAGACCATAAAGAAACACTCAGTATGTTTCTGAAACTTGAGAGAGAGCGCATATTTTTTTTTACCACAATGCAATAAAATCAGAAATTAAATTTCAGTTAAAATTGCTGCATTCCACTTCACCAAAATTAAAAACTTTTGCTCTTTGAAAGACACCATTAAAAAACAACAAAAGGAAGTAAGACAAGCCAGAGAATGGGAGAAAAGATTCACAAATATTTCCGAGAACTTGTATCTAAAGTATAAAAGAAATCTTACAACTCATTAATAAGACAAACCCAGTAAAAATAGGCAAACTTTTGGACACCTCACAGAAGAAGATATGCAAGTGACTAAGCACATGAAAAGATGTTCAGTAAATCACCGTTTATCAGAGAAATTAAAATAAAATGAAATGCCACTATACATACTCATTAGAATGGTTAAAATTATAAAGATTGCAAGGGCGTCCGGGTGGCTCAGTCGGTTAAGCATCTGACTTCTGCTCAGATGATGATCTCGTGGTTCATGGGTTTGAGCCCCACATCGGGCTCTGTGCTAACAGCTCAGAGCCTGGAATCTGCTTCAGATTCTGTGTCTCCCTCTCTCCCTGCCCTTCCCTGGCTCATACTCTTTCTCTTTCTCTCAAAAATAAACATTTTTTAAAAATTACAAAGATTGGTTGATGCTGCCGAATGCCGGTGAAGATGTGATCAAATGGAGCTGTTACATACTTCTTATGGGAAAAGTGCCAGTTTCTTTTTTTTTTTTTAATATTTTTATTTATTTCTAGGAGACAGAGAAAGACAACGTGAGCAGGGGAGGGTCAGAGAGAGAGGGAGTCACAGACTGAAACAGGCTCCAGGCTCTGAGCTGGCAGTCAGCACAGAGCCCGACGCGGGGCTCGAACCCACGAACCGCGAGATCATGACCTAAGCGAAAGTCGGACGCTTAACCGACTAAGCCACCCAGGCGCCCCGAAAAGTGCCAGTTTCTTAAAATGTTAAACATTCAGTGACCATTTGTCAGTCATCCCATTCTGTGTGCTTAACCAAGAGAAATGAAGACACATCCAGGCAAAGTCTTGTATACAAATGTTGATAGCAGTTTTATTCACAGAAGCCTCTAACTTGAATAGCCCAAATAGCGCTATTCTCAGGAATAACCCAGGGGTTCCTGAGAACTTCCAAGAACAGTCAAAATGCGGTATATACAGGAATACTACTCAGCAGTATAAAGGGATGGATCACTGATGCTTTACAACGACATGGATGAGTCTCAAAATGCTCATTGAGCTATTATTAGTATACTGAGTAAGGTTAGCATTTCCCAGATGGTCCTGAGGTTCTTGTGTTAGCAGATTATCAACCTGCTTTGTTTCAGAACAGAAGTCCTGTCTCATCTTCTTCTGTGGGTGGTTTCAGTTTCAATTAAATTCCAAACCCTTTGCTCTGCCGCCTTGGGTCTGTTTTGATTGTGCCAGTCAGGAAGGAGTCTGAGATTTGGGCAGTATTTAAATCACTCCACCCAGTAATCACTCCATGCAAGCACTCATGGGACATTCCCCAGGACGGGCCATGTGCTTGGACACAAAACAATTCTCAGTAAATTTAAAAGGATTAAAGTCATGCAAAATGTGTTCTTTGACCCAATGATAATAAATTAGAAATAAACAACAATAAGAAATCTGGGAAGTCCCCACATATTTGGAGATTAAATAACATACTTATAAATAACTCATGGGCCAAAGAAGATATTACAAGGAAAATTAGGAAATATTTGGAACTGAACTAAAACAAAAACATGGGCATATCAAAATTAATGGAATGCAGCTAAAGCAGTACTTAGAGAAAAGTTTATAGCTTTAAACATCTATACCCCAAAAGAAAGTTTTCTCAAATCAGTAAACCTAAACTTCACCTAGAAAAAGAGGGGCACCTGAATGACTCAGTCGGTTGTGTCGGACTCTTGATATCAGCTCAGGTCTTGATATCACAGTTCTTGAGATGAAGCCCTACATCGGACTCTGTGCTGACAGTGTGGAGCCTGCTTGGGATTTTCTTTCTCCTCTCTCTCTCTGCTCCTCCTCTGCTCGCACATGCTCTCTCTCTTTCTCTCAAAATAAAACAAATAAACGTTAAGAAAAGAAACCAGAAAAAGTAAAGCTTTCTACCTGAGCAAGCAGAAGGAAGGAGATACAAAATATTTTTATATTTTTGAAGAAAACAAAGAAGCAGAAAACAAAATAATAGAGAAAATTCATGAGCCAAAAGTTGTTTTTTTTTGAAGAGATCAACAAAACTAACAAATCTGTAACATGGCTAATGGGGAAAAAATGTGAGAAGAAAGAAATTAACAAGGTTGGGAACAAATGAGGAGAGGACACCATTATTGATCCTATAGAAAATGAAAGAATTACAAAGTGATATTTTAAAAACTTATGCCAACAAATTACAAAACTCAGGTGAAATGGACAAATTCATAGATGGATCCAAATTATGAAAACTTCTAAAAAAGAGAGAAAATCTGAATTCTGCTATAATAAAGTTATTTACTTTACATTAAAAATCTTTTCACAAAGAAAAGCCCAGGACCACCCGATGGCTTCACTAGTGATTTCCACCAAATATTAAAGAAAAAATAATTTTGAATTCTTTGAAAACTCAGGAATTTGAGGAGGAAGAACACTTCCCAGTTCATTCTATAAGGACAGTATTACTCTACTATCAGAGCCAAAGACACTGTAAGGAAACTACAAAAGATATTTATCATGAATATGGACACGAAAATCCTTAATGATATTTTAGTAAATGGAATCTAGAAACATAAAAATGATTATACATCACAACCAAGTGGGATTTATTCCAGGGATCCCAGGTGGTGGTAGCATTTGAAAGTCAATGTCGTGTAACATATTAATCAAGAACAAAACAACATGATCATCTTAGTAGAGGCAGAAAAAGCATTTGAAAAAGTTTGTTCAACATCATTCATGATTTAAAAAAAGTTCTTGGCAAATTAAGACAGGAAGCAAATTTACTTAAACTAATAAAAAGGACATCCATGAAAACTCTATGCCTCGTACTTCATGTTGGAAGGCTTAATGCTTTTCCTCCTGAGAACAAGGAAACCATGCCTATGTTTGCCACTTCTTTTTTTGTATGTTAATAAGAGTTTCTGCTTTCTTTTTTTTTAACTTTTAAAAACATTTACTTATTTTTCTTTTATAGTTTATTGTCAAGTTGGTTTCCGTATAACACCAAGTGCTCATCCCAACAAGTGCCCTTCTGTTCAACATTGCATTGGAGATTCTAGCCAGTGCATAAGGGGAGAAAAAGGAAAGGAAAGGATAGGAACGGAAAGGAATTGGAAAGGAAGTACACAAATCTGCAGATGACACAATCATCCTGTATGGTCAAAATCCATGAAAGAAAGACAAGAACTAATACATGATTTAAATTAGTTCTCAGGATACAAGGTCAATATTCAAAATTTAGGCATACTTCTATATACTAGCAATGAAACATCTGCAAATGAAATTAAGAAAACAATTTTCCACAGTAACGAGAATGTTTTTAAATTGATATATATATATATATATATATATTATATATATATATCTTTATACAAAGGGCACTTTTTCATCTTAATATATATATAATATATATATATAATATATTAATTATATAATTAATATATTAATATATATAATATAATATATATATATATACATTATATATATAATATATATTAAGATGAAAAAGTGCCCTTTTGTGTGGCAAAGTCATTTCGAGAAACATTAAAATAAGAATCCTACTAGCTGCAGGGGTGCCTGGCTTGTTCCGTCAAGTGTCCAACTCTTGATTTTGGCTCAGGTTATGTCATGGTTTGTGAGATAGAGGGATTGAAGCCCCGTGTCAGGCTCTGTGCTGACAGCATGGAGCCTGCTTGGGATTCTCTCTCTCCTGCTCTCTCTTCCCCTCCCCCACTCAGGCCCCCTCCCCTTCTCTCTCTCTCTCTCTTTCTCTCAAAATAAATAAATAATAAAAAAAACTTACCCTTCTGGCCCGCCCAAGAAAAAGAGAGTGAAAAGAACCATACCCAGCCACAATACGAGCCTGCCATAAAACAAGGAAAGCCAGGGATGGATGATAGTATTCGTGGAACTAATTCTGGAACCACCCTTGATTGTTCCTCCCAAATACGTCTGAATGTTCTGTTATGTGCCTGGTTCATGGTCTGTCTTCTATCCTGCTTTACCAGTCCTGCCAGACACATTTGACTCTCTCACTTCCTGTCGTTGAGTTCATGTGTTCCTGACTTGTAGGTATCACGGCTCTCTCTGCGGACTGGTTAAACGATCCCGTGCGGGACCCTTCTGGGCACACGCCCCCGGGGTTCCTTTCTTCTTCCTCCACATATCCTAGTCCTGTGTCCTGACTTTGTGAGTCGTCCTCACCAGGTCTGATCTGCCCACTGGTGCTTTGTTCCGACTCCTTGAAAAATAACAGTGATGGCAACCGATGAACAGGAAATTATTTTGATGGTCTTCTGTGGAAGAAATATTTTTTTGGTGCTTTCCATCATAAATAGTTATGCCAAGTGCAGTTGAGTTTCTGAGATAGAGAAAGCACCTTTGGTGTGAGTATAATAATGACAACACCATTTATAACAGAATCCGTGGAGCTAGGCTGATTCCCAAATCAAATAATTCTTACATGGCAAATTTTACCAAATGCTAAATAAAGGGATTCCTGAGTGGCCCAGTTGGTTAAGTGTCCAACTCTTGATCTCAGCTCAAGTCATGATCTCACAGTTGTGAGATCGAGCCCTGCTTTGGGCTTTGTTCTGACAACTCAGAGCCTGCTCGGGATCCTGTCTCCCTCTCTGTACCCCTCCCCTGCCTGCGTTCTTTCTGTCTGTCTGTCTGTCTCTCAAAATAAATAAGTAAATAAACATTAAAAAACCCAAATGCTAATTAAACTATATATGACAAAACGTGGTAAATTAGAAGTCTTCTATTCCATATTTTCAGTTGATTAGAAAGTGTGCATCTGATGTAGCTCAGATTCTAAAAAAAAATCATTCAGCAGATTCATTATTTGGAGAATCATAATGTTCTCAGATTTTCCATAGTCTATATTTTTTCTAGTCTTTCTTTTCTGTTATTGTTTTGAACTGCTCTTTTCTCTTCTCACTAAAATCTTTTGTGTAAAAGCTAGCAGAGCTTAGGGTATCTTTTTCCATTTGGAAACTGCTGCAGATAGCAGACAATGGGAATTTGAATTAAAAAAACTAAAGCATTGAGTTTGTTTTTGAAAGTGAATTGCTATTTCAAAAATGAGGCCCATGAGAGAAAATGGAACAGGAGAAAGTTTTTTTTTTTTTTAAGAAAAATTGCTTCACACTGTTTCTTTAACTTCGAAGAACTTTTTCTCTCATTTAAGATTGCTTCAATAACCTAATTTTGATTCCAATGGTGAAACCCTTTATAAGTGTTAGCCGTCAGCAATTAGTTGTATAAAATACACATATTTTAATTGTGACAGCATACTACTGATTTTAAATTTTCTGTATATATATGTATAGAATCAGATTTTTAAAAGAAATAGTTTTCTATATTTACCTATTCTCTGTGAAACAAATACACAACTGAAAAAGACAGCTAAGTTTTTAGAAGTACTGGCAGCAATTCTAAAGTGAAATTTTTTCATCTTGTAAACTGACTGCAGGGATGTCGGCTGACTTGCTTCTCCTGGGGCTTCAGCTCACCACTTGACTTCTAGTTAATTTCTCTCCCCTTGAAATTACGTCCCCGTTAAAGGGTATTTGCTATTAAAGGGTATTGGCTTTAAATTCTATTTGTTTTTCCTTGCTGTCATCAGCTACGTGAAGTTAGCTTTGGACTTTGGAGAACCCACTGGCTTGCCATGAAAACACAGTTCTGAAACATCGTTATTGACCAGTGAGGTGGCTTCTGGCTGCTCGCACAATTGAAACTGGTCAGCAGTGTTTTATATTCTGAGAGGTTGCAAATTCATTTCATCATCCTATTATTGCTGTTGAATTACTGAAAACAATTCTCAAGTTACAAGGAAGACAGAATGCCATCTGGATATATTTGTGTCATTAAGTGTCAATGGATAACAAAGAGACCAAGAAAGAAAGAATCATACAAAGCATTTACTGTGACTTATACCTCTGTCCTCTGTCCGCTAAGGGTCATGCTGATTCATGTAATTTTAAATAGGTTTTTTTTTAGACCAGTTTTAAGATAATAAAAGACTCGACATAAATAGAACCATTTTCTCTCAGTTACTTTTTGATGAAGATGGAGAAATCTCTCCACCCTTTTACTATTTGGAGCTTTGTCTTTGAATGAGATTAAGCAGGAGAAGTAAAATTCTAGAATTATATTTAAATGTTTCAATAGAGCCTACTGTGGTAATTACTCAACTCCAAATGACAACATCCAGAGAATATATGTATATGTCTTTGTCTTTGAAAAACAAAACAAAATAACAACAGAACAAATCAAAAAAATTTTTAGCCTTTATCTTTAAATGCTTAATGTAAGAGGAATAAGCGAAGATTTTTCCTTATAATGTTCGTCAATGACTAATCTCTTGCAGAAGAAAAATAAGCCAAAAAAATCTCCTGAGGACATTGAACCAGAAAACATGCCATTTTTTTTCTGTTACTTGACTGATTTGAAGGGTTATTAATTATGAAATAGTAACATTCTTATTTTTAGTACCTCAGTTATTTATTGACTTACTGGCCAAGGATTCAATAGACTTGACTTCTTTCGTTCATTTATAAAAAAATTTATGAATACCTGTTCTCTACCAGCCATTGTTATTGATCTGGGAATTCAGAGATTATTAAGACATGTTTGTGGCTTATGTGATAGGCCAGTGCACAAAAGCGTGTGATTTAATAAGTGGTATAGATTTAATAAGCTAGTGGTAGAATAAATAGGTGAGTGAGAGGACATGGAGGGGAGACACCTGAGCTTCCCTGCGAGTTACACATTTGTCTACAATTGTGGACACTTTGTGTGACTGCAAGTTTCTTAAATGTTTACTTGTTTAGATGTTACTGGTAATGGGTTTAGTAAAGCCATTTAGTATATGGTCAGATAGACAATTCAGTTTTATTTCCATATATCAGCATACAACAAATAGCAAATAAACTTTGAAAAAGATGTCATTGTATGAAAAAGCTTCAAGGACCTGAGAATAAATCTAACAAAAAATGACAAGACCTCTGTTTTGAAAACTGGAAAATATCGGGGTGCCTGCTGAGTCAGTCGGTTGAGGGCCTGACTCTTGATTATGGCTCCGGTCATGACCCCAGGGTCGTGGGATTAAGCCCCGCATTGGGCTCCACGCTGAGCATGGAGTCTGCTTAAGCTTCTTTTTCTTTCTTTCTCTCTTTCTCCCTCTACGCCTTTCCCCCATTCATACATCCTCTGTCTCTCTCTCATATTAAAAAAATATATATATAAAAACTGACAGACATTATCAAAAGAAACCAAGAAGACCTAAAGAAATTGGGAGATTCAAAGACCCAATGTTATAAACATGTCACTTTTCCCCACATCAATCTATAAAAGCAACACAGTTCTAAAAATCAAAATGTTCGTAGTGGTTTTTTTTGTTTTTCTTTTCTTCTTTTTGGTGAGGTGAAAGAAAGTGAGAGAAACTGACAGCTGACTCGGAAATGTATATGGAAATGCAAAGAGCTAAGAATTACGCTGGCGACCTGGAAGAAAAGCACAACTGGAGAACTTATATGACCAGACTTTAAGGCTAATATTCAGCTACAGTAATTAATACGGCATGGTTTGTGCACAGGGATGATCAGTGTTGCAAAAGAAGCCCAAAGTAGACTCACACATACATGATCGATCTGATTCATGTCAAAGGAAGTATTGCAATTGCAGCAGGGGAAAGAATGATCATTTCAATAAATGCCACTGTGTCAGTTCGATGGCCATATGGGGAAAAAAGAAAGAATCTTGCCTCTTATTTTACCCCATTCACAGAATCACTTCCAGGATTGTAGATGTACAAGTGAAAGGTAAAACAATAAAACTCTCAGAAGAAAATGCACAATAGTTGAATTTTGATCGTTGGAACCAGGTAAAGATTTTCTAAATAGGAAACAAAAACACAGTAAGAAAAAAAGCAAGTATTGTCAAATTTAAAATTTGACGTTTAATAAAATAAAGTAAAATAAAAAACCTGTTTTTAAAATTAAAATAAGCATAAACTTATTTGTTAAAAGGACCAGTACAAACTGGAAAGGCACCTTCAGATTGGGAGAAGACATTTGTAATTCAGATATTGAACCAAAATTCATATCCAGAACAGATCAAGAACTCCCACAGACCATTAAGGACAGACACCAGAAATATTGTTTTATATCAATTTTTTACGGTTATCTCTCACAAAAGAACTATAGATATAATCAATTAATGTGTTAATTGGTTTTCCATGTTACGTATATTAGTTCCTACTCAGTCTTTAGCCAAGCACAGATATAATGATCTGTCTTTTCTCCCATTTATATGTATCTGCCTACCTGTCTTGATCGCTCCATCGATCGATCTCTCTGAACATACTTGAAGGACAGTTTTTCATAGTTTATCTAAAAATATCTATTTTGAATTGTATATTTCTATACAAATGTATGCTTATTATCATGTGAATTGTACATGTTTAATTACTCAGAATGTAATAACACAAGAATACTAGAGAAAGAGCGGTAGCGTATGACCCTATTTGACAGTGACTGTCAAATGTCCATGCCTGCTTTCTTACTCATAGAGCCTTGATTTTATTGAGGGAGGCATTAGACATAGTTTTTTAATTTATTTTATTTTATTATTTTTATTTTATTCTATTTTATTTCATTTTTTCTTACATAGTTTATTGTCAAGTTGGTTTCCATATAACACCCAGTGCTCATCCCAATAGGTGCCCTCCTCATGCCCATCAGCCCCTCCTTTCCCCCACCCCCATCAGCCCTCAGTTTGTTCTCAGCATTCAAGAGTCTCTCATGGTTTGCCTCCTTCCCTCTCCCCAACTATTTCTCCCCCTTCTTCTCCCTCATAGACACAGTTTTAAAACTGCAGTCTCTCACCTTGCAGCTGGAGCTTACCTTTAATGTCGCTCCAGTGAATGAGATGCGAACAACATAATTAATTTGCTGCTGACAAGAACTTGCAGGAAAGCTCCTTAGCAGGGTATTCAACTCCACTAATATGGACCCTTTGCCCTTCTCCCTTTGCCCTCCACCCTTTGCCCTTCCCTTCACAGATGTTCAGAACTGCAGAAGCCATTTTGCGACTGTTATGGGAAGGTTGAATTGCAGCGTCCTTAAACCCTGACATCTTTGAACTGCCAGTGTAGCAGCCTCTTTCTGAACTTGGGGCACAGGAAAACATAAAGGGCCTATGTTGTTGAAGCTATGCAAGGTTACTTGGGTTTTCTCTTACATGCAGCTGAAGTAATGAATGCCTGAGGCACCGTACAAGGAAAACACAACCCCGGCTCCTTTTTAAATCTCTCCTTCCTTCTTTAAACACTCAGCGTTCACAGAAACACACCCAGCCCCTTTTGCTCCTAATTTGACCACCAAGTTTTACACTTAGGCTTTTTCAAGCCAGAGTTACACAATACAGAAGTGTTGTTGTTATTTTTCTAACGCTTGCACAGAATGGGGAATGATGTATGCGGAAGCGGAATCTTTTGTATCTATAGCAACTGAGAACACTGTACTGTGTTTTTATACAAGCTAAGTATTTTACAAGACTTTTTTATTTTTTTGTGAAATTGTTGAAGGAAAATGGAGTGGGGCCTTGCATTTTCGGTTAGTATGATCTAAAATGACATGGATTTCATTTCCTTGTGTTAGTTATTATTTACTTTGAATGTACCTTACAATTTAGCTATAAAAGGTCTTTTTAGGTGCTTTAAATTGTTTTCTATTTTGATTATAGAAGATAATTTTGTTTTTTTCCTGGAAGATATTCTGTTTGTTTGTTTGTTTTACAAACTTTGAGTGCATAAAGCTCTTAGTTTTTATTTTAAATTATGAATATTCCAAATTTTAAATAGTTATTATTTACCTTAATATTCAGCTTGTACCAAAGTAAAATAAGAACCTAAGATCAACTTCATATGATGATCTGTCTTAAGTACTAAGTAAACTAGGTCTTCCCTCCTTGATTTACCTTCTCCTTTTTTCTTCCCGCTTTGCTTTTGCCAATCATTTTATTCATCCTGAAGGATTTAATGCATATTTATTCTGCACATCATGCTGATAAATTAAAAGCTAAAATACAAAAGAATTATAAATTACATTTTATTTGCTAGCTTCTGATCTAGATGAATAAACAAAGGTCACACATTTGAAACACGTATTACAGAGAAAAACAGTGTGCTATGAAAATAAATGTTAAGTCTTTGAGCATCAAGAGAAGGAAGGCATTAATGTCAGTTGGTGGGATTAAAGAACACCTCAGAGAGAGAGAAGAGGAGACTTGAGTCAGCCTTGAAGATGATCTGTTTGGATGAGGAAAAAATGAAGGGGCTTTCCAGGTAGTGTGAAGAGCAAAAGGCTAAAGAATTAAGAACAGACATGGCATGTTTGGGAAATGCCAGTGATACTAGAGTACAGAGCGTGCTGACTGTTCATGACAAATTAAGGAGCTTTCTGCGTAAGGTCTGATGTGAAAACTTTGAAGGAGAGCCAGCCTTGAAACCCACATCTTGAGTTAGAAGCAAAAGAAAACAAAGTGGGCTTGAGTGTGCCCCCTTCAGTGATTCCTTAATAAATGTATTGTTGGCCACAATACTGACTACCTGTAGATCAATAATCAATACATCATAGAACTCTGATCATTGAACTTGGAAGCTGATGACTTACTGTTCTTAGGGTTGAACTCTTTGGATTTTATAAAGACATCCTTAGGCTAAATCTCATGCCATAATGTAGATACTCCAGACTTTACTGTGAGAAACAGAAACTGGGATGTACTGTTGGATGGCAGTCATTGAGTGGCCATGTGCATTTTGTTCTCATCCAGTGAAACTGGCTGCTTTTCACCAAACATTTTTGCTCCTAGAGACTTAAAGTTTAATAATCATGTCTGAATAAGTGCATTGTAACTGGGAAGGAAGAATTTTTAGGGTTCATTTCCCCCCAATATTCATGTTTTGTCCAATCCTTAGAATTACCAAAAGGTAACCTGAATGAGAGCATGCTGTATAAGCTGGAAAAAAAAAAAAAGAAATATCTCTACCTACCAGTGAAGCAGAGTAATAAGTAATATGGAATGGTAGGATGATTGTCACATTAACTGATGATTGTCTCAGAAAAAAATATCTTCTGAGACAAAATTAAACCAGGGGAAGAAAGGCAAATGAGTGGCGCCTGGGTGGCTCAGTCGGTTATGCTTCCGACTGGCTCAGGTCATGATCTCACATTTGTTAAGTTCAAGCCCTTCATTGGGCTCTGTGCCAACAGCTCAGAGCCTGGAGGCTGCTTCGGATTCTGTGTCTCCTCCTCTCTCTCTGCCCCTCCTCCGCTCATACTCTGTCTCACTCAAAAATAAATAAACATTAAAAAAAAAAGACAAAGGAAAAACTGCACTATGAATATAAGACACCATTTCTATGTTATTGATGTGGAGATTTTTTATTACCGAATGTAAGAATTTTTCTTTCTTGCCCGCCTATAAGCAAGCATCTGGCCAGAGCAAGGATAATAATACATCATCTCTAATTCTGTATGTGGTAGGAAATAACAGATTCAACACGATTATGTATATGTTGAGAATTTGGCATTATTAAATGTAGAAAGTTGTTTATTCGGCAAATCTCAAACCTAGTTGCGTATACTTGGTTTGTCTTATTTTGTTTTGTTTTGCTTATTTCCATTTGATTAGTATTTCTTGAGTCCCTAGGTGTGCCAGGCAGTGTGCTAAATTGTTGGGATACATGAGGGAATGCAGGGTTACATCCCAGTGGGCAAGGCAGACCTTAAAATGAGACCTAAAGGAATAAGTAAATTGTATAGTGTACTTGAAGGCTATATGTTCTAAGAGAGGGAAAGGGAAACCGAGAGGGCTGGGGGAGTGGGCTGCAATTTAAAATAGGGTGGTCAGGGAGGCTTTAGTACCCAGATGACATTTAAGGAGAAACTTAAGACTTTGAGAAAGAAGCCATGTGAACATCTAAGGGGAAGCTTCCAGACACCAAGGCGAGAGCATCATTGGCCTGTCACCAGCCCAGCAAGTAGACAGGCAGTCTGTACTGGTGGTGGTGGAGGTATAGAGTGGTAGAGGTGAGGTGAGACTGGTACCTGGGATTGGATCACATGAGGCCTCATGGAATGGGGCATAGTCTTTGGCTTTCAATTTTTTAAATAACAGCTTTAAGACATAATTCACATACCAGCAATTAATTCATTGTACATGCCCAATTTAATGGTTTTTAATATATTCACACTTCTGTAACCACCTCCACAATCAATTAAATAATTCTTTTTTTTTTTTTGAAATACAGGGATATTTTTTTTCCTTTTATAGCACATTTTATTTTTAAATTTTTTTAAATTTTATTTTTAGATTTTTTTTTTTTTTTTACAAATAGTTTATTGTCAAATTAGTTTCCACATAGCACCCAGTGCTCATCCCCACAAATGCCCTCCTCCATGCCCACCCCTCCTCCCCCCCACATCCATCAGTCCTCAGTTTTTGTCAGCATTCAAGAGTCTCTCATGGTTTGCCTCTCCCCCTTTCCCCCACCTATTCCGCCCTTCTTCTCCCCCTTGGTCCTCTGTTAAGTTCCTCCTAATTCTCCTATACATGCACACATATGATTTAAATAATTCTTTTTAATGTTTGTTTATTTTTGAGAGAGAGAGAGAGCGAAAGCAGGGAAGGGGCCAAGAGAGAGGGAGACACAACATCCAAAGCAGGCTCCAGGCTCTGAGCTGTCAGCACAGAGCCCGACCTGGGGCTCAAACTCACAAACTGTGAGATCATGACCTGAGCTGAAGTCAGAAGCTTAACTGACTGAGTCACCCCGGTACCCCTGCCCATTTTAAAATTGAGTATAGTTGCCCATTTCTTACTTGGCCATAAGCACTCTTTATGTATTCTTGAATACAAATCCCTTATCAGATATATGGATTGCAGGTATTTTCTCTCATTCAGCCTACACGTAGGTCTTAAAAAATCTTGTTGAATAAATATTTGAATGTTCAAAATTATATTTCCATTACAGTCTTATCGAATTTGAATTCAGTTAATTATATACCAGTGTTAATTTCCCTCACTTAAACTATTAAATGTAAGTAAATAAATGGGTAGAGCTTTCATTATCTTATCATCTTTAAATTCAACATGGTGATTGGGAGGGGGTGTTTAAAACCTGCCACTGTAATGAATGGACGAATTATAAAAACATGGAATATAATTAGTTTTTTGTTTAAAAATATATATTTGATTTTTAAATTTTACAGATGGAAAAAGTAGAAACCGATCTAACTCGATCCAAGTCTCTTCGTGAGAAACAGTCAAAGGAGTTTTCGTGGCAGCTGGAGGAAGTCAAACAGCGATATGAACAGCAGGTCAGTCTTTCGTTTTGATGATGCCATTGAATTTTTAAGTGTATGTGCGATCTCTTTTTTAAAAATCTGATTATATCATGGACACCTCAGTCAGTGGAGCATGTGACTCTTGATTTCAGGGTGTGTGAGCCCCTTGTTGGGTATAGAGATTACTTAAAAATAAAAGCTTCTTTTTTAAGTGTATTTATTTATTTTGAGAGAGAGAATGAGTGAGATGGGGGCAGAGAGAGAAGGAGAGAGAGGATCCCAAGCAGGCTCCATACTGTCAGCGCAGAGGCTGAAGCGGGTCTCAAACTCACGAATCGTGAGATCCTGACCTGATCCGAAATCAAGAGTTGGATACAACTGACTTAGCCACCCAGGCGCCCCAAAAATAAAATCTTAAAAATAGTCATTATATCATAAAATTCCTGCACAATGAAAATTTTCCTATGAATGTTATTACCGATGTATGGGAATCATTTAAAATAAGATCTGTTTTGGCAAAATCCGGAAATGGAATTTTAGCTCTTCACTGAAGTCTCTTCCAACAGTTTGTTAATCTGCATGTTTAACTGAAACATTTATTGTGGTTCTTGACTCCTTCTGTCAGGGCCTAAGTCTGACTTGCCCTTTTTTTTGAGAAGTAGTTTGGGGCACCACAGTCCCGACTCTGGACAGAACACTGAGCAGGACTGACAGTGCTCCTCTGCTCACAGAGCACATGCCCCACTGTGGGCAGTCTGCCCATTCATACAAAACCAAACAAAACCAAACGGATGAAATAATTCTGAAGAGTGATTTATAAGGAGCAGGGAGGCGTGTACAGAGGCCTTATAGGGGAGAGTTGGGAAGGGGTTACCAGCCCTGACAGGTGGTCAGGCGAAGCCCTCCGAGCACGGAACTCTGTGCTCAGCACCTTGAAAACCAGGACTGAGCCAGCCATGAAGTCTCTGGAAGAAGAGTATTATGGACTGGGGGAGCAGTGAGTGCAAGGATCTGATGAGAGCAAGCTGGGAGCGTTCAAAGAACAAAAAGTGACAGGGAGGGGGTGTCTGGTGGCTCAGTTGGTTAAGCGTCCGACTTCAGCTCAGGTCACGATCTTGCGGTTCATGAATTTGAGCCTGTGTCAGGCTCCGAACTCAAGGTGTGGAGCTTGCTTCGGGTCGTCTGCCCTCCCCTCTCTCTCTGCCCCTCCCCTGCTCTCTCTCTTTCTCTCTTTTCTCTCTCTCAAAAATAAATAATCATTAAAAAAAAAATGACAGTAGAGGCCAGTTCAGCATATGTGTAGAAAGGAAACTTCTAGGTATAGGAGATGGGGTGAGAATTTGGCTAAGACCAGGATGTCCGGGGCAGCGTCTTTTCTAAAAATATATTCCTGCTAATTCTTGGAATATTTCAGATGGCTATTAATTTTTACTTATTTGTCTAATTCGCTTGCCCAATTTCCTTAATATTTGGAAAAAATGTTAATTAGCTTAATCACTAAGTTAAGAAAAAATTTTTCTAAAGACAGTATTTGAACCTTTTTATTCTGAAAACCTCAATCATTTTTTTCATTATTATATTTTCATTTCCGTATTAAGTGGGCATTACATCAAAAACTAATGAATCCTTTGTGATTACTGGATTTTAACCCCTCTCCTAAGTGATAGCAATTAGGGACTCAGTTGAGTCCCATGAAAAGGAAGTCTGATCTGACATGTGACCTTACTATTGTTCTGTTGTTATTACTGTTTTAATCTTAAAATGTTGATAAAAATACCTGACTTACTTTCACAGTGATAGTGTAAAGGCAAAAGAGTTCTAAAGACAAAAGTTTGTAAATTGGTCCTTCTTTGTTATTTTCATGATCTATATCCTCCCGCTCAGTTCTATCTGGGTGAATCAGGCCCATCCTTCAAGACTCCCTTCCTGGGGAGCCTGGGTGGCTCAGTCGGTTAAGCGTCTAACTTCACCTCAGGTCATGATCTCACAGGTCATGGGTTCAAGCTCCATGTTGGGCTTTGTGCTGACAGCTAGCTTAGAGCCTGGAGCCTGTTTCAGATTCTGTGTCTCCCTCTCTCTCTGACCCTCCCCTGCTCACGCTGTCTCTCTCTCTCTCTCTCTCCCTTTCTCTCTCAAAAATAAATAAAACATTAAAAAAATCAAAACAAAAGAGACTCACTTCCTGCTCCAACACTCCCCTAAAATGTTACGTGACCTTTTGGACCCATGCCCATTTCTTCCTTTTCTGAAATTATGCCATTAATCACCGCATTATTCTGTACACTTCAATCAGCTCTTGTAAAATATCATCTAGAGCTGTTTTTACCCAGAAAGGAATGCAAGGGAGCAGAAGCTGTCTCTTATATTTCTTCCAGCCTCAGTTACATTAGGTTTCTGTGATTCAGCACATAATAGAAAACATTGTTTAGATGACTTGGGTGGGAAGTGGGATTAAGAAGGAAACTGAGGTAATAGCCAAAGAGAAATAAGAATATTAAGAAAGGGCAAGAAGCATTGCATTTTGTCATGTTCTAGTTACAAGTTATAATGGAGGCAATTTTTGGATTAAAAGCAATATTAGAAGCAAAAATAATAACAAGAATGATGTTAGTTCTTCTAAGTAAACTGGTAGAATAAGAGGGGAGAGAGACAGAAATGACTTGGAATCTATTATGTTTCACGATGAGTATAAGGGATGGAAGCATTTTCCTTGATAGTTTAAGAAATTATAGGGGCACCTGGGTGGCTTAGTCGGTTGAGCGTCCGACTTTCGCCTAGGTCATGATCTCGCGGTTTGTGGGTTCGAGCCCCGCGTCGGGCTCTGTGCTGACTGCCAGCTCAGAGCCTGGAGCCTGTTTCAGTCTGTGACTCCCTCTCTCTCTGACCCTCCCCTGCTCACGCTGTCTCTCTCTCTCCTAGAAATAAATAAAATATTAAAAATTAAAAAAAAAAAAGAAATTATATTTTAACTTGGCTGATAATTGTATAGGTGATGAATTTATAACCATATGTAGCCAAGTGACTTCAGTACCTAATTTGCATTATTTTGTGAGTGTTTTGGTATTGCTCTGGCTTTTTAAAGTTGGACACATAAGAAAAACCACCATGGAAAATTAACATTTGACTAAATAAAACTTAAAGTTTTTTAAAAAAGGAATAATACTTGCAACAAATGTGATAGGCAAAGAGTGACTCTCTTATGAAATTAATAAATTTATAACAGATAAAATAATTAGCATTTAAATTAAGTAATTAGCGCAAATCACAAGAAAATCATTAATGTCCCAATAAATGACCTGGCAAAGGACAGAAGCAGATAAGAAATGAATAAACAACAGTGTAGAAACATCTACAGCCTTGGTGTTAATAAAAATGCAAATTAGAATTAACAATGAGGTACCATCTAAAGTTGGCAAAAGTTTAGTGAAATTTGTACTTTCATATATTGCTGATGGCATATTAAATTAATGGAGCCTTTTTGGAGAGGATTTTGGCACTATCTACGAAGAGCCATAAACAGTGTTTACACTTGCCGGCCCAATTATTGTTAATCTCAGACAGAAATATTCAAACAATAATGTTAATTAATTTTTTAGGTGGTGGAGTCACAGTTGGCTCTTTTTCTACACTCCCTACTTTCCACATCATGACAGTGTCTTTTTTAACGTGACACTCATATTTTTAGTTTACAGATAAACTTACATAAACTTGTTTGAAAGAATGTAAGTTTCAAAGCCTTTTCTTGGAACGATAGTTTTAAAAATCTACCAAAGTTTATTCTTTGTATAGTCTTGCTTATAAATGCTTACTTAGGGGAATTAACTAATTTTTTAAAGCATTGATGCTATTAATAGAAGCTACATGCTATTGCATTAATTTTCTGTATTTCATTTTCATGAAAAAAGGATAAATGATACAAGTGGTATGCAAATGCATAACAGGAATTAAAAAAAAACACCTCACACAAGGATCTTTCAGGTCTTGGTGATTTCACCCATTTTATTCTTCCTATATCTATAGGCCTGTTTAATTAGACTTGGTATTGTGAATGAAGATATCAAGCAGTAACTCATTAGGGAAAGACAAAGGCAGGAATCTGAGCTAGTAGATTTTAGGAGAATATTTATTGATGTGATAATATACCAACTTTTACAAACTCTTTCCAGCAGAAAATTCTATTAACTGGAACAGTATTCCCCCAGACCACTCCAAATTGTTACTGGGAATGTTTATCATGAGAAATGATAAGCGTATAGTTGTGGTCCCTATGAGCTAGCACAAATTCACTAAAAATGAAGCCAATTAAACTAAGCTCATTTCCTTCTTTGAACAGGGGGGCCAGACTGGTAGATAAAGAAAGGGGAATAGATGTAGTATAACTGGACTTCACTGAGGCATCTCCCTCACAGAGGCAATATGGGAAAATATGATTTAGATACTGGTGCATTTATGTGGTTAAGTGAGAGTTCAAAGGGCCATCTCTGAATGACTAGTGTCGACCTGAAGTGAGTTTTCTAAATATGTCAGTCACTGGATGATGATGAAGAGGTGACATCCCCTGCATCCGTAGAGCCCAGAGGAGTAGTTAACACGCAAGGTATGAAAATCAGTTCTCTGAAGCTTTAAAGAGCTGAAATTAAAATGATTAAATTTATTGGGATTGAATGTAAAATACTATGCTTAGATTTAAAAATCATCTGGAAAAAATACAAGGCGAGTGGGGGTAATGTAAGGGAGGGGTAGAAAGGGTGGGGACGGCAAGGAAGACAGAAAAAAATGCCTGGGATGATAGGGATAATGGTCCTAGTACATTGTTTATGTATCAGGTCACATAAGGAATAAGTCAGTTCTGGTCACCACATCTTAAGTAGGACACTGACAGACAGACATGTTCAAATGAGTTTCCAGAATATAGAAAGGCTTGGAACCATCTCAGAGGAAATTTGCCAAAAAGAAGACAAGACTAAGGAGAATAGCAGATCTATTTATTTTTATTTTTTTAATTTTTATTATTTATTTTTGAGAGAGAGAGAGAGAGACAGAGTATAAGCAGGGGAGGGGCAGAGAGAGAGGGAGACACAGAATCCGAAACAGACCTCTGCTGACAACTCAGAGCCTGATGTGGGGTTTGAACCATGAGATCATGACCTGAGCCAAAGTTGGACCCTTTACCAACTGAGCCACCCAGCCTCCCCCAGATCTATTTATTTTCAGATTCAAGGTCTTTCCTACGGGAAATACGAGGATTGATCTGTGTGGTAATGTCCCAATAGCCAGCAGTTGGTAGGACCTGCTCCGGGCCACATACCACCTCTACCTGCTCCGTGTGAATGCAGCCATGTCCCACCTCCCAGGAGCCTGGCGAGGCAGATACCATTACTTGTCATTCCCCCCTTCCAGCTGTACAGACTGAAGCACATCCTCTTAAGTCACCTGACTAAGGTCCCACACACACTCATCCCACAGATGAGAGAATCAGAACCTGATCCAGAGCCATGCTCCTACCTCCACTCCCACCCAACTCCCCTTGCAGTTCCAGGGGACAGGAACTGAACCATGTGTAGGTAGTAGTGTGAGGCATATTTTGAGCCATTTCGAAGTAGTCCTTTCCTAAAGAATTGGTCAAACATAAGTTCCCCAGCCTAGGTGTGTGAAAGTGACAATCGGGAGTGTTGTGGAGGAACACTATGCATTTGGGGGCTGTCCCACCACCAAGGTCCCCTCCAAATCCATTGTTCGGTGACTTTCTGGTCTTTTGCCTGATTAGACCTCAGCCCATCTGTGCATCTCTTCACCAATGTAGACAGCTTTGTACATGTAGATGAGTCAGCAACACCACTGACTCACTGACTTAAGTACCTGTCTGGCTGAACTTCCTTATTTCAGGGCTTCTGCCAACATTTAAATCCAAGTGTGACGATTCTTCTATTACTTTGTCTTCCTTTCCTACAACACGTGAACTTGTAAATGTCATGGTTATGGCATTTCACACTGGAAGGAGATGTCGATATGCTCTTCTCTCAGGCCCTTGTTTCTCAAACTGGGGTTGGGGATCCCTGGGGTAGCGAGCCAGGGTCAGGGTGTATGTGAAGGTGCACACATGCTTCCTGGAAGGTCGGAGTCCTTGACGCTTTTGTGGGAAAGCGAAGCAGTTTTAGTATTGAGGGCACCATTATATTAAAACAAACATAGACTTTCCTGTTTTGTAAAATGCAAAGTCCTCATGAATTTTTAAGATAAAATAGGACATTTCAAAGAAACTTCCAGCTTGCAGAGGCTGCTTCAGGCTATGCCCTCAGATCCCCCAGGGGGGTGCTATTTATTTTCACTGCTGCTGGGGGGTAGTTTCGGTGGAAAAGTTGTAGAAGCACTTACCTAGTGTAATCCTCTCCTCTTAGAATGAGAGCATTGACATCCAGAGGAAATGAACGACTTGTGCTTGTGGGGCCTCAGTTTCCTTAATTGATTTTCATTTTTGAGTCCCTCTCATATAGAAAACATCATGCCAGGAACTATAATGAAGTGAAAAAAGCGAAGTGGTATTTTAAAACATTTTAGCCAGAATGCAGGCTTAGAGTGGGCAGATGTGGAGAGAAAAACATCAAACACATGGGCTGAACACTCACACAAATATCCTGTAAAGCCCAAGCTTTCATCAAGATTTCCTGTTTCTTTCCTGTATAACCCATTGGAACAAAAAGACAATTCTAATTGTCTGCACAACCCTCATTCAAGCTGGAAACAAACGGCAAACCAGGCATGCTAGGATTTCCTGAACTATGGAGTTTTTTGGTTTTTTTTTTTTTTTTTGGCAATCCCATCAGATCATTCTTTATTCTTATATCTTCTCTTTTCACGACAAAGCCTTTAAAGGGAAATGTAGTTCAACAGCTAAACAAGTGGTCAGATTCTCGGGAAAGAATAAATAGTTGTTAATGATTGTAAAAAACACCACCACCACCACCACCACCACCGAAGGGCCAGCCGCTCTGGCGTCACAATTATTTGAAACTTAAAAATATTTTGGTAGCAAAAAGAGTGTAAAGATGAGACAAATTATACAAGGTAAGTAGTTGGGAAATTTTTTAATTGGTTGAGCTATTCATTTAGCAGATAAGCATGAGATTCCCAGCTTTTCCCCTGCAAACATTTAATTTTTAGTTATCTCGATTTTTTAGGTTACATTAGACTATTTGGCTTCACTGGAGAAGGATACAGTACAAAGCAAGACGTAGAGGGAAGGGAGGGAAGGCACTGACTACGCACGGTGCTCCCCCCCACCCCGGCCCGCTGGCTGGAGGTGTGTGGGTGGGACCCCAGGACAGGGACAGGCTGTTGGTGGCAGAGTGGAGGGGCAGGCCCCTTGCTGTAACTTGTGAGAAGAGGGAGGACAGATACACAGAAGTTTGTGTACCTGCAGCAAGGAAATAAGGGTGCTCTTGTTCCTAGAGCTCTTTCTCTGTGAGATAGGAGGAGACGTAGTTTGCCGAGACGGGAGGAGTTACATGGGCGGACGGGGCGGATGGCAGTGGGGATTGTTTGATACTATTGTGGTGATGGCATGACTGGGCGGACCGGAGAAACTTGGGTGAAACTTCTTGTTGGTAGTGAGGTCCCCGACAAGGTTGATGACCATGAATTTGTGGGTCTCTCTAACTTCTCTTCAAAATGGATTTTCATAGGACTTCTTGCTTTCTGAACATGCATGTACTCCTCTTTTTAAAAGTCTTTGGCTTGGCTTTCCTTTTCCAGTTTGTAATCGATAATTTTTGAGCCTTAACTACGTATCAGCTGCCCTGCTTTCTCTGCAGTGGTGGAGAGAGAGGCATTCTTTTTTTTTTTTTTTAATGTTTATTTGTTTTTGAGAGACAGAGTGGTAGAGACAGAGAGGGAGACACAGAATCTGAAGCAGGCTCCAGGCTCTGAGCTGTCAGCACAGAGCCCAGTGCGGGGCTTGAACCCACGAACCATGAGATCATGACCTGAGCCAAAGCTGGTTGCTTAACCAACTGAGCCACCCAGGTGCCCCAGGAGAGGCATTCTTGATCCGGTATTGCTGCAAGGCACAGGTTGGTCCTACAGGCCATGGGCAAAGTGACAGATTTCTGGACACCAGGCTGTAACGCCACAGAGGCTGGGCCTGTGTGTTCAGGTCAAGTGTTGGGAGCCTGGGTCCACATAATGGGTGTCGGTGCTCAGTGAAGGGTACCTTCACTTCCTTTCTGGTTTCATTTTGTTTGTTTGTTTGTTTGTTTGTTTGGAACTTTCCTCATCTCAGTTAAGATGAATGGCCCTGTTATCTGGAGCGAGAATGAAGAGGGCAATGGTGGACATACTTGTTTTCAGTAACTGGAATGTGAAGCATGTATGTTTCATTTCAGGGATACTTCATTGGAAAAATGTTTCCTACATAGTAGCTATATGGCTGATTGAGGATTCCCATTCTCTAGATCTCTTAGAAGTCTAAAAGAGAAGTAATGACTTTCCAACCATTCATTATTTAACATATGTTTATTGAACAACTACTTTGTGTTAAACACTGCTCCAGGCACTTAGGATATGACAGGAAGCAAAATAGTCTCTACTCTTGTGGTAGCTCTCTCTCTCTCTCTCTCTCTCTCAAAATATAAGGTAAGTTAATGGCAGTTGCTATGAAATAAAGCAAGATAAGGTGTTTGAGTGAAGGGGCTATTTCATATAGGGTTGTTTCATAGAAGGTGTTATTTTAGATAAGGTTAGTGAAAGGCTCTAAAGAAGTAATATTCTCTAAATTAAAGAATTAAGTTGGGGCACCTGGGTGGCTTAGTCGGTTAAGCTTCCGACTTTCGCTTAGGTCATGATCTCGCGCTTCATGGGTTCGAGCCCCGCGTCGGGCTCTGTGCTGACTGCCAGCTCAGAGCCTGGAGCCTATTTCAGAGTCTGTGTCTCCCTCTCTCTCTGACCCTCCCCTGGTCATGCTGTCTCTCTCTCTCTCTCCTAGAAATAAATAAAAATATTTAAAAAAAAAAAAAAAAGAATTAAGTTAAAATCTGCATGAAGGAAAGGAAGAGACCATACAAAGCTTGAGAAAAGGAAAGAATATTTTGTGCAGATGAGATGGGCTCATGTGGCTGGCGTGGAGTGCGTGAGGGAGAGAGCATTAGGAGCCGAGGTCAGGCTGTGGGCAGCTTGTACCATGTTCAGTGGACTGTGGTGGGAAGCTTCGGTTTCATTCTGAGTGTGGGAGAGCTGTTGAAATATTTGAGCAAAATCGGATCTGCTTCTTTTTTTTTTTTTTTTTAGCGTTTATTTATTTTTGAGAGACAGAATGAGCAGGAGAGGGGCAGTGAGAGAAAGGGAGATGCAGAATCTGAAGCAGGCTCCAGGCTCTGAGCTGTCAGCACAGAGCCCGAGGCAGGGCTCGAACTCATGGATCACGAGATAATGACCTGAGCCAAAGTCAGATGCTTAATTGACTGAGCCACCCAGGTGCCCCAGGATCTGCTTCTTAAGAAGCCTTCTCCAGCTGCTGTGGGGAGTACTGATGGTAGGGGAGGTGGAGAGGCTAGCTAGGAGATGAAGGCAGTGGTCTGGTGAGAGACGACCCTGCCTTAGACCCAGGGGGGTGTGGTGCGGGTGACAGCAAGTGGTCAGATCTGGCTGTATTTTGCAGGAAGGACTTATTAATGGATGTGAAATGAAGTGTGAGGGGAAGAGGGAACTCATGCACAACTCTTAAGTTTCCCAGCTGAACAACCAGGTGAATGGTGGTGATACACATGGACCCCTGAGTAGAGAGAGAAGAGAAAGGAGGTCCTAGGGCCCCAACTACAACGCTTGGAGGTGGGGAAGAAGTGGAAGAAATACAGAGACCGGGAAGGAACAGCCAGTGAGGCAGCTGGGAAACTCAGAAGGTCTGGTTTCCCATAAACCATGTGCAGTGAGTGCCTCAGGAAGGAAGAAGTGAGTGGCCCCTTGTTTCAAGTCTTGCCAAGAGGAGAAGTTAGATGGAGATGGAGAACTGGCCGACGGACTTGGCGAGAAGGTCTTTCGCCACCTCGTTCGAGGCCGATTTCAGTGGAATGCGAGAACAAAAGCCCAAGTGATGGGGCTGGAGAGAGAATGGGACATGAGCAACCCTTTTGGGGGATTTTGAAAGAAGGGAGCCGAGAAATGATGTGGTAGCCTGAGGGACATGCAGGGTCAATGGAAAGTTTTTAGAAAATGAGAGAAGTATGAAGGTCTGTTTGCTGATGACCATGGTCCATTGGAGAAGACAGTGTCTGTGATGTAGACCCTGGTGGGATCATTGTGAGAGCAAGTGCTTGATTTGGCAAGAGGCAATGGACCCGGAAGGGGGGCTTTCCTGTGGTGACAAAAAGGACGGCCACCTATTCGACTCACAGGAAAGGCAGAGGCTACCTAGGCAAGTAGACGTGTCAACGCAGTGATGAGGAAGCCGTGCCCTTCTGACTCCTTCTCCTGTTTGTTCCTGAATGCTACCCACTCCATTCAAAATGATGAACGATGTGGAGCATTATAACAGGTGAGGTGTGGAAAGTAAAAGGAAAGTAAAGGCATAGTCCATATTTTAGAGGAGTTTATAACCTGGTTGATCTGTTTGTCCTTCTAAATCCCATACTAGTCAGGAAACTCTGATGAGTTTTGTATTTCACATTCATTCTGCAGCAGTGATGTGCCAGATTGAGACACTGAATGTGTTTTAGAGGAACAGATATCAGGCAAAAGAAATTAAAAGTAAAATGTACAGTGAAGACATGTTTTCCCCTCTGCTGAACTCTAAGAAGGTGAATTCTTAGTTAATGAATGTCCTCAATTTCAAGTGGCTTAAATTGACCATCATTAAAGTGTGAAGAAGAATCTTGAGATATTGGACTATCCGAATGAATGCTTCCTGTGTTTTGAGATCTGGCAGATAAACACCCGGGAAATAGTAGCTACTTCTCCAAAAAGTTGTGAAAGCTCAAGGTCATTATTGTCACTCATGACCTACGGGTGCCAGGAAGGTATTTCACAGTGTTAAGTGGGAAAGAAGGCTGCGGAGAAGACTGCTTTCTTCCCAGACGTGCAGCATTTCCCACCTTTGCTCTGTGACCACTGGTGCGCTTCCAGCCTTTAGCCCTCAGGTATCTGGAGCTTCAGGAACCGAGTCAGCATGCACTTGTCCCTGCTGCTGATGGCTTGGTAGAGAGGAAGAGGGTGGGGGGAGGCAGCTGTATATGCTGGAGGGCCCTTGCTCCATCTCGAATAGCAGGTAGCACAGCAACATTAAACTTTAAAGAAAAGGGAACTTGGGTGACTACACGGAACTTGATAGATAGGTTTCATAGATGGGTTCTTTGGCTGTGGTGGGCATCTAGTTCTGGAGCCCCCTGGCCACCTGCACATGACAGGCTCTACTGCTGCTCTTGACACACAGATGACTTTTTGCTGTGGTGTTCTTATTGTTGTTGTTGTTGTTTTTGGTGCCTGTTTCTATGAACATGTTGTTTGTAAAGTCAAACTATGCTGTGGCATTTTCTGTGCTAACTTGTGCTGAATTTTTACTCTGTCTCCAAAGGTTCAGTGCAGATTGTATATGACCTCAAGCTTATCTTTTTTTTTTTTTTTTAAGTTCTTATTTGAGGAGTGCCTAGGTGGCTTAGTTGGTTAAGTGTTCAACTTGAGCTCAGGTCATGATCTCACGGTCTGTGAGTTCAAGGCCCACATCAGGCTCTGTGCTGAGAGCTCAGAGCCTGGAGCCTGCTTCAGATTTTGTGTCTCCCTCTCTCTTTGCCCTTCACCCGCTCACACTCTGTCTCTCTGTCTCTGTCTCTCTCTCTGAAATAAACATTAAAAATTTTTTAAAGTTCTTATTTGAATTCCACTTAGTTAACATACAGTGTATTATTAGTTTCGGGTGTACAATATAGTAATTCAACCATTCTGGCCCTTACTCAGTGCTCATCATGGTAAGTGTACTCTTAATACCTGAAAAATCTTTGTTTTTTTCTTTAAATGGCTGCCTCTTCTACCCCTTGAACAATTAACACTATATTATATATAATTGTTCACAATAGTTGAACTGACCTTCATCTCTCTTTTTAAAGAGGTAGCACGTTTTCAACAGTTGATGGTTTTACTAGGCAGTGGTCTTCCCTACTACTTCACTCAAGCTGAACCTGGGCAGGGGAGGGGATGCCAGAAGTGCCATAGCATAGTGTTGAGAAAGAGTTCCCAAAGTCTCAGGAAAATGAGAATATTAGAATGATTTTGTTACTTTAGACCAGATAACCTACTCCGTGGGAGGGCCTAGAAGACACTGCCTTCACTAAGGTGTTGGGGAGTGCACTGATGGTGGGGGCATGGATACTGTTGAGCAGCTACGTGGTGGCTTCCTCCACATGCTGGCACCGGTAGAAGAGATGTGGCCATGGCACCGGGCTACCTACTTCCAATGGGATGGTAGGATTCCAAAATGGCAGATACCAGGTGGAGGTGGGGCACTTGAGGGTCAGATGGAAGCTAGAAATGATTACTATAATGGGACCCAAGGCAAGGGGGGCAATCAAGTCCAGCAGGCATCTGTGGCGATAGTGAATAGAGTGTGTTGTTCCCAGGGATAAGAGAGACAGAGACCCATGAGAGTACTACTTGTACAACCTCAAAAAAAGTCAAGAGCTGGAGAGTGAACTTGAAATAGTTCTCCACTTGAGTGGAGAATCATGGTCCTTCATCAGGTTTCCAGCTCTGAGTTCATAGTTCACAGACCCAGAGCCCACATGTTTGAAGGGAGACCATGTCCCTCCATAAGGACTCTTACAATGCCAAATAAATATTTCCCCGGGGGAGCTATTGCCACCTGGCATGGCACGGCACACAATGGAGAAAGCAGAAATTCCACCAGTCTTATTCTGGAGGTGACGCCTGTTAATCTATAGGAGTATAATTCCAGAAACTTCTGAGAGATGGATAAATAGAAGGATATGTAGATGTATAGACAAAACATTTTTTAAGAAATGACGCTATGCTGTATTTTCTACTTTTATTAAAATAATCTTATGTGAAATCAATTGAAGTAAAGAAAGAAAACTTAAGGAATTTCTGAAGTGTAGAAAAACGTTTCTTTACCATATGACAGGTGATTTCTTAGAACATTAAGAAATAAAGATAAAAAATACATGGAAGGTAGAGTCATGTTTAATTTTATGGCTCAATTTTGAGAGCATTAGTTTACTCACTACAATAAAAAATAAAATAAAATTGACATGCCCAATGCTCCCTCCACCCAGTCCCCTCCCACTCTGTTTTGTCAATTATAGTGTTATTTACACATGGTGGAGGGTTATAGGATTTGTATTCTGTTCTATAAGGATCATAATTATATGGAGTTCAGTTTTTACTGAAACCATTTCTGTGCTCACCACGGGGCCATCCAGCACCCCTCCTCCGTGGCGGCTTCCTTCACTGTGATTCATCTGTTGAGTGCTGAGATTTCATCATGGAGTTGTTTTTTCCGAGAAGGGCATATAATTGCTCTATTCATTGCATTTTTGCATGCTTGCGAATCACTCCATGTTCCCTTAGTTTGGGCTGGGCCTTACATGCTCTGGTGGCCCTTTCTTCCCTAAAGATTTATACATATGGTTCCACTATATTTTGGCCCTAAGCTGCTCTGGCCATCTCTTGGTTGCCTGGATTTCATCCTCATGTTTGTTTGTTTGTTTTTTTCTAGAGTGGTTTGTGTTCCACAGTTTCAAGTTTAGTCATAGTATTCTTGAGCTGTTATTTCCCTCAATTGGGGAAAAAAAAAAAACAAGCCAAAAGCTTGTAGGGTACGATGTGTTTCTTTGTTACACACACTCAGCTCTTCATTCATTACAGGGAAAATTTCTGATACACCTGTGTGTACATGGGCTTTCTTGAGATTTGCTCTCTACGTTATCTTTTCTCCTTCATTCTGTCAAGTCCTTTGTCACTGTCAGTGATTCGATTTTCAGCCACGTTTATTCAGTTCATTGTTGTTTCTAATGTAGAATTTACAATTAACTTCACTGATTGAGTTATTTTGGCCCTTGGTTAAATTCTGTTGTTTTATATCCTTGTCTTTGGGTTCTTCTGTCACCCTCAGGCTCTTACTAGGTCCCGTCGCTCTACTTGTTCCTGATTTTGAGTGTGTGTTTCCTTCCCTCAAGAACAGTGGGCCTGCCTTCCTTTCTTCCTTCTCCTTCCCCACCTCTTTTTTAAGCATTTATTTATTTATTATTATTAGTTTTTTAATGTTTATTTATCTTTGAGAGAGACAGAAAGAGAGAAAGAGACAGAGATGGAGCACGAGCAGGGGAGGGGCAGAGAGAGAGGGAGGGAGAGAGAGAATTCTGAGCAGGCTCCATGCTCTGAGCTGTCAGCACAGAGCCCGATGTGGGGCTCGAACCCACAAACCGCAAGATCACGACCTGAGCTCAAGTTGGATGCTTATCTGACTGAGCCACCCAGGTGCCCCACCTTTTTAAAATTAAGTTTGTTTTTTAATTGGTGTAATAGTTGTCTATTTTATAGCTGTCTAGACACTTTTTCCTTTCTTCTCACTTGGGCTTTAAGTGGGCAGCGCTCTCCAAATCTATTCCTTTTGGCTTAAATGCATGAATTCTCTCTCACTCCTTTTCTGCCTTTATTTTCAGCCTGTCTGTCTTCCTCTGGGTTTTGGTCTGAGTGCAAAGGTATTCTGTTGTATTTACTTTCTACAGCTTGAGATTAGGATAAGGTTGAGGAGGAGAACTTAGGTGGGGGCTGCGAGCAGCTCTGTTAGAGAAACTGATAGACCTGCTGTGTCTTTCAACATTGTGCTCATGTCTTCCCTCAGGATTTGCTTTCTGTATTGGAGCATTTTTTTTTCTTTTTTTAATGGGAGCTTTGACGCCTGTGCTCCCATCAGAATCAGCCACAATTTTTCACTTTCTCATTCATCTCTTTCTAGCAGCCATTTCCACTACGTGCAGTGACGCCCTTACCCTTACCTTAGAAGATACGCCTCAGCATTGCTTCCACTCAGCACTTCTCCCTCTAGGGGAAGGACAGAAAAGTAGAGCCTCTCTTTCTTTCCTTACCACCCTTTGACGTGGACAGCCAACGTGATAGCCCTCTTTTCTTGTTTGGTTGCTGCCAGTGAATGTTCTATTGGTTTTCACATTTGTTTTGTTCCTTTCACAGTTTTTCCGCAGTCTTGCCCCAGAAATTGCGATACCAGGTGTGTTAACCGTGAGGCACTGGTTGCCTTGGAAGCCAGTTCTCTTACTGCCAAAAGCATCCCATCAGCCACTGCGTGACTGACTGTCAGGGTGTTACAGGGAAGACTCGTGGATTAAGGGTGACATTGTATTACCCAGGTGTCTTTACATGTCTCCAAACTTCAACTTTCATACTTCTGATCACTTGAAACAAGAGCGGTCACCACTAAGTTGTAAGACACGTCTATCCCGAGGTCTCCCCACTGGAGACTCCTCCCCTTCCTCCTTTCCCAGCCAGAGACTACGGAAGGCCTTCTTTTCCTACTTCCTATTGCTTTAACCCATTCTTATACCAAGGCTTTAGAATACAAATTTTGTAATTTGGGTATTTTTAAGATTATCCTAGTTAGTATTTTGTACCACCAGCCCTCTTAAAAACTAGGTTGGATGTATTCTATCACTTCTACAGTTATGTTTCTGTTTTGGGGATTTCTGACCTTGACGTGTGTTCCTGGGATGTGTTGGTCCTCTATGAGTTGGGTACTAAGAAGTAATGACTTCTTCCGTCCCCACTGTCTTTTTCTTTATGAGATTATTAAAATGTGTTCGGGCCACATTTGCCAGCACTGATTTCACTGCAAAGCAGTTGCCAGGAGTTAAAATATATATTCCGTGGCCCCCAGAGACTTGGCTATCTGACGGTTCCATCTTTGTCTTCTGAGAGCCTGGAGTGTTCTGCTGTTCAACACATATGTGAAGTCTCAGTTAGCATGGGGACACCAGCACCAGACTGCACAATGACTTAGTCTGTGATGGACAGCTGTGCTTTCAGGGACTTCAGAACTTTATAACTTCACTCTTGAACTTCACGTACACTCTGTGTTGGGGGGCAGCATAGTGAATGGGGCATCATCTCCTATTTTGACCTACAAAAATGGCAGTTGTTGTCAACCTAATAGTGTCTAGGCTGTTAAGCCATTTTTTCACCCAAACCCCCAACCACCAAGCCATCAAGCCCATCATCTCCAGGCACTGCCAGATGCGTGCACTTGAGGACTATTCACTTTACTCCCCTGCAAGACATGTCAATCTGCCTTGTTTTACTATTAAAATTTTTTTATGTTTATCTCTTTTTGAGAGAGACAGACAGACAGAGCATGAGTGGGGTAAGGCAGAGAGAGGGAGACACAGAATCCGAAGAAGGTTCCAGGCTCTGAGTTGTCAGCACAGAGCCCAATGCAGGGTGTAAATCCATGAGCCATGAGATTATGACCTGAGCCGAAGTCAGATGCTTAATTGACTGAGCCACCCAGGCGGCCCTGCTTTTTTTTTTTTTTTTTTTTAAGTTTATTTTGAAAGAGAGAGAGACAGCAAGAGAACATGTGCACATGAGTGGGGGAGGGGTGGAGAGGGAGAGAGAGAGAATCCCAAGCAGGCTCTATGCTGTCAGTATGAAGCCTGATGGGGGGCTTCATTGGTCCCATGAACTGTGAGCTCATGACCTGAGCTGAAATCAAGAATCAGACGCTTAACTGACTGTGTCCCCCAGGCTCTCTCCAATCTGCTTTAATACATGTCAAGTAGGTATACATATCCAGTGTAGTTACCCGGCCCACAGCCCAATGCTTTTGGATTAGAGAACGTAAAGTTTTTCCTCCTATATTACAGGGAACTCTTTAGCTGGCCTTACTTACTTAAGCACATGCCTGGGTGATGGTGCATCCTATTCACCCCTGTAGGATAGATTATGGGTTCTGGACCACCTTGACATAGAGATCTCATTGACAGTGAACATTCATACTTGTGGATGCTTTGTACTTTTACATCCTCCACACTTTCCATGATTACAGCCTCCTGGTCCCCATTAACTCCATTAGACATTATTGTCAGTCAACCAAAAGTACCTATTAACCCAAGATATAGAAGGTACTGTACTTCTTGTTTGCTTTTGAGATATGCCCACAAGTAAAAGACGGAACTGGAAAAGCCAAAAAAAACTCTTGTTAATATTTACTTACATGGAAGGGGCTAGGGACTAGTAAAATCTTGAATTTAAACAGAGCTCCACTTTGATGATGGCCTTTGTGGTTGTGAATATCACCATTAAGATGCTTCCAGAACATCAGGGTTTTTCTTCCGGACTCTACTGTTGAGCAGGAGAAGACATCCGCCAGAAGATACCAATAGTGAGGAATCCTCGGCAAAGACCAGAAAGGGTTCATCACACCTAGAAGTGGGCCAGGTAGTATTTGAACAGAAAGGCCTGAGCTGTTTCACTTTAAGAGGCTCTAGCAACCCTGAGACTTATTCATTCATTCAACTAGCATCACTGAGCAATGGGGCCCGACAAAATAAGAAACTACTAATAATTTATGAACATCTGTCTTCAGGCTTGAAATTCTACCATCTCTATTTCATTTGTTCCTGATTTTTAAAAATGAATAAACTGAAATTTGAACACAGGCAGGGTCATTGATCAGTCTACGAGAGCTCTTCAAATAAGTCAGAGAAAGTTACTAAGAAAGTACCTTATTTAGAACCTAAAATGAGGCGGCACCATTTCTAATGATCTCATAGTGACTCCTGGTCCTGTGTGTTTTCTTGGGGGAAAAGTTCTGTAATTCTTCTGCCCTAATTACAGGTCAACTGGTTACTATTCCCTAGAGTATAGAAAATATTTTGTTTTCCATCAATTTTAAATCACACCCATTCTCTCAATTTTTCTGAGGCTTTTGAGAATCAAATCTAAGTAGAACTCTCTACCTCCGTCTACTTCCTTTCAGTGTGTTATATATTTAAATGATTTTAGCTAAAACTTATAAATTTATTATAATCATGCTTGATAGTGTAACACTGAGTAGAAATAATAATGTGTCCACGAAGTAAAAATATTCTAACTCAATAATTCATAAACTCAGATGCCTGCAATAATGCAGTAATATCAATAAAATGCTGAATTCTCTCTTTTGTTGGGATTAACATTATAGTTGTGTGAATCATAGAGTAAAGCATGCATGTTAATTTTAAATAAGAAAACTTTCCTACTTGGTAGATAAGCAGATGATGTTTATATTATTTTTTCTATCTGTTGCCCACAGTAGAATAATATGGAAGAATGATCCCTACATTTGAAATAGGCACAAATTCACTAGAATGTGCCTTTGTCCTCAGATGCAAAATAAATATTTCTATATTATTTTATAATTATTTTGTTCTGATAAGTGGATACGAAAAACAAGTATCCTTTTCTTTCTTCTAAATAGTATATAGTACATTGATGAGTGGCCAGAAATTTCTTGTTCATTTTCCAACTCCAAGAAAAATCACAGTAAGAAAGCATGTTGAAACCTGTGTGTAAGCACATTCAATTTGTGTTTTTATTCTTAATTTGCAATTAGAGGATGAGAATTTCAAACCTCAAAAAAAAATAAGTTCTGAAATTTAGTGCGGCATGTACGCCTGGAGAAATGAATGCTATCGCTTTAAGATAAGGTAGGCTGGTGATTCATTGCAGGAAACAAGAAACAAGATCGATTTGGAGCAGGCTCCTACTGTTAGCTTTTTTGAAGATGGATTCTCACGCCGAAAATAACACAACATATTCTAGATAACAGCAGTTTTTTCCCCTGAAATCCACCAAAACTGAAGAAAAATCCAAGTGACTGTTCTTAGCAGCTGTGTGGCCTGGAGTTCACTGGGGAAGCTGGCTTCCTGCAGTCCCCTATTCATCACCTGCTTCAAAGACAGCCTGGCTGGCTATAGTTTGCAGGCCAGGTAGGGTGCCATTGTGCACAGTCTGGGAGGATTAGTATCAAAGCTGCGGCAACCAGGCCCTTGGTCTCGGGCTGCCATTCAGTCCAGCAGGGAGAGGCTAAGACTGGCCAAGGTCACAGTCTCCAGTGTGGAGTGGACTGGGAAAGGATCCTGAGAATAGAATGCTCTTTATGAAATCATGGCGCAAGCCTGCAGCACAGCAGGTGTCCCTTCTGGAACACATAACATCTGTTTATGTTGGTATACCGTGGCTGACAACGAGATAATAGAGCTTTGAAGTTTATCATTTTATTTTTTAAAAAAGACAACTGTATATGCAATAATCCAGATGCGTATTTAGCTTCGATCTTTTATTTGAAAATCATAAAGAAAACTGACCGATGTAATGGCTGCTTTTTACGTGTATATATTTAAGCAAACAGCAACGCGTACTGACTATTAACCATTTCTAACCATTGCTGGTCAGTAATACCCAAATTCTTGGGTAGGAAATACCTAGCATACAACGTAATTTTTTTCAATGTTCAGGCATTTATGTCAACAGATTGCAGAACGATTTCCTGAATATGCCCAACTGGCTCGAATATTAGGAGGTTTGGGTAAAACCCTCCCTCCCCCCAGATGAGAGTATTTCAAGGGTGAGGTAATAGTGACGCAAAAATAAAATTTTCAACTTGGACAAATTAGAGAAAAATTAAGCTGTCCATGAGTTGTCATGACGACAAGGATGTTCTGTTGATGAACTGTCCTCCTCATTGTCCAATCAGATAGTAGAGCTGAAGCTGGAGCATGAACAGGAGAAGACGCACCTATTACAGCAGCATAACGCAGAGAAGGATAGCCTAGTCCGAGACCATGAACGGGAAATTGAAAACCTGGAAAAACAGCTTCGCGCTGCCAATATGGAGCACGAAAATCAAATTCAAGAGTTCAAGAAACGAGATTCACAGGTAATTATCAATAATATTTGATAAAACGGGTATCTATTTTTTAAAAGTCATCAGCGTTTGGTGTTTTCTTATTATTCTTGTTGGTGCACGCTGTTTGATCATTTGCAAAACTGACATATAAATGTGATTTTTTTGTTTTCTTTCCCCCCTCCCCCCTTTTTGAGGATGAATAAGGCTTTAACTACAGAAACCACAGGTAGCCAGATTAAAAATCCCATGGCGCGCTATAACTTGGCCCCTTTTTTATAATCTTGTCTCAGTGCCTTTCATGATGGATTTTTTTTAAGGTATCTGCCCCTTACCCCTCCCCTCAGCCTCTGCAAATCCCTATGAAATATATCAGTCTCCCTCCTTGCTTTTTGTTTTAATCTCTGTAGGTAATCAAGCAGCTGTTTTAATATTTGCTTTTCCTTCCTGGTGTTGCTTTTTTTTTTTTTTTTTCATTTGACTCTATATTTGATTAGATCACTCAGATGGTAATTGATAAAAATGACTCCAGAGAAGGGCTATTTCCCATCAGGTCTGTCGCTTTTTCCGACATGCACATGCATATGCCTTCTAGCCTCCATCTCTGTAGTCCCTGTTGGAAACCATTTGGCAGAATAACCCCCAGCTGTGGTAGCATTTGACTCTTCAAACTTATGGATGAAATGTGCACTGTCAGCATGGAAAATTATCTTTATAAATTTCAGATGAAAAAAAAATCTTACTGGGTGTGTGCATCTTTGTGGTACAATGCGTTCTTTGGGGTATATATAATCAAAGGCCTTTCGTGTATCCTCTTGAGATTGCTGTGAAATTTTATTAAAGAAAAATTGAAGAGCAATTGATAACAAAAAAAGATAATTTTCTTTTCTAATAAAACCATATCAGATACTAGGTCTAAATACATCGTTTCCCATTGAAATCTTAACCATATTCTTCATATCACACATAAGCCTCTTCCTAGCTATCTTTTCTCCCCAAATGATATAATTTTTAAACAATGAAAGAAGCCTTCTATTTGTTATGACATGTGTTTAAACAAGGTTATAATCATCTGAACTATAAAACTACTACTGATTAAATAAGATGTTTATTTCTTGGGTGGAGGGCGGGAGGCGGTAAGGCAAAGAATAGGAGTTATTGGTTATTTTTCATTTGACCTTGAGTTGTCTTTTACCTTCGGAGAATGACTGGGGCCCGAAAGTACACTCAGCACAGATTTTTTTGTGTCAATAACACACGCTTATAGGAAAAGTATTTTCAATTTGTTTTTATGGGGGGTTTGCTAACTAAAAAGGTAGTCATTGTAGTAGCCATGATACCCAGAGTCAGGTGGCTCCTGCTAAGTCAATGTAGGTAATATTTTTGTCACCAACCTCATCAGAGCCGTTATACAACATAAGCTGATTTTTGGGTTGTTAGGCATATAATTTACTCAGAACATTTTCCAACTTAACATCCTCCTTCAAAGATGATGCTAAGGCTCGGCATTGTCTCCAATGATAAAGTATTTGGGTTCTGAGTCTGTGTAGGGTCTGTTTGCCTAGTAGAATTGAGCCAGTGATACAATAAAATACATTAATTTATCTGACTTCCTACTATTTTGGTGCTCTTGTGGAAAGCCGACAGTAGTGGAGGCCAAATCTAGAGGAAATCTTTGTGATTTTACATATGCCATATCTGCCATATATAGGGTGCGGTTCATCCAATAACAAAAGGGAAATTTTAGAATTATTACATACAATTAAGCCACAGGGAGAGTACAATAAGGTTCTTAATTGAGTTTTTCTCATTGGAATAATCATTAGGAGGACCATAAGACCTCTTCAAATGCTGTAGCGTCAGATTGTGTTTCCCTTATTTTGTGTCTTTCTTGGAACAATTGGAATTGCTGCCATGGGAATGCCCAGGAAAGCGATGGAAACTTAGGCTAAATGAATTCTTGATCTGAATGAAAATGATTTTCTGTGTCAGCCAAACTTGATTGATTGTTTTTAGAAAATGTATTTTTTAAAATTTTGCCAATAAGTTGTATTTTTAAAAACCTTATCGTGTGTACCAAAATGCTAATAATTTGTATTTATTTTGGTTATTCACTGAGGATATTAATTCAAAATTCTCATCAGGTAAGTTCTAAATTTTCCAAATATATTTTTTCATGATTTTGGCTTAAATAATATGATATGTGATGCCTTTTAAGTCATGAATTCCATTCACAAATTTCAGAAATACAAAGTGGACATATATTAAAAAAATAGATCTTGTTTTCTTAATCATCATTTTGTCTCTTGATACCTGTGTTATGTATCTTAGATATTGGATTGGATCATTTTTCATTTTAGTTCCAGAGAGATTTGATTTTCAGTTCACATTTGGCTACTGCCGTTTAGCAATGGAGGCCATTTTGTAAAAGGGAGTGTTTGAAATACTTAACCAAAAAGGGACCAGGGAAGTACCAATTTTGGATACTATAGCTTTGCTTGCTACTTTTTCTTCCATCAGATTTGTGAATTCAGACAATATACTAAAAGTCTAGTTTTGGCTTCTTCCAAATATGTAATGTATTGTGTACTGATAAGAAAACCATTATCATAAAATATAGTTACCTACCGTAAGGTAAACCATATATCAAAGAGGAACTCCATTCTGGTGAATATGCTGTATAATTATTATAGGTTACTTGTTACCCAAGGAATTACTATTTTCTAGAGAAATCATAAGGTGTAGTAATACAGCCAAGGACATTACCCACTTCTCTTGTTTTATTTGGTGCATTTGGCTAATTATTCTATGCATATGTTATATCTTTGTCGTGATACCTTGACTTTCAGTGGTAGGATATTTTATGTGGCGAAACTTACTTTTGCTAAAATGCACATTAAATTTTACCACCTTCATAGAAGATGGTCAGCCTGGTGTCTACCTGAGGTTCCAGTGTTTAAGAAAAAAACATCCAGATCAGCAGATACCAAGACATATAGAAAGTCACAGCCTCATTGTCAAATATTTCTCATTTGCCAGATCCCTCATATTGAAATTATTTTGGAGGATGATTTGATTGACTTAATCATGTTTTTTCACATAAAGAAAACCCATAGTTTTGTTATGATCATCTTAGGGGAACTTCTTCTCACATGGTGGTTCTGCGTGCATTTTACTTTTGAACTGCAGTGTAGTGAAAGAATTTCTTCACGTTATCCGTTTGAATTCTAAGAAAAACAGAACTTAGGTTCCCTGACTTCTTAGTTGCTCTTTTAGGGCCCTGAACCACTTGGAGATTGCTTGATCTTTTATGTTTGTTGCCAGAGTGAGTGGTGTGTATGAATATTGTAGAGAATGTTTGTGATCCACCCTGGAGGTGGGGTTACCCTTGTAGGACAGCTGTTTATGTGACCTGTTGAGGTGCAGACCCCTGGAAGACTCAGGGTAACCACAGCAGCCACTCTGAACCACCATCAGTATAAGGCAAAGTAATACAGCCAACTTGGGAGAAGGTTATCACGAAATCCAAACATACATTAAACTTAACATTCACACATAGGAGATGGAATCTTTCCTAACATTGGGATCTTGATGCGTTTCCTGATTTCCTAAACTGAGAATCATGATGTTATTATGAACGAGTTTTGCATAATAAATGGACAGATCCTCTTGATTTTGCCATATTGATTCACAGTAAGAATCTGTCTTATCGCTAATTGTAAAATGTAGGATTTTCAGAAATCCTCTTCATTCTTCTTCTTAAAAAAAGATTTCAAGAAAAGATGTTTGTGGTAAGACAATTTTTTAAAAAAAATTGTATCTCAATAACCTCACTTTATTTTCCGTGAGTTTAGTAATCCAGGCCCAAAATAAAAATGTCCATTTATAAAACTGGGTACATGCCTGCATCTGGTGGACCAAATACTGGCTGTTAGCCTTCAAGATTACTGATGGGTGAATTTAGCAATCTGCACATTCTAAACATTACTGCTAAACCTGTACAGGGTCTTTGGGCTTTTCAAGAGTAGCATTTTTCCATTGGAAACATTAATTTTAATTTCTTTATATGTCAACCACTTTTTAAAAAAAGGATTTAAAGCGGCATTCTGTAATAAACACACTCTTAAACATATACCTGAAAATAATAATCAAGTAATAAATGCTAGTAACCCCATCAGGAAACCTATACTGCTTTTAAAGAGGCTTTAGTTGCACACAAGTTTTAGCTCTGCACTCACCCAGAAGCCACAGCGAAGAGGGGAACATGACAAATTGTCTCATCCTAATGATCAATGAAAGAAATCTTACCAGTTCATTTTTTTTTCCTAGCTCTCAATTCTGGGAGAAATTTATGACACAGGACTCAGCGTAAAGGACACTGACCAATGTAACTGCTGATGATCTCTGTGTATTTAAACATTCAGAAATAAAATGCAGTGAGAACATCTTAGATTCTTTAAGTACTTCCACAGAATGCAATGAGCAGGTTTTATTTTAATGTGCCCAGATTTCATTTTGATCAAATGAAATGATGAATACCATCATTCTCAATATCAAAAAACACGCCTGCTTCAGGGGATCCAATTTTGTACATAGGAATCAAATGAGAGGATATTTTAAGTCACGAGCCTAGCAAGGTCTAGTAACTTTCCTTACGACTGATCCTGAAACCCTTACGGTGCATCTTTAGAAACATGGCTGAGATTAGATACAGTCTAAAAGTTAATGCCCAGCTGTTAGTGTCCAAGGTCTGTTACTCCCTTTCTTATAGTTCATTCTCTTGTCCTCTGAATTTATACTATGGAAAACTATAAGATATAAAAGCCAGTGGTAATTTGGTCCAGGAGCATAGTGTATTTGTACCTGTATTAAAATGGTTCCCTTCCTCCCTACATAACCAGAATGGTATGCCATCATCAATGTTTATTCACTAATACCATTTACTTGGTTTTGAGGTAGTAAATATTTTTATTTCTTTGGGTCAACTGGACGGATCATTTGGAAAAGCCAAACTATGTAAATATTTTCCCCCACTGTAATGAGGCTGTTGGTATTAATGTAACCCTGCTTTTTTGTTCCCCTCCTGTCCCTGATGACACCCACGGTCACATCAGCGTGGTTGCCTGCTGCTCCAGCTGTGTGCACACCACATTTCGATAGTAACCCCCGACATACTGAGATATTTGTAGTAGAGGGAAAGAGGCAGGGAACTAAGCGTGGTTTCAGTATCAGGTGGGTTTTGCTGCACTGCACCTGATGTTTAATGTCAGACGTGAGAAGGGTTGGTGAGGAGATGTTTTTAACAATTTACTGTTCTGCAAAAAGACAATAAGACTTTTTCAGTGGACTTATGGTAAAACTACACATTACAGATTTAAATTTATTTTCTTTAGATGAAGTTTTATAGTATTATCTAAGAGCTGCATTAAGACTGATCAAAAACTTACTGCATACATTTAGAATATAAATAGAGGTTTTCCTAACTGAGCCATTTTGAACAGACTGTGGAAGAAGTACTGCTTTTCTGTTACCAAAAAACCCCACATAGGTTATACAGAATTTTCCAAGGAAGATCAAACTTCATTTCATATTTTGACATAGATGCATTGATGCAAAAATCTTGTTTTAATAGTATCCAGTGGTGGTTTGTCTAATAGTATTACATATAAATTTAGCAATATGTTCTATGTGTATGTCATATATATTACTATGTATAAGACTACTATGTCTTACGTACTTAATTAGAAGAAAATATAGGAAGATGACCTTTCAAGTAAAGTTTACATTTTTTGTAGATCACTAGCTTCCTTGTTCCATTATAATTCTAAAATTCTGCAATTATTTTCATTTTATAAGCACACAAATAGCATGTATACCTATAATTAAACTATTATAAATAATTCAACTTGGTCCTCGTCATCGAGAAAATTACATTAACTTGAAAAAACAATAACAGGCTGAGACAAGGAAATTGATTTCTCTAGGAATGATCCATTTGTAGAAGTATTATACAGTGTATCTTTAGTCCTGTGCATATTTTTTAAATGTGGCAGTTGCCATGGAAACCACATTCCATGGCATCTGGTCCACTTTTAGATAAAGAATATTCCTTTTAAAGACAAACCTTCCAAATAATAGCATAAAGTATTCCCTTTGAGTTAACAACTTTGTGTCAATTAAATTATTGCTTTAAAAATCTGTCTTTGTTCTTACTATACTTAAGAGATTTTTTAGGTAGATTAAAATGGTCCTTGAAGAAGTAATAATTAAATGCTGGAGATATTTAAAATAGGGAGTACAGTGTGATAACTGTGTCGTGGTGAAAACCAGGGAGATGGCGAGGGACGAGAAAATGTGTGGACACATACGTCGCACTGGACGCGCACCTGTGCAGGTATCTAAGTCCCCAGCAGCGGCATAGCCAGATTGAATAGAGATGACCACATCCAATTATTCCCCGTTTACAGATGAAGAACCTAGGGTTCAAGGACATTATCTTGCCCAAGGTCACAGAGCTAGCAAAGCAGGGCTTCTTAATCATAATTCAGTACTTGTTCTCAGTCTCACAGCCTCTTTCAAGAGAGATTTTAGATTTTGGGAGAGACTTGGACCTGCCAAAAAAGGCACAGGGTTATACGTGAGTCCTTGCCTATCACGAGAGAAAGAGACACTGGTACTCTGCTCTCCAAGCTGAGATTCTTATCAACATTTGCATTTCTTTCTGTGATTTGCCATACTTGCTGTTGCTGCAAAGTCATAATTGAACCTCCTTCAACCCTTCCAATACTGGATAAGTGTTACATTTCCCGTTTGGAAACTCTGTTTTGACCTTCTTGCCTGGGTCCTAAGACAGATATATGTTAGTCCATCTTATCGAGGAGAAGAGTTTCAGCAAGCATAAGTAAAATACCCAAGGTCATGTAACTAGTAGTTAAGTAACTAGTCGTTAAGTTAGTGTAGCTAAGATTCATGGCAAAGTATGGTTTTGTATGAGTTCGTTGTCTCTGAATTTCATTTGTTCTGCATAAATTCCACTATATTTTCAATTTGGGGTTGTTAACTCATTGCTAGATTGAAAATACTGATACCCATCCCTCAGACTATTTAAGTCCAAATCAAGATTGAGCCATCGTTTCAAACTTAATAAGCTTATGCTTAATTCAGACACAGCCATGGCTGTGTCTCTCTTCTGAGACAGATTTAACTTTGAAGAGATATGCAATTCTTAATATTTTATTTGGAAGAGAATTCCTTCCCACAAATTTCAGACTTTGTAGAATGGAAAAATGAATATGTTTTTGAAATGGGTTCACTTCTGGCTTTTACATTATTACCAAAATAAGAAGATGTGTCTAAGTAAGAATCTAGGAAGCTTTTAAGTCAACGAACCTACCAGTCTCTATAAATATTAGCAGGAATCTGGCGAAATGTGGTTTGTGTGAATGTACTGTTATAGGTGAACACCTGTTATATTCACGCACTAGTTCGGAATATCACATATGATCTCTTCATTTTATGGGATGAATTTTTAAATCTCAAAGACTTCAATGTGGGTATTTTTTCCCCCAAGGGAACCCATAAAATGATCCTTATTGCATGACAGCAGCTAGTCCAAACCCTTTAGAAGTGAGGTCAAGGCAGTAAATTCAAAGAGACTGGAGACTTTCTCCATAGAAATTCAAGGAATAATTAGAAAGTGTGTTTCTTTTAGACTCCTCAAAGACAATTTATGTTGATGCAGTTTAGCTCAATTCTAGACTTATTTTGGTCAAAATGAGAAGTTTTCAGTTGAATTCTTTTTTTTTTTTTTTTTACATAAAATACCCCAGAGGTAAATTGTTACTCCACATCCTGAATGTCATTCCCATTGACATAAGGAAAAAATGCCTTCAGTTATTTTTAGCATATTGCTCTTCCTTGTCCTTTTCACCTCTGCCTCGATGAAATTACTAAGAATGTTGGCAGAAATGATCTTTGAGGAAATACTGCATGAATAACTCTTCTTTCTTGATGTCTTGGAAAAGTCGTTTTTGGAAATCTGACTCAGTTCTCTGAGACATCCTTGATGTCTTTATTTATACATTTGAGGTAATTTTTTTTGACAGAGAGGTCAGAGCCAAAGTGCAAGAAATGATTGGCAAAATGATGATATCATCAAATGTTCAAAGAGCTGGCAAATTGAAGCTTATTAAACTGTCATTTTGTCTTCCATTCAGGACTAATTGGAATCATGCCTAGTTGCATGATAGGAAAGATATTTAACACCTGAGAATTTCTCATGAGAAAAATGACAGGAATTGATGCCAGGGAGACCTTAAGCTCATGTTTGAGGAGGAGAGCAAGGCATTATGTGAAAATCACAGTCCATTTCCAAGCTACTTTAATATTTGTGTACAGAAAATATTTGAAAAATACTGTTGACAGATCATAATAAAAAAATGGCCTAATTGAGACCGAAACTGGTAGATTAATGTGAAACTTGAAGTAGGGTTTTTCCATTGAAAGGAGTATTAAAATTCAGTGAAATTTCTTTTTCTTCACTTATTTTACATTGTTACCTGCAATTATTGTAAATTGTTACCTGACCTCTCAAATGTTTTTGTTTGGACATTTGTGTCCTGGGAGATTGGAGAAAGATCACGAGAAATCAGAAAGAAACAATACACAGTTCGACTTGCAGGGTTGGAAAATGTGTTATTTTTCCGGTTCATTTTGATTTGTTTTCCTTAGGTGTGATGTCAAGGCCTAAAAGCATTAGTAATATTTGAAAATAAGATAATGGCATCCTCTGAGAATGAAGTTTGCTGAAGTGTGTGGCTTGGATCTGGGGTCTCTTCCCTTGTTAGTGGGGGCCATTGTAATGCAACATGAGTCTTGCATCATGCATGCGCGTGTATGAGTGTGTGTGTGTGTGTGTGTGTGTGCGCGTGCGTGCGCCTCTCCCGCTGATACCACTCTGTGGTGCACAGGAGCTTTCAGTGAGTATGAAACCAACAGCCCAGCCTGCCCTAGCATCTCAAAATAAGGGAATTTTCCAGTGGGAGGACTTGAAAGTTACAGGTCTTTAAAAAGGTTAAAATTAAACTGGTGATTCATTCATCTTAAGTTTGCCTCTTAAGTCAGTATTTATTAATGAAACAAACCCCAGATCCCCAGGGTCAAGTGGGACCTTATTTATTTTGTTATTTGCAAAGATGTCACTTAATGTACAGAGTCCATGTGTTCACCAAATGTTTCCTGAAAAGCTAATTTTTTTTTGTAATGTACACGTTATCCTCCCTCCTTGGGCAAGTTTTATAGTCGCTCCGGATAAAGCGAGGTTGGCATGTGCAACAGAAATGGAGTGTGAGGCTTGAAAACTTTTGTTCTTCAATTATTCAGAAATTATGCCAAAGCTGTCATTAGACAAAAGCCATGAGTTCAAGAGGTACGGTGTGTTGCCAGCTGCCATCACAGTTAATCCTGACTGTTCATCTGCTGGTTCAGACTTTGGGGAGCATCGAAATGCACTTTTGTACTTACACCTCTGAGATCATTGCCAGTGACACGCAGTAAACATCACAATCTGTGCCTGTAAAGTTGGCATTTCTTAAAATAAGTCATTCAGTTCAGAAATAAGAATAGTAAATCTTCTCATGAAAATCATCGTTATCGTTAACTATTCTGATTGCTTTTTGAAATCTCATTGTTCCATACTGGTAGTGTCAAAAGGGAACTCTGACTTCAACATTTTTATAACTGTGACTCTTCAGATAACATATGAGTCCAATTTATTTCCATGTACATTTTCCCACCTGTAAAAATTAGGCAGAATTCTGTACAGGGAGTTTCCTTATGACAGAGACTTTATTCAACTTGATTCATTTATTCAATAAAGATTTCTTGAGTGCTGTTCTGTCCCAGGCTCTGAGGCTGGGCGTTTTAGGAGGCGCTGTTTCACATCCTGGTGCACGTGAATGTTGTCCCAGGGTTGTGTAGGGCGTGGCCCATCTAGCCCTAAGGGGGTTCCTGCTCTGGGTATGGAAAAGAACAAGAGATCAATATTCTACCCTACAGGAACTTGCACTTCAGTGGGGGAAAGCAGACTATAACACAAAAACTGCCGAAGTAACAGGGAGAGCATCAGTAGCAATAATGGGCAGGTTGAGAATTAACCCGGAGAGGCACACCAAGTGACCGAGTGATTGTCTTAGTGTGCCACCAGGGAAAGCCTCTCCGAGGAAGAGCTGTCGAAGCTAAGAAAGATGTGGTTGAGGAGAAGCCAGCCAGGTGAGGGAACAGCCAGTGCAGAGACCCTGAAGGAGAATCAACTCGGTGGGTTCTAGAAATAAAAAAGGAGGTCTGATGGCATGAACCTAGAGGTACAGGGAAGGACAAGGCCTTTGAAGAACTGGGATTCCATTTTATTTAAAAAAAAAAAATTTTTTTTTTTAAAGAGAGAGAGAGGGAGACACAGAATCCAAAGCAGGCCCTAGGCTCTGAGCTGTCAGCACAGAGCCCAATGTGGGGCTTGAACCCACGAACTGTGAGATCATGACCTGAGCCGAAATTGGAAGCTTAGCCGACTGAGCCACCCAGGCTCCCCTGGAAGACAATGAGAGGATTCTAAGCAGTAGGTGACATGATCCAATTCATGTTTTTTGAAGTCCATTGGGGCTGTTGTATACTGTCCTGGATTTCTATGTGATATATGTATTTGAGTCAATAGGACTTTCTGATGGGTTAGGTGTGGGAGGTGAAGGAAAGAGGATTCTTTAGAGTTTTGGTTTGAGCTGTTACATAAATGGTGGTGTCAGATACGAGGATGGTTAGGAGGGAATAAAAACAAAAGCAAGAGCTCTGTTGTCGCCAAGACGAGTTTGAGTGGCATCTTTAGTATCTGGATGGAGACGTGTCTGATGAGGAATTGGGTATACAGGTCAAGATTCCAGAAAAAAGGAATTTGGACATCATTGGCATGTAGATAGTAATTAAAGCTTGGGCCTGGAAGCAGTGACCAATTTCTTATCATATATGAAGACAGTGATGCCGGTTCATGGCCACTGGCTGCTATAAACGTGCGTGACCTCTTTCATATCTCTGATCATCACATTCACATCTGTAATATTCATCATTCATTTAGCATCACCTGTTGAGCTGCTACCATGTGCCAGGCACTATACTAGACCCTGGAATATTAAAAAAGGAACGATCCCTGCCCTCCAGCTTACAGTCTCTGGGGAAATAGGCGTTGTGTATCTCGAGGGTCATATGGTTCATACCAACAGAAAGGAGCAAAGAAGCCCTTCCTATAACAAAGACGAAGGACGCATCTCACCACACATAACAGGAGACATAGTAACAGTCCTGGTCAGAGGGACACCCAGCCGGGGCCCTCAAGTCCCCATGAAGCCATCCCTTTGCTGATGACGCCACCTATTTAGTGTGATGACTTAATGAGGCCCTTTAAGATACTTCCTTCACCATTCAGTGGGGTGGAGGGAGATTAATATCCTCCTGGCCCCTTTCTCTTGTCTGGAAACGTTGCCTGCATGCCTGCCTTGCCCACCAGGTGTGTAAGGAACTGGTAACAACATGAGCATAAAAATGGACTGTTTTATTCTGTGGCCTTGTCTACCAGGCCCAGCCTTTAAGCCTTCCAGACTTACAGATACATATGTATATAACAAAGTACAGCAAAGTGATAAAGGTACTTTGATCCCAAGTAAGGAAGATGCGTCTATCGTGTGGTACCGGGGTGTCAGGTTTGGGGAGGTAATTAGAAGAGATTGCATTCAAGGAGGTACCATGTGCACTGCATTTCAAAAATGGGTGGAAATTGGCTATGCATGTTACACGTGGAAAAACATTCCAGATGGGACTAGCATGAGCGGTTCTAGGAGACAGTGTACACCGTGTTGAGAAGTCTGGACTGGATCCCCGTGTACACTGCCTCCCGTTTGGGGTTTACACTCTCGGTGCTGCCATTTCTGTGTCTTCCATTTGTCCATCTTCTCATCCTACTTGTAACTTATTACCCCTTCTGGTAATTATTAAAACCTTGTTCTCCCAAGTAGGGTTTATGAGGATATAGGAAGAAAAAAGGTAGAACTTCTCTTTACATGTACTTGTATTTTATCTGGTAAAAATACCCGATTTGGGTGAATCTGTATAATGTACATAATGTATCAGTGCAGTGGTGTTACAGATTTATACATGTACGCACTGGCTTTCATGCCCCATTTAAAACATTTTTTTCATGTTTATGTATTTATTTTGAGATGAGAGAGAGAGGAGAGAGAGAGAGAGAGAGAGAAAGAGAGAGAAATTCATGCAGGCTCCACACTGTCAATGCAAAGCCCAATGCAGGGCTTGATCTCACAAACCGTGAGATCATGACCTGATCAAAGTCAAGGGTCAGACATTTAACCGACTGAGCCACCAAGGCACCCCACCCCAATTTTTTATGATAGAAATGTCCAATAACAAAGCTTAGAGGTCATAACTGTCAACAATCAGAAGTCACTGAAGAATTTTAAGCAGAGGATTAGGAAGCGGAAGGGAGTGAGATTGAAGGCTGGGTGACTAAGCTAGGAATTAATTATCCCAGAGGATGAAGGACGTGGCTAAGGTATTGAATGTGGGGTGAGTTGATGTGGGAGTGAGGGAGAGAGAGGAGACCCAGAGATGTGGTTTACTGTGCCACAGGACACTTAGCTGTCCATTTTATTATGTAAGTAGGTGGAAGTGCAGGACTAGAGTTCAAAAGAGAGCTCTCCTTAGGAGACAAAGAGTCGGGAGTCACCAGGATGGATGGTAATGGCGTCTAACGCTGAAGACGGTTCTCCTAAGGAGGCGGAGTAGGATGAGAATAGACGGCACTCATTGCCTAAGGAAAGGTGGAGGAAAGAGAGCAGGATAAGAAGACTGAGAGAGTGGGTCAAAGATGATAGGAAGGGACCTGAGAGAGTGGCATATCAGGAGCCAGGGCAAATCACAATACCTAACTTCTGGATTCTTTATAAGACTTTGAAATGGGCAAGTATTTTTTTCAATAACACAGTAAATATCAGTTTATTTATTTCAGTTTGTGAACTGTGGCCACACAACATAAATAGACTACTGCACCAAACGGCCAACTGTCCCCAAAGACTGGCCCCACAATCCTGCAGCCTGACGTGGGCTTTGAGAACAGGGAGCCCGTTTCAGAGATGGGAAACATGAGACCTAGGCAATGAAGCAGCTCAGGCAGGTGGTGGTAGAGTCGGGTATGGTTTGCAGGCACCACTAAACCAGGCTCCCGTAGCGGTGTGGGGAGCGTCAGCTAGGGAGTCTGCTCCGCGCCTGTGGTCTCTCCACCACTCCTGGGACCAGGGAGGTTTCAGGTGCACAGAGAGACTTTCCAGGTTGGGTACAGAGAAAGGCTTCACAGCTCACCTAGTGAAGCAGGGATTGCTTGTTGAGGATCACACCATGAGATACAAATGAACAAGTTTTGCCTGGGTCTGTGTAACAGCCAAGAGTTTGAGGGTCTGAGGTGGGAGGGAGAACATAATCTATCATCAGCCGACAGAAAATAAGATCACAAACTTCTCTGAAGCTCCCCTAATAAGTCCAGATTCTCAGACCGAACCACTGGGTTGTGAAAAAGCTCCCGCCCAGATTAGTCTGCCACTGTGCCTGAGGTCTATCAGTTACATTGCTTGAAATATCGCTAAGTAGATTTTGGATTGACAAATATTCTCTCTCTAGCTTGCCCTTTTCTTTATTGAATGCCTTTGCCTCGACTAGGTGGCCCATGGGAGAATTTAAAAATCCAAAATAGATAAATCTATACAGTAAAATGCATTCTTGAATAGGTAATTCAGGAGCACTTTTAAATTTTAAATAAGTAAACAGGCGCCTGGGTGGCTCAGTCGGTTAAGCGTCTGACATCAGCTCTGGTCATGATCTCGCGGTTAGTGGGTTCGAGCCCCTTGTCAGGCTCTATGCTGACAGGTAGCTCAGAGCCTTGAGCCTGCTTCAGAATCTATGTCTCCCTCTCTCTCTGATCCTTCCCTGCTCACGCTCTGTCTGTCTCTCTCTCTCAGAAATAACTAAAACATTTAAAAAAATTTTTTTAATTTAAATAAGTAAAGATATATGGTTAAAAAGACAAATTATTTCCTGTAAGATGGAAATACATCTCCAAGGATTTCTTCCTTTGTCTCCATTCATTTCTCATTTAACTAATGTCTTCCTGTACCAGCCACTGCGCTCAGAAGAGGCATACAACAGCAAATAATACAAAACCCTTCCCTGGAGAAGTTCACAGTCTGGCCAGGCCATTTAGCAAGTACACATAGTGTTGCAAATGACATAATGGCTGTTATCTGCTTATCTGCTCTGCATCCCCAGTCGGGGAAGTCTTCACAGAAGGAGAGATCTCAACAACATTGAGGTGAAGAGGGTGATAGCTGTCATGGCTACCGTATCATGACATTGTTTCTCATCAAATTGCTCCCATTAAGCTGAAATCCATTACACTGAAGAAATGGGAGTCCTGAGGGATGGAAAGAGTGTAGAAAGAGAAAGAAAATGCCCTATGGGGCTGTAGTCAGAAGATTTGGACATCTGGAGGTGGGGGAGGGGAGAAAAGACTTGGACAGTGCAGACCAGGAGGTAGGAAGATGCTTAAGGCAAGTTCCCCCAGGTTTGAACTTGTGCCTTGGGTGAGTAATGCCCCAGCTATTGCCACCTTGAGTTACAAAAGATGAAACAGCCCGTCCCTTAGGGAAATAAGCCCCAAGACCCTCCAGTCCTCATAGGAAGCCTGGAGACAGGTGAGAGGAAACAGGTGAGCACCTCTAAAAGGAGGTCATAGGCCCCCTGCCCGTGAGGGGTCTCCTGTCTCTGGGTCCTCTCTACTTCCCTGGTCTCTTGCCTGATCCTGTCCCAGCATGTCATTCCCCTCCTGCCCCACAGTCCCTGCCCCAGAGCCGCCTCTGCTGAGCTGCCTCCATGGCTGTGCTGGCAGGACTGGGCTACCGGTTAGCTGTCCCAAGCAAACAGGTGTATGCCCAAGGGTGTGGCCGGTCACGGCCAGGTAAGATTCCAGCTGAAGAAAGAGGCAGTACTTAAGGAGCTATTGCACCTGTCACTGTGGGAAATTTCAAAATCCACTTTCAAAAGCATGGCCATTTTCATGAAAATTCTGTTGTGTATAGAAATATAAATATTCTCAACAAAAAGCAGCCATTTTAATTGTTCTGTGTATCATGTATTTTGAGAAAGGGAATTGTTATATGCTAGACCCTGTCACTTCCTTTCTGGGAGGATGTAGGGATTATCCCAGCTTTTACAGAGGGGAAGGCAGACTCAAGGTATGCAGCTTTTAAGTGAAAGGACTAGGACTCGAACCCAAATCTGTCTGACTTCAAAGCCTGTGAACTTTCTCTCCCCTGCGCCTCGTCTTGATGGAAGTTAAAGGCATACACGTTGGTGGGAAAGCTTTTTTGTGCTACTGCTCACTAGTGACTTGTGGTTAACATTCATGAATATCGCGAGGGCAATTTCACAGAACAAATCAAATAGACATGTCAGAACTATTTAGAAGAACAAATAGTTCAGGGATATTCCGGGTCCCTCCCCCAGATCTCAGCAAAGCATCTCCCTAAAACGCGGTATTGCAGCTCCTTGTTTTTGAGTAGTCATTAATGCCATACCATAGTGATGGCTGCGAGTTTTTCCCCCTAAGCAGCTCTTTCCCTTCTGGAAGCTTGTGGCAGCCCATGGTTGTTTAGATTGAACTCAGCAGTGTTTTTAAACGTTAATTTGGTTTGACATGACTTGGTGCACAAATTAATTATTCAGGCTCATATTGCCCCATGTACATGAAATTGTAGTGAATCACATTCTACCGACCGCATGTGAATTGTAATGTTACCAGCAATCAGACTATTAAAGAACAAAAGCTGGCAACATATAGTAAGCCTGAATTTGGCCAGTCCCACAAAATTATCATAAATATGCGAGGCAATCAGAACAGTTTTGGACTTCCTAGGAAAGTGTCCCCGTTCTTATCTACTTCTAAAAGAATGTGGAATAAACTCTTCATTTAACCAAGTATAAAAATATGTCGGCTATGCAGTTATAATCATGTGTCATTAATCAGAAAATGCTGCAGAAACTCTGACAAATTAAAAACACAAGGATGTGTCTGCAAGGGTTTTTTCAGCCATTAAAAAGCTGCTTCACCTCTCAGGCAAGCTCTTTTAGGGCAACTTCTTGCTCAGTGTACTGACATCTTCAAAGGCTTTGACATCTGTCGGCCTTTGAACTACCATTAAAAAATATTATCCCATTTCCATTCTTTTATGCCCATTTTTTTAATTATAGCCCTTCTTTCAAGTTGGGAACATGGTTGGTTTAAATGATGCTGTCCTTTCGTTTTTAGCCACCCAGCTGCGGTTTGAATAAATTGATGTAGAATCAAAGGCGGGACTTTAAAGGAAAAAGGTTTGATGGACTTGGACTCCGAACCAGATGAGGTTTTATGATGAAAAGGGGTTTAATCCCAGCACAGGCATTGCTTCTATCAGTTCAGCAGTACAAAGCAATTCATATATATAGGTTCACGCGAAATGATCTATTTTTTTTTTAACAGCACAGATCTCTTCAGGACTTGCAAATGTGGCATTAGCTAATATTCAGAGAGCTGATTTCCTTTCATCCACCAGAAGCTTATGATTATAGTACAGGTCTCGAATTGGAAATGAGAGCTGCAACACAGATTTAAAGCTGCTGTCTGATTTGTATTCAATATACATGTCACTGCGGGATAGGCTAGTCTGGGCCACGGCGGTTCAATACAAGGCAAAAACGGTTTCATCATCTGAGATTCTTTAGTGAAAAATATCACCAGCTAATTAAAACAGCAGTCTCGTGACTATTAGCGAGGTGTTTGGTTGATTGGTATCTCTTTAAATTTGACAGGAAGGATTAAGAGATGCATCCTCTTTTTTATTACATATTCTTCTTGCTGTGTTAATGCCTTCAAGTGCATTGCAGGGTAATGAAGTGTAATCAGTGAACTCAAAACACTTTTTTTTTTTTAAAAAAAAAAAAAGGAAAACAACATGATTCTAATCTACTTGCTTCTTTTGCACTGAAATGTTTCCCCTCATCCAAGTTTTGACCTGGAAGAAAAATCAATAATGAAAGCAGACTTCAACATTTGTCTTTGCTCAGTGTGCTTTTGAATGATAAATACTATCTTGAGCCAAATAGTTAAGTAAAGATAAATAGTTTAGGGTCATTAGAAACCTAGAACATAGATGGAAGTCCACTTTCAAGTAGAAAGTGATTATTTTAAAATTTTCTAATAGTAATTCAGGATAAATAGTACTTTCCACCCATTGGAGATTTTTCTTAGGATAATCTCCACCTGCCTTACGTTAGAAATTTGCTGTCTACCTCTCAGAATAAAACTAGTCTTTCCATTTACTTGGACGGTTTGATACTATTTAATTCTACAGATTTGGTCAGTCTGCACCACATTTTTTTTTTTAATCCATCCACAACAATTCTATTTAAGCTGCAAATTAATTTCCAAACTATAGTTTGAAGAAATTCTGAATGTGTTCGGTTTCAAATTAGCAAAATAGTTATCAGTAAGAAGAGCGATAAATGAATTCTTTTACTTCAGGCCATGGTCTACCTCACTCTAGAAATTTTCTTTTACTCTCTTTTCTTCTTTTCTCCTTAGAAGAAAACCTTTTTTTTTCTTTTTTTGGTATAGGATTTACCAGGAAATACATTTTGCTAGTACATTTTTTATACATTCACGAGAACTTATTGAGTGAGTTGGCAGAAGTTAGATTTTTCTCTCAGTTATAATCATCACCATTTTTCACTCTGGGGTCTCTTTTAGTCCCCTTTTTATTATACTGTGACTGGCCAGTCTGTCACTGCTTTTAACCACATACTTCGGTTTTTATCACTGGATATCCCCTTCACTCTACCCTGCTGAACTATGTCTGCTTTCCCACGGAGTCCTGATCTCCTCCTGCTTCCACTACTTCTCTGTCTTAACTCCTCTTTTCTCTCTCAGCTCCTCTACCTCTCCACTAAATGTTCGAGTCTGGGTTGTTCTATTTTTCCTCTTCATTCTTCTGTAAAGTGATCATCTGCATTGTAGTGGCCTTAAATAACTCTGTGCTAATAACCTCAAAGTTCTTATCTCTCATCTGAGAGCTGGACTCATATATCCAGCTGCCTCTTGGCATCTTCTCTCACTTAGCTCACCAACACCTCGAATTTCACACATCCAGGACTGAAACCTCTACACCCATCTTCTCTGTGTTTTGTGTCTATAAATGGCATTACTTTACAGTCACTGCTCAAGCTGGAACTTAGAGGCCATTCTGAAATGGCTTCCCTTTCTCTTAATTCACCAGTAAATGCTATAGATTCAGCCCCTAAATAGATTTCTAATCCATTCACTTCCCTCTCTTCCACCTACTCCCTTAGTGCAGCTCACCGCCGTCTTTCATCCAGACCTCAACAGTAGTCTTCTGATAGCCTCCCTTCCTCTCTCATTCTCCTCAATGCCATAGTGATTAAAGTGTTTGTTGAAGGATTTTAAGCAGGAGGGTTTAAAAATCCTTCTTGGGGCACCTGGGTAGCTCAGTCATTTGAGCGTCTGACTTTAGCTTGAGTCATGATCTCATGGTCCGTGGGTTCGAGCTCTGCCATCAGGCTCTGTGGTGACAGCTGAGAGCCTGCAGCCTGCTTTGGATTCTGTGTCTCCCTCTCTCACTCTGCCTTTCCCCTACTTGCATTCTGTGTGTGTTTGTCTCTCAGAAATAAACGTTAAAGATAGATAGATAGATAGATAGATAGATAGATAGATAGATAGATAGATAGATAAAATCCTTCAATAGCTTGTACTTAGAGTAAAACCCAAACTTCTTAGCATGGCTACAACACCCTGCATGATCTGGTCCTCTCATTACCTTTCCAACATCTTCTCCAGCAGTTTCTCCATTGCTGCCCATTGTTGAGCAACAGGGGCCTCTTTTTAGTTGCTCAGCTATACTGCACTCTGTGTTGCCTTCAAACTTTGGTTCATCATGTTCATTGGAACTGGAAGGCATTTGCTCTAGCTCTTTGTAGGATTGGCTCCTTCTATTCTGTAAGTCTTGGCCTGATTGTTAACTCCTCAAACAGGACTTCTCAAACGACTCTCTCTGAGAAGGCCTCGCCCTGCTATCCTCTATCAGAGCACCTCGTTTGTAAACTTTAGAGCACTTTTCTATTTATATCACATACTCATGAATCTTTGTCTACTCCATCAGATAGACTAAAAAGAAGGAGCCTGTCTATTTTTCTCACTCAGTATACCTGTACCTAAAAGATTCTTCATACAAACTGTGGCCTCAGCAAACGTTTTTGAACATCTGTAGTTACAAGGGAAAACTCACTGGGCCAGAGCTAGGCTCTTCTCTGAGGAGCTAGTCATTGGGTTAGGTCTCAGAGGAAGAGGTTGATGGTTACCATGCTGTCAGAAAGGCCTCCTATCCATGTTAGCTCTTCCTTTTCTATTTGTTTCTGTTTGGTTACTTTTTTGTTTGTTCTGTTTGATTGTTTGGATGGCATTTGGATGTCAGTGTACTTAACTGTTCCCATCTCCTGAGTTCCCACAGAACTTCTAAAATGCAACAACCAAAATAAAAATTAAAAAATGTGTATGGATATATAGTAGAACCTTGGTTTGCGTGCATAATTCATTCTGGAAACATGCTTGCGATCCAAAGCCCTCGTATATCAAAGTGAGTTTCCCCATAAGAAATAATGGAAACTTAGATGATTTGTTCCACAACCCAAAAATATTAAGATACAAATGATTACAATACTGTAATAATAGAAAATAATAAAGAAAATACAAAATATAAAGAAAAATAAACAAATTGGCCTGCACTTGCCTTTGAAAACCTTTGTGGCTGGTGTGAGGGTGACGAGAGAGAGGAGGGTTATTGTATAGGACGACTTTCACTATCATTCATGGAATCAGTGCGATTGGGTCAATGGAGTCTTTTTCTTCTCATGCAACTTTAACAAGGGACCTGTCCAATGATCTGGAATGAAACAAAGCATTCCTAAACTTATTCTTGTATGGAAAAGCAACGGACTGTCCATAGGTGCTTTGAAGTGACCAAAAATAGTGCCAGTTGTGAGCACCTTCCAAAGTTCTGAAAAATCACTGATTTCTGCCAAACACTGCAGCCTGAGACTAACCATTGAGACATGGGAAATGATTACCCATAATCCCACAGAGAGAGAGAGAACCATTGGCTCAGTTGCAATCATATGACGTTCGGCCTCATGTACCACTCATATTGCAAGACATCACTAGTTTATCAAGTTAAAATTTATTAGAAATGTTTGCCCATCTTGCAGAACACTCAGAACAAGTTACTCGCAACCCAAGGCTTTATACACTATGTGTGTGTGTGGGGGGGCTAATCATATATGATTAGCCCATAATTACTGTTACATCGTTATTAATTATATATTTATGTCTTCCAGAGGAGAAACTATAGCTTCTCTGTCTTTGCCTCTCTACGAACCTACCAGAGGGCCTGGCCAAGGTGCTGATGCTTCACTAGTGAATGAATGAACACAAATCAACAAATTTACCCTAACTACAGGGATTGGTGTAGGTCTGGGCTTTGCTTGTTCCCATATCATATTTTTTAACCTTCTGATTTCCGAAATATGGGGAGGCTGTTCATCTCTAACTAAAAATCACTTGGGGGAGCTGGTTACTATTTTGGTAATATGATTAAAATTATGCAATATGCCTCCAACATGTGCTGAGGGAGGACCTCCTTAGTCTGAGGCATGTTGATAGCTGCTGAAGATGAAAAATATATAGACACAATTAATCACAAAGAGTAAAAGAGAAACATCGATATGAAATAGTGTTCTGAGCACGGTGCTGGAGACAGAATGAAGCGTTATGAGCCCCAAAGGAGACAGAAGGCGCTCCGCCAGGTGTCTCCATCTTTGAACAGGGTGTGCTCCTTGGACTCTGCCCTTATGGAGTTTTCTTGACTGTGCTTTTCCTCCTTTATCATTTCTCTAAGTTTTTTTTTTCAGTAAATACAAAACTATTTTATCTCCATGTTGCTTCTCCCTGCAGAGGCTGCCGTGTCCATAAGAGGCAGGAGCACAGCCAACAAAAAGTCCTTGTCTAGTGCCTTGCGGAAAGCCACCATGACCTCCCAATGAGTGAATGGCACTACCAAGTCTGTGGTGTTAGAACAATATTCCTGCACAACTTCATGTCCCTCTCTATACCTTACATGAAAATCTTCACCAGGGGGTTGGTGATAGAAAACATCTTTAATTTTGTTGTCTTCTCTTAGCGGTTATTGAGATCGGTATGGTTTTATCGTAGAGGTTTTCTGGGTGCTTGCTTCTCTGGTAATAAAATGAATTCAGTGTGTGTAGAAATCCTCCTTAAGTACCATTGAAGTGTTGCCACTGTGACGACAAATGTGACTGTGTCATGGTGTCCTGTGCTACCATGGAGTGGTCCCTCATTCTTTTTATCCACGTCCAATGGGTATGATGCTGTAATTAAGGATAGTTCGTTGGCAATGAGAACACAGTCTGAGATCATCTTCAGGAACTTCTTTAGCTCTTTTCCAGGCAATAAATTAACTTTTGAGGGTAAAATAATAAGACAGTTGTTTGAAGCTATGTCTGATGGCCAAGGGGAAAAACACACACACATGCACATGTGCACACACACATGCACATACACATGCAGTCTTCTTCCAACTTTGCCTCTGAAGTTAATGCATAAAGTTGGCCATGTCCATGCTTATGAAAACGACACAAAGAGAAAAAATACATCAGTTCTAATAAAGCAGCATTACTTAGTGTGACAGAGGGCCTTTGCCTTGCTATTCCTAGTTTTCGTATTCACCGTAATATTAAACTCTCTCATCTGAGATTGAGGGTGTGGGATTAATAAACATTGTTCCTTTATTAGGCAGACTCTGAGGTAGAACAGTCGGGAGATTTTAGCACTTGACTGAGAAAGGTTAAGACAACTGGTACTGAGCACTGGCCACATGCCTCGTACTGCGGTCAGAGGTACGAGACAGTCCCGTCCTTGGCAATTTTTCACTCCTCAAAACCACAAGGTGGTTAATTGCCTCTATCAAGCTTGCTCTCAGTCTAAATCAAAGACCTCAGAAAGCCTTTGTGACTGTTATTTCCTCGAATCTTTCTTCATTTTATCTTTTGCTCAATGTTTTTTGCAGATTTCCTTCCCTTTATGCTCAAGAATCATGTTTTGAAGGCCTAAAAGATCTTTTTGTACTTTTGCTATTTATTTTTCAGAGCATCTTGTTTTCATTTGATAGATGTAATAAATTTTCCTCTCCCTGTGTTTATGAATTAGAATGTTTTTTAGTTCCATTCTCTGAATTATCTCTTCTTTTCCTTCAGGGTTGACTTTTCTATTTATCTTTCTGTTTGTCTTTCATATTTATTTCTCTCGGTTTCCTTATATGCTTGGTGATCCTGGCTTCCTATTGATATTTACAAAAGATGAATGTGTGTTAGTTTCCTATTGCTGTTGTAACAGGTTACCACAAACTTTGTGGCTTAAAAACAACAGAAATTTATGATCTTATGGTTCTGAAGATGAGAAGTTAGTTTTACAAAACTAAAATAAAGTTGTTGGCAAGGATGGATCTTTCTGGAGTTTCCAGGGAAGAATATGCTTCCTTGTCTTCCCCGGCTTCTCGAAGCCACCTCCATTCCTGGTTTGTGGCCCCCATGGCCTCTCCTCTTGTTGCTTCCATTGTGACATGGCCTTCTCCTTCCCTCTTCGAATGAGCCTTGTGACTACATCAGGCCAGGATAACCTTACATCCCAGCATCCTTAATCACGTCTGCGACATCTGAGACATTTCTTTACCGTGTCAGGAAACAGACTGACAGCTTCTGAGCGTTAGGACGTGCACATCTTCGGGTAAAAGAGAGTGGACTTTGTGTAAATGGAATTTTCCCCCCATCCCACGCCCTAGTGTGTCTCTCCCTGAGTAGAAAATCAGAGGGAGTTCTGGGACAGGATGTGACATCTGGACTGAAAAATGTGTTAGAATCCAGGCTCCTTAAATGCTAGAATGAAGAGGGCTGCATTCTAGGGTTGCAGAATCTACACTTAAAACCATGGGTTTCCCTGGATAGTTTCTTCTGTTTTTTAGGGAGGAGCCTTCTGTTTTTCACCTGGATTGTCTACTGTCTGCAGGTTGGGGTGGGGCCCACTTCCTTTGGACACAGACCTTCAGGAGCTTGTTTTTACATTGACTTCTCACTGGTATCTTTACTAAACTGTCTTTGCAGTCCATGAGCCCAGAGCCTGTCAAGAGGGCTGTGATCGACACATGGGCTCCCCACTCCACTGCTCCCGAGTCCTCTCTGCTGCCTCTCTTGTTGGCTTGGCTTTCACCAACTCTTTCATCTCTCAGCATCTGAATACAGTCTTATCTACTTTCTGTCCTCCAGAAATTTGCTGAAAGCTCTTTCACTTGGTGACTATCCCCCAAACATGCCTATTCCTGCTCTCTTTGTTTCTATGGCTGGCTTCATTTTGCACATTTATAGTTTTATTTTATGCAAGTTCATGTTCATATGCTTTCTTGTCTTCCTAGCTTCACTAAATTGGTTAAAGGTCACTAAAAGCAAAATTCTTTTTCTTTAATGTTTATTTATTAATTTTTTAAAAATGTTTTATTTATTTCTAGGAGAGAGAGAGACAGCGTGAGCAGGGGAGGGTCAGAGAGAGGGAGGAGAGAGACAGCGTGGGCAGGGGAGGGTCAGAGAGAGAGGGAGTCACAGACTGAAACAGGCTCCAGGCTCCGAGCTGGCAGTCAGCACAGAGCCCGACGCGGGGCTTGAACCCACAAACCGCGAGATCATGACCTAAGCGAAAGTCAGCCGCTTAACCGACTAAGCCACCCAGGCGCCCCGGATGTTTATTTTTTTTTGAGAGAGAGTGAGAAAGCATGCACACACATGCGAGCAGTGGGGAGGGGAGTCTGTCCCAAGCAGGCTCTGCACTGTTAGTGCCTCAGTCTCACAAATCGTGAGATCATGACCTGAGCCAAAATTGAGAGGAGTTGGACACTTACCTGACTGAGCCACCCAGGTGCCCCAAAAGCAGAATTCTTAATATATCACAGCATTCACTTAAAGATGTAAAAATATTTGCGTATATAATGACTAAAATACTGCATTCAAGGAATGAATATCAGCTGAAACTCTTTGCTGGTTTACATCACCTATCATGTCAAACAGTTTGATGCACATTAATTTTTAAACTAATGGCCACTGGAATGGGTTAGAATGAAGGATAACTAGACACATTAATAGAAATCCAGCCTGTTACTTCCTTTGCAAATTTACATTGTAAAGTAATGTAATTACCAAGCCCATTATTAGGAGCTTAATTGTGCATGATGTTGTGGAGGTTTTGTTTGTTCTGAGCACAGAGCCTGATACAAGAATCAGCGTGCAGGTAGTTTATTGGGGAGCGGATTCTGGGAATTCAAAGTGAGGGAAAGAGGAGAATGAAACAAGGAAGCAAAAACCCAATGAAGGGTACCTAATTGATTGAGTTACTGCTGCAGGGGTGACTCCTTCCACCGAGGACCCTGGATAATCTAGAACACACCATGGAATTATCCCACCAAAGAATGAGAATCCAGAGCATTTATTTATCCAGGGCATTCCAGCTCCTTTCAGTTGAGCATACCCCTAGGGGGCGTCTTCTCCTGCGTTTTCTGGCCACACTTGCACTTCCTGGCTGTGCCTGCCCTTCTGCCTGCTCCTGCACGTCCAGCCTGAGTAGCCGTCACTGTCCTTAGAGAAAGCGCAAGGTAGCAAAATGGAGTCATGCTACAGCTCATTGGAGGTGGAATGGAGTATGAGTTCCTGCCTGAACTGGGCTGCGATCAGGCAGGTCAGAGAGACTTGGCCCAGGACACCCAAAACATGTAGAATTGAATGGAAAGAGTGAAAGTGGAATAGAAATATAGATGTAATTCTTTACACAGTAGTCTTCCCTACATAACTGCACTGAAAGTACTTTCAGAGATTTGAATCACATTTATTTGCCCATAGAAACCCCAGATAGTCAGACCCATGGGTTTATTTCCCGTCCTTCACAGGGCCTCCATAGCATGATAATAATGGAATACCAAAGGCATAGAACTACCATAGCAAAGAAAACAAGAGAGGCCATCAGCAGACAAGAGACTTAGACACATTTCTGGAAGCAGCCGAGATACCCAGCAATCCTGTTCCGCATGAAGTTTACGGCATAGGAAAGAGAGCTTCTTCTTTCTCAAAGCCAAGAGAGGCCCAGGACTCAGAGATGCCAGGAAGGAAGGGTAGCACAAGAGAGAGGTGAGGGTGAAAATAGGATTCATTTAAGGTCAGCCTGTGGAAAAAGCTATTTCTCTCTCCCACAAGCCCAGAATGGGGAGCTTTCAGGCATTTCTTCTTTGGCTGTGAGAAATGAATGATCGGTCCAGGAAGAGTATGAGGAAGCTGGTGTGGAAAATGACACCTGGGAGCAAAGCCCTCTGTTCCCAGCATGTAGAGGGATCTGCATGGTAACTGCTTCCTCTCTTCACCTTCAACCATGGTGACCCCTTACACATATAGACCTTCCAATCTGCATTTTACCGCTTTGATCTCGACTATGAGCAGAAAACCCTGGATCATCTGACATTTGAGGCATGCCTCAGAGGCATAAGAGAGAAGAATGAAATAGATGACTCCAGAGAAAACAAGGAACATCAGGGAGAAAAAAAGTAAATTTAAGGAAAGCAAAACTAGAATACTGACTATGGTATTATGTTCACAAAAGAAGAACAGACTGCTATGAACATATCACAAACCAAGGCATAAGAAAGAGCTTTGAAAATGAAAAATTGTTTTCAATGTTTTCCAGAACTAATGTCAGGAAAATCTCCCACAAGAGAGAACAAAAAGCAGAGACAAAAATAGGAGTGTAAAACTATAGCTTTCAAAGGTGAACCATAGATGATTAAACCAGAATGCTCAGTATTTAGCTGATGTTCAAGAAACAGAAAATAGAATGGAGGAATTGCTATCGATGTAAGAAGAGTAGTGAGGCTCAAAAGGCTGAAGGATGTGCGTCTTCAGATTGAAGGCAAGTGAGTCTACATCTCACACATTGTTGTTAAATCTCAGGATAGCAGGGATAAAAGAGATCTTAAAACCTTCCAGAAAAAAACGAGTCCCTCTACACAGGAGCAAGATGGATGCGCACCGTATTTCCAATAATGGTAAGAGATAAAAATGCCTTAATCAGAACTACAAAAGAAACATTTTTTCAAACCAGATTACTATAGAAGTCAAAGTTCAGTTAGTCATTAGGTTGGAGATAGACATTGCAGACATGCAAGGATCTGGAAAGTTCATCAGCATTTCTTTGGCAGTTGCTTATAGACGTTCCTCAATAAATTAAAGGAGTAAATATAAAAGAACTACAAATTCAGGGACTCAAGCAACAATGGATCCAAATAAGAGAAGAAGGAAGAGAAGTTACAGAGACTGTCTGCACAATGAATTTAGAAAACACGGGGTCCAGATCAGAACAAATGTGGGGTGAAAGGAAGAAGAAATCTAGCTACTATTCATGAGAATTCTTAATAATGTTAGGAGACCATAATAGCAGAAAATTCAAGGGTGATAGAAACTAGTTGGAAGCCTCAGGGTTGGGAGTGTGTGGGAGGGGACTACCAGAAGCAAGATGTAGTTACACAGTACATTATCTGGTTGTGTTTTGAGCAAAAACTAGGTGCTATGTTTAAATTTCACCTTTTGAGATCAATTCATGTACAGCACACAGGAAATATATTCATAGTTACAGATATAACTTGAATGTTACCAATCTTAACAGAAGTACATGTAATAAGAGTATACACTCAAATAATCAAGGTTGTGAGAATGGTTAGGGCAGGTGAAGGTTAGGCAGTTGTAATATACTCGTTGAATTAAGTTTAGAATGAAGAGACCATAATTGCTGGAATAGTTGAATTATTTTATTGAAAGCAGTATTTTTAACTTTGGGGGGAGCCTCCATCCTGTGTTTCCATAGTCGCTGTGTGAGTTTACATTCCCACCAACAGTGGACAAGGGTTTTCTTTCCTCTGCATCAGAAAATTAAAGATAGAACTACCATATGATCTAACAATTCCACCTCTGAAGGAAATTAAATCACTATCCTGAGATGTCTGCACTTCCATATTCGTGGCAGCATTATTTACATTAGTCAAGACATTGAAACAACCTAAGAGTCTATTGGTGAATGAATGGGTAAAGAAAATGTGGTACATACATGCAATCGAGTATTATTCAGCCATAAAAAAGAAGGAAATCCTGTCATTTACCATAACATGGATGGACCTTGAAGGCATCATGCTAAGTGAAATAAGTCAGACAGAGATAGACACATACCATATGATCTCACTTACGAGTGATGTCTTAAAAAACCCAAACTCATAGAAGCAAAGAACAGATGGTGGTTGCCAGAGGCAGGGGATGGGGGCGTGTGAGTGGAAAAATTGGGTGACAACAGTCAAACAGAACAAATTTCCAGTTATAATTAAGTTCTAAGGATGTAGGGTGGTGGCTATTGTTAGCAGGATTGTACTGTATATTTGAATGTTTCTGAGAGAGAAAATTCTGAAAAGTTCTCATCACAAGAAAAAATACTGTACTTACATGAGGTGATGGCTGTTAACTAAACTTACCATGGGGATCATTTCATAGGATATACCTGTGTCAAATCATTGCAGTGTACACCTTAAACTTATACAATGTTCTATGTCAATTATATCAATAAAACTGGAAAGATGTTATAAAGGTAATCAAGAAAAGAACTAAAATCGGTGAAGTAACTGTATTTCAAAGATGGAGAAGGAAGGACAGTAATCATGTAAAGAAGCTAAATCTTCATCTTTCATAGCAGGAAACAGGTAGTGAATAAGTTCGTAATTCATGGAATATGGCTGGATTTTTCTTTTTCTGTTTTCATCTCTACTCTTTGTTTCCTGGGGTGTTGCTCAGGCTTAGGTTCCTTAACAGTCTGGGCAGATTCTTTACTAGTTCATTCATAATGCACTTTTTTATAGAAAGTAGAAGCTATTCAGAAGACATTTCCAACTTGCATCTGATATTTTGGAATGCAGCTCTCTGGCATCCTGCGAAACATCTTATGTTACCTTCATTACTATATGCCTCTAAGAGTGGTCACTAAGGTATTTTTGTCATTGGTGCACCAGAGGTTGTTTACATCCTAGGGTTAGGAAGGCAAGGAGAATTATCAGTTGGAGCAATTACTGGGATGAATAACTCAAGACAAACAGGGAACACCTTATTTGTACTCCACAGTGGTGGTCATGGATGCACTCAGAGGAGTGAAATGTTTCTCTGCTGCTGAGGTGAAGGCCAGAACTCAGGCATAGTTTCATCAGTATAGAGAGTACATCAGTCAGCCCCCATGGCATGGTACTCGGCGTCGTAGCAAAAAGAAGATAGAAAATCTAAGTAGATGGAGGACTCAGAAGAGTGCTCTGAGAAATAGAAGCTGCATGACATATTAGTGAAATAAGTAGAAGACTGATTGAGGCAAGACTTCCTTAATAAATCTTGAACGTCTTGTTGAAATGTAATTTCATAATGCAATAAAATTTGAGGTGAGAAGCAAAATGTCAGACTTTCATAAACTGATACCGTTTCAGTCAGGTAATTCACCATCGTATGGGAAATCACTCCATCTGGAAGAATCTTGTGCTTTTTTTCCACGTATGTTATTTTAGATTTCTTTAGAATTGGCATGTTAGTTAAATCTTTTTTATTTATCCAGCTGGCAACTGTTTTTAAAATAAGATTAATAATGGTTATTAAAGGTTTTAATTAAAAAATGTTTAAAGTGCCCCAGCCACTTGAGTCTAAACCTCTGTACAAATTTCCCTGAGCTCTAAGGCTAGGAGATTTAATTAGCTAGAACAGTGCTGTCTAATTGAGCAGATGAGGAAAATCAGAGGTCCTGGGAGCCAATCCTGATTGCGACTTGTAAGATTTTTAAACTAAAGTAGATACATTAATACAATCTTTGAGTACCCATTTTATCATTTTTAATAGAAGTGATAAAACCTACATATTTGTTAGAAGGATTTCAGATAAGTTTCTGAAGCTGCCTATAAAATTTTGAAGCATACAGAATACACATACACAATAATTTTCTAAAATGTAGAATTGAAACAGAGGGCTATTTAAGTGATGTCGTTTGGATTATGGATAGCATTTTAATTAACAGCATCTACTTTATTATACACATTCAATTATAACCAACAGAACTGGGAAACATTCTTCCTTTATGACTTATGAAATTGGTATATGGTGTATACCCACATTCAAGACATCTCACAATAAAATCAAACAACCCTTTATGTAAATTTCTGCTAATAAAAGTAATGTGTACTTTCTGATTTCTTTGATTACATTCTGAGTTCTAAGTTTCTCTCTCCTCATTGGCTACTGCACAGAATAAAATTATGGTCATAAACAGAGTTCTGTATCCATAGCAACATAGATTTCTGTGTCAACACTTTGCAGGTATTTATTTTCATTCTTATACTTGCTTGGGGTTCACTTTGGGGGATAGAAGACTCAATAAATTGCCCTGAGGAAAAATCCAGTGATCTCAATATACTAGGCCTTGGCAGAGGGAGGAGACCAGATGGCTAGGCATTAAAGTTAAGGTTAAGGTAGTGGGAGGCTCAAAAATTCAAGTGGGTCAGTTTTAGAATAATGAAGTCAGACCAAGAGATCATGAAAAGGACTTTGAGAGTCCAGGTAGTTAAAACAAGAGATAAAAAGGATGTAATTACATCAAGAATCTAAACACTACGGGGAAACCTGTAGTAACTCTCATTTTGGAACACGTAGAACATCAGGAATCCAAATCCCAGATTATAAAGCAAACAAGTATCAGAGGTTGAGGGTAGCAAAAAGGTTTTAGTCGGACAGGTGCCCCAAGTTCATGGCTGTGAGCCTATCTTAGAGCCAAGGTCTCTTTTGGCCAAAGCCCTCCTAGGTGTGCCCTTCCTTAGCAGGGAATGATCCAGTGAGTGGATGGACACATGCAACCTTGTGCTCGAGGTTAAGTGGGAGAGAGAGTGAAGAGAGTTTCTGAACCTTCTAGGTTAATAAAAAGGAAACAGTCTTGTGAATCATCTGTCTCATACGGCCTTGGAAACTTGGTGAATACTGACTGGTGGAGGTTATAGCTAGTGAAATGGCCAGAGCTTTTAATCACAGAGTGGTTTTCAAAGAGCTCCGTGTTAAATTATGTAAACCATTTTTGTTAACAAAACCATCAGTCTTAAAATACATTTGATGTCTGTTAGTACTTAGGGAAAAAATCAGTTTACGTATTTATCAAAAGTGTTCAGCTGATTGAAACACTTAATATTTTTTTCTCATTTCTAAATTTACTTACAGCGTTTTTCTATGTTTTTTTAAATTAAAAAAAATTTATGTTTATTTTTTTTGAGACAGAGAGCGTGCAAGCACAAACAGGGGTGAGGCAGAGAGAGAGAGAGAATCCCAAGCAGACTCGGCACTGCCAGTGCAAATCCCTGTGAGGGGCTCAATCCCACAAACCATGAGACCATGACTTGAGCCGAAATCAAGAGTCGGAAGCTCAACTGACTAAGCTACCCAGGCACCCCTGCATTTTTTAAAGATTTTTGCAAATCTCTTGGTATGCATGACCTTGATCTGGGTAGCTTTTTTATTTTCTAAATTTGTTTTAAAAATGTATTAAGATCAGAGTGCCTGTAGCTGAAGTGTATGAATATCTAAGATGTGTAACTTTAGTTAGACTACGTAACTAGTTTTACCAGATGCAAGAATACAATGCTGAGAAGACTTTAACATTACATCTAACAGGATAAATTCTTCAAAATGATAGTCTAAATCCTTCTATAAATTAATTTGAAGTCTTTATTTTCATATCATTGTTATGAATCATGTTTCTAATGTCTGCATGCCAATTATTATAGAACTATTTTTTTAAATTATTTTTTAAGCCCACTTGAGTGGAACAAACACACTGGTATAGTTCCCCTTATTTATTTTCCTTGCTTTTGGTGTCAAATCCAAAAACTCATGCCAACATCACTGTCTAGGAGCTTACATTTATTCTAGGAGTTTTATGGTTTTGGGTCTTCATTTAAATCTGTAGTCCATTTTGAGGGTGTTTTTTTGTTTGTTTTTTTTTTTTTGTATGTGATATAGGATAGTGATCCAGTTTTGTTTAGTTATTTATTGCATGTGGCTATCCAGTTTTTCCAACAGCATTTATTGAAGAGGCTGTGCTTACCTCATTGTATATTCTTGGCTCCTTTGTCATAAATTAATTGACCATATTTGTACGGGTCTGTTTCTGTATTTTCTCTTCTGTTCTCTTGATCAATATCTCATTTTGTGCCAGCATCATACTGTTTTGATTACTAATGCTTTGGGGGGATGTTTTGTCTTCTGAGATTTTATTTAAATTCAAGTTAGTTAACATATAGTGTAGTATTGCTTTCAGGAATACAATTCACTGATTCAGCACTTACATATAATACCCAGTGCTTATCCCAACGAGTGCCCTCCTTAATGCCCATCACCCATATAGCCTGTCCCCCCTACCCAACACCTCTCCAGCAACCCTCAGTTTGTTCTCTGTATTTAAGAGTCTCTTATGGTTTTCCTCCCTCTCTGTTTTTATCTTATTTTTCCTTCCCTTCCCCTATGTTCATCTGTTTTGTTTCTTAAATTCCATATATTAGTGAAGTCATATGGTTATTTGTCTTTCTGTGACTGGTTTATCTTGCTTAGCATAATACATTCTAGTTCCATTCACCTCACTGCAAATGGCAAGATTTCATTCTTTTTGATGACTGAGTAAGTAGAACTTTTTATACCTTTTGAATATACACTTCAATGTATTTAGGAACAACCTTTTTATCATCTTACAAAGCTCGGCTAAAAAAAAATGTTAACAGAATTAAAAGTTATTTTATTTATTTATTTGAGAGCAAGAGAGAGCAAGAGAAAACCACTGTGCATGGGGGAGATGGAGAGAGAGAATCTTAAGCAGGCTCCATGCCCAGCACGGAGCCCAACAAGGGGCTCAATCTCACGACTGTGAGATCATGACCTGAGCCAAAATCAAGAGTGGGACACTTAACCGACTGAGCTACCAAGGCACCCTAGGTAATTTTAAAGTGAAATGGCTAATTTATTAAAAATTAGGAATTATATATTTCATATTTATAAACAGAGGCAAATACTATCATCATTGAATTAGTTATTACTTTTTTTTTTTTTTTTTTGGTAATTATTTGCATTGGCTTTGCCTTAGGTAAATTCATCTAATGAATAGAGAGGTAAAGGCAGCAAGTAACAGGTCATATACAAAGTACAGATTATTATAGTACATTACGTTGAAGTTTCACTCTCTCATGGGTTGCAGTGTTGATGTCACAATCATACAGGATGATTTCCTGGATTAGGAGCCAGGTAACCTCCCTCTCTCTTCTGACGTGATAAGGTAAACACAGTACAAGTATTCTGACACTTACGATACCTTGGGGAGGCCCACCTGAGCAGTAAAGCTGTCCCATAGGTCAAGTTGACTGGGGAGGTGCTACTCTACTGGAGAGATGGATTTCCTGGATACTTATCCGGAGCTTTCAAAATCCCTAGACCTAGATCTGTCAAGGATTTTATACAATTAGTGAAAGGAATATTAATTAGGTATCTTCACTTGTCATCTGATGGTCGGGGGGAAAGATGGCTGACATGACAATATCATGTTTCAGATTATTGACTTGCTTGTATGTTTTTATTGCACACTTAAATTACAAATGAGATTCTGGCGTTTACATGGTACTGATTTAAAACATCATGCAATCCATGTGTAATAGTTTCTGCATATATTTAAAGAATTAGTTGCATCAAGGGCGCACAGTGTGTAAGAAGGTACATACTATGGGGAGGAAATGCTGCTAGCAGTACTGGGGGGGGGCGCCACGTCCATTCTGACAGAAGGGGTCACAGAGTCAGCATCCACTCTCAGCGGAGGCAGGGCTCCCTTCTCTTCCATCAGCTCATTGTTATCAAGTGAACTATTTGTGCTTCCGAGTGTTCTAGATTTTCTCTTGTTTCATGAAGCAGCCCAAACTTGTGAACACCTGGCTTTAGAAAAAGTCATAGGGTTGTTAGCATAGTAATCAGTGTTTTCTGAATGGCACTAGTGTAATGTGTGCGCTCTTGTGACCTGAGTGTGTACAGGATGTTTGGAGAGAGTGGCCGAACGGGCAGAATATCGAGGTCAAAACTTTGTTTTCCCAGGACGGGAAAGTATAGTAAGTGGAGACAGTATTGAAATCTACTTTCCAATTACTTGAATGTCATTCTTTATAGGAGAAGGTTTCTAGTGAAGAAGACTTCAGCCTGAATTTTATTTTTCTTCCAAGGCCACATAGGTTACCTGTCATTCCTTCCTGTCAAGAAAATAGCTTTAAGTGTTTCTAGATACTGCAAATAACCTCTTCCCCACATGTAGTCCCTCCTATTTGTTAGCTCTGACGTTACACCAACGTGTTGTGAATCATACGTCTGTTTTGGCTTTTGAATACTTAAATGTTGCATTCTCGACAAGAGATTATTACAAGTGGGGTTCATAGATAGTGTCTTTTTTAAGTGAATCATTCTCAAGTGGAATGTTTCCACTCTTATAATTTCATGTGAGTCCAGAAAATAAACATTTATATATTGTGCTGCTGATAATTACTTATATACTTTAATTTTTTAAATAAATGCCTATACACAATTATTTTATGTCTAGTCGACATTGCAAATTTCCAAAATAGGTCAATGTGTTAGGAACTCTCTTTTTCCCCTTTTAATTTTAACCTAAACTAAGAGCAATTTGCTGTGGGTTTTTTATTCACTTTCCTCAAGACCTATTTTCAAATAGATGGTTTGGGTGGTACTTTTAGAACAACACTAGAAATTTCAACATCAGTTATAAATTTTTAGCAATATCATCATTACTTACAAAAAAACAAATGCAGCCTTCATGTTTGCCAATTCCTGTGACTCATTCATTACATGTTCTACTTCTTTTGAAGCTTTTTTTCTGCAGATAGGCATGTAAATTACTGAGGGCTTTTTAAAAAATTATTTTATTTTACCCTTCTTTCTTTCTTTTTTTTAATTCTCTATGTAGAACAGTCTCTTCTTTTGCAGGTAAAAACGTATTTCCTTTCTTAAGCCCTTTGTAGTATATCCCCAGACTGAATATTTGTTGTTCTAAAATTTTTACCCAAATTAAAGTTTTTCTTGACTTTCCTATATTCTAAGCTCCATACTTTCTTTCCTCACATAATTTAGTAGTGTCTGTGCGAACAACAATACCTCAGTTTATTTCAATTTTGTGTCTAGAATTCCTTCCAGAGCTAAGCTAGTGTCTTGCAATTTGGAGGAATTCGAGCCTCCAAGTTGAAGAGGAGATATTGTCCCTGAGCCACAAAATAGGCTAACGATTTTATTTATTTATTTTAATTTTTTTAATGTTTTGTATATTTCTGAGAGAGACAGAGAGAGAGAGAGAGAGAGAGAAGCAGAGTAAGCAGGGGAGGGTCAGAGACAGAGAGAGACAGAATCCAAAGCAGGCTCCAGGCTCCGAGCTAGCTGTCAGCATGGAGCCCGACGTGGGGCTCTAACCCATGAACCATGAGATCATGACCTGAGCCAAAGTCGGGCGTTTAACCGACTGAGCCACCCAGGCGCCCCCTACTGATTTTATTTTTAATTACCAGGCCTAATAACTATAGAATAGGAGTCTAAAAACACAGATGTTCTTTAAATATACCAAACATTCATATTGGATGTCCAAGAAAGTTTTGAATTATTTGAAGGTACATCTACTGGCTCTTAGTTCTAAATATCTCTCAGTCATTTCAGGGATGTCAAATGTATTTTCCATTTGATAGAAGATCAGCATTATGATTCAAGGAAGTTCTGTTTGCAGCTTAGATGCAGCAGGTTAAAAATAAAGTGCTGTCCTGCTAGGAATTTACCCAAGGGATACAGAAATGCTGATGTATAGGAGCACATGTACCCCAACGTTCATAGCAGCACTCTCCACAATAGCTAAAACGTGGAAAGAGCCTAAGTGTCCATCAACAGATGAATGGATCAAGAAGATGTGGTTTATCTATACCATGGAATACTACATGGCAATGAGAAACAATGAAATCTGGCCATGTGTAGCAACATGGATGGACCTTGAGGGTGTTATGCTGAGCGAAATAAGTCAGGCAGAGAAGGACAAATATCATATGTGTGCACGTATAGGAGGATTAGGAGGAACTTAGCAGAGGACCAAGTGGGAGAAGAAGGGTGGAAATGGTGGGGGAAAGGGAGAGAGGCAAACCATGAGAGACTCTTGAATGCTGAAAAAAACTGAGGACTGGTGGATGTGGGGGGGAGGAGGGGTGGGCATGGAGGAGGACACTGGTGGGGATGAGCACTGGGTGTTATGTGGAAACTAATTTGACAATAAACTATTTATAAAAAAATAAAAAATAAAAAATAAAAAAAATAATAAAAATAAAGTGCTGTCCTAGGAGTCTGAAGACTTGGTTCCCTACCTAAACTTTTATGTGACTTTAACTTTATTCCTTAATTTTCTTCTCTCTACTTTTATCAACTACCTGTCTTTCCTGTGGCATATGGGAGCACATTTTGAAAGCTTTAGCCCTATAAAAATGCTATAAAATATCAGCTTTTATTTTTAAAAATTACCTTTCATGTAAAATAATTTTATAACATTTGGCTTAATCTGAAATCATTGATTTCCAAAAAATGTTAAAAAGTGTATCATATGTTATATGATATAATTATATGGTAAAATAAGCTTCCTGTTTTCACTATTTATATGAATTTTAGTTTTATTTTTTATTATTATTTTAATACAACTTATTGTCAAATTGGCTTACATACAACACCCAGTGCTCATCCCAATGAATTTCAGTTTTTAAATAACAATAAATATAAGCTCTCATACAGTTTTATGCACAATATAAATTAACTCTCTAAAATAGATTTGTTAAACCTTCACAAAACATTACTTTTACTGATCCAACAGTATTCTCCTAATATTTTCTACTATTGACTTTTTAATATATATGCTGTCCTTCCTTGAAAGTTGAATATCCACTTTCACATCAATTCTATATATTTAATAAATCTCAGAAATGCCTATTTCATTCAAAGTATTCCTTTCATTAAAAAAACACCACCAACAAAATGAGAGGGCGCCTGGGTGGCTCAGTCAGTTAAGTGTCTGACTCTTAAGCTTGGCTTAGGTCATGATCTCACAGTGGTGAGATTGAACCCTGTGTTGGGCTCTGTGCTGGCCATGGAGCCTGCCTAAGAATCTCTGTCTCTCTGTCTCTCTCTCTCTCTGTCCCACCCCTCCTTGTCCCTCTCCCACTCGCACACACACACTCTCTGTTTCTCTCAAAACAAAAACAAAAACAAACCAACAAACAAAAAACAAAAGAAACAAACCTAAATGGGATATTTTATTTAGGTGAAATGAAAGTTCTAGCAGAATAAGAGCTTCAGAAATAACATAGACCTAAGAGTGATCAATAACCAAACAGAAAGAAAGCCACTGTTTAAAAATTAATAGTTGATACTAAAAATAAATAACATAAACTAATAATAAAAGTATTATATATTAGATTAAATATCATAACTAACAAAGAGTCGTCCTGATTTCGGCTCAGGTCACCATCTCATGGTTTGTGGAATCTAGCCCTACACTGGGCTCTGTGCTGACAGAGCGGAGCCTGCTTGAGGTTCTCTCTCTCCCTCTTTCTCTGCCCCTCCCCTGCTTGTGCTCTCTCTCTTTTTCTCTCTCTCTCTCTCTCTCAAAATAAATAAATAAAAATTTTTTAATGATGGGTGTTATGTTTTAAAAAACACATTTAAAACGGGAATATGACAGGAAAAAATAAAGCTAAGTCATTCTACAATGAACTCCTATGTATATGTTTCATAAAAGTAAACAGCAGACAGCAAGGATATTTTTTCCAAGATTACTCCTAGAATATCCATCTGGTCACCATAGATTAACCCCAATATCTTAAAGTGCATACATTTATGTTCTTGACAATGCCAGTTGGTATTTATTATAATGACCTGGAATTATTTTTATGGTCGTGAGATGTTTTCAAAATCTTCAAAGAAAGATTGAAGTATTATAAGTGCAGCAGCTTACTCTCCTTAGCAGGGTGTACTCAGTGCTTGCAATCTGTGACAGTGACAATGAGTTAATTGTCTGAAGTCTACCTGCCGTACAGACCAATTGCTCCAGTGCTTCCTGCATGAGCTAAAATGGAAAGGACCAAGTGAATAAAAGATGAAAAAACATAATCTCTCAAGGCCGCTTAACTGCAAGGTATGACATACTCTGACCTTTTCTGCATGATGTTACCAGCCAAGAAATTAGATGGTCATTTTCTTCAAACCTTTACCTATCTGTGAGGTTTTCATTCCTGTGGCATTTATGTGTAACTTCCTTGAAATGATGAAGGTGCACACAGTGTTTCACGGCTCTTTCCTGTACCCTACAGAGATAAGCAGGCACGTCGCAGCCCTTCCACTCCACGCTCATAATTTGTGTAAGACATGCAGGTGTGTTCGAATTCTGTGTCCTCTTGCTCTTGAAGCCTCTATGAAGCAGTTACAATAGCTAACCAAACGTTATCCACCTCCATGCCATTCTACTTCCTCATTCCAACCTCTGTCACCAGCCAAAGAAGGTCAAAGGAAGGCAGGGAATGGTGTCAGAGCCCCTGTTCTCAGGGTCCTGCGCTTTCATTGTGAGAAGAAATTTCCAGTGAGGAGGAAGTTAGCCGTTTGATTTATTTCTCTTCAAATGCAATCCCAAACCATTTCTTCTGAGGATTCTACCTCCTTTGTAAACCTCCTTATGAATGAGCACATAACTGCAGAAATAGCCACAGAAGGCTCATTAGTAGAGTGGCCTGTCAGCCCCTTAAAATATAATTCAGTGAGGCAATGGATGTTTAGATGGATGGACACACAGATGGACAAACCAGTGACTGACATAGCGCAGCAGAGAGCTATGAACTACCTAAGGATCAAAAGTCTTGAATGACATGAGGCCTGTGTCAAAGGAAGAGCTAACCTTGAGGGACTACTCACCATTTTATGAGCACCTCTGCCTCAGACCATTCTGAATTGAAGACTCTTACTCTTTATCACTTTGTTTCTTTTTAATCCTATCTATCCATTCTGTCTACCCCCACTACTGCCTGAGCCACGGTGTTTCTTACACGCCAGTTGTGATGCCTCAGAACAACGCTAATTGGTATTTAACTGTGGTATTTCATTTGTTAGACACACTAATCATCTGTCATTTTTTCTGGTACTTTTTTCTTTGAGAGACAAAAGCATCGTTCTTACAAAGTTAAATTCTCTGCTATGCTAAAGTTTCTACGGGACCTGTTTACAATAGAAAATTCTATTGTATTTGATGTTTATAAAATAGTGTTAAAAAATTAAAAGGCCATAACTTAAAAGAGTGTTTTCTTTGAATCTGTAAGCTTAAATCCAGATATTTATTTATTAGGTTTAACATAATGAAAGAAGAGAAATTATTTTGATCAGTTTTATATGACTGTAAATAATGTTTGGTGGCCTTCCTATTAACCATGAATAATTAAAGTGCATTTTAGAACTCTTATTATGGTTCTAAAGAAAATATACCAGTTTAAACTTTTCTATGTAATAATGAAAGGTAGAGAATAATGAAGTAATGTGACGTTCAAAAACATAATTGAAATCAAGGGTCCCCTATGAAAAACCCACAATAAAAAGAAAAATTGTCAGAGGATTGTGCGTTTCCATAATTAAGACTATATTAACAATAATTATTATATGACATTTTGCAAAATTATTTGTTAGAAGCATTCTCCCTGCCATCTTGGCATAAAACATCTGCATTATTAAAAAATATTTTATTGTGTTGTGCCTTATGCATACAAAGAATATATGTCATAAATAATATTTAAGCCCTAATGCACACAAAGAGAACATCAGGAACCGACCACCCAAGTGAAGAATTAGAACACTGCTGAATCCCTTGCCTCTACCTAGATGCTCCTTCCTCTCCCCTGTTCCTGGCATCTGCGCCAGAGGCAGCCATTGGCCTTTAATGTGTGTGGATGGCTACCTAACATTTTTTTCAGTATAGCGTTATCACATCTCTGTTCCCTAAACAGTATATTGTTTGCTTTTGATTACTTTTGCACTTTATAAAAATGGGTACATATGATAAGTAATCCATGATTTGAATTTTTCTCTCAGTATTTTTAAGAGTCCTCTATTCTCTTGTGTGCAGTTTCAGTTTACTCTTCTGTCTGTCTCTAATGCCCCATTAGATGACATGAAGCCAATTACTTGTGATACGCATTCGGGTCATCTCTAGTTCGGTAGCTTTTAAAATTCCACATGCACATCCTTGGACATGTCCTTGGTGTAAGTGTGTAAGAGTTTTGCTACAAAATGTTGGGACACAGCTTACGAAAATGTTCAACTTTTCTAGGTCTTGCCAATCTAATTCACAATAGGGTTTTGTCACTTTGCACCCGTATCATTAGCATGTAAGAGTGCCATCAATACACATCCTTGCCAACAGTTGGTACTATCAGACTACTTAATTTTTGCAAATATAGTGATTTGGAAATGAATATACACTTTCTGATGACCAATGGAGTTGGACACCTTTTCACTTGTTTGCCATTAAATTTTTTCCTTTTATAATGAAATTCTTTTATTTATTTATTTAAAAACATTTTTTAATGTTCACTTATTTTTGAGAGAGAGAGAGACAGCGCAAGTGGGGGAAGGGTAGAGAGAGAGGGAGACGCAGAATCCAAAGCAGGCTCCAGTTTCTGAGCTGTCAGCACAGAGCCCAATGTGGGGCTTGAACTCACGAACCACGAAATCATGACATGAGCTGAAGTCAGATGCTCAATTGACTAAGCCATCCAGGCGCCCCTATAATAAAGTTCTTGATCATACCTTTTTCTCGTTTCTCTATTGGACTGCTTTTCTTTATTTATTGGTATGCTTCCAAATTCTGGATACTGTTCTTTCATTAATTACATATGTTGCAAATCTCCCCTTTTAGGTTTTTATTTGTATTTTCATTATCTTTATGGTGTCTTTTGATGAATGAAGGCTCTTAATTATATTATAGTCTTATAAATCTTTTCAAGTTAATGCCTTTTGATTTATGTTTAAGAAATCCTTCCATACCTTGAAGTAAGCCCTCCCCGTATTTTTAAAAACATCATCTTTCACATTTGGTCTCTGATCCACTGTGCATTGGTTTTTAAAATATTAGCCTTATTGATATATAATTTCCACATCATACAAGTCACCCATTTAAAGTATACAGTTGCATGGGTTTCATTATGGTTCTCAGAGTTGTGCAATCATCACCCCCAAAATTTTGGCACATTTTATCACTTCCTTCCCCAAAACAGATACTTATTAACAGTCAGTCACTCTCTGTTTCCCCCACAACAGTCCATCCCTAGGCAGCCACTAATCTAAATTCTGCCTCTCTACATCTGCTTTTTCTGGCTATTTCTTATGAGTAGAATCATACAGTATGTGGTCTTTTGTGACTAGCTTTTTCATTTGTTATGTTTTCAAGGCTCATTCATGTCACAGCCTATATTAGCTCTCCCTTCCTTTTTATTGCTGAATAATTTTCCATTGTTTATCTATACTATATTTGTTCATTCATCAGTTGATGGATAGTTTGTCTACTTTTTGGCTGTTATTAATAATGCTGATGTCAACATTCATTTGCAAGTTTTTGTGCAAAGATATGCTTGATTTGTCTTGAGTATATACTTGGGAGTGGAGAGAATTGATTTTTGTCTATTATGTAAGGTAGGGACCTGATTTCTTTTTTTTTTTTTAATTTTTTAAAGTTTATTTATTTATTTTGAGAGAGAGAGACAGAGTATAAAAGGGGCAGAGAGAGAGAAAGAGGGAATCCCAAGCAAGCTCTGCACCATCAGTGCAGAGCCCGATATGGGGCTTGAACCCACGCACCACGAGATCATGGCCCGAGCTGAAGCTAAGAGTCGGACACTTAACTGACTGAGCCACCCAAGTGCCCCTGATTTCATTCTTTCCCATAGGAGTAACTTACTGTCTTAGCATAGTTTTGAAACTAGTTCATCATTGCCCTCCAAAAGTGTAATATCAGTGGGGCACCTGGGTGGCTCAGTTGGTTGAGCCTCTGACTCTTGATTTCAGCTCAGGTTATGATCCCAGGGTCATGAGATTGAGCCCTGCATCAGGGCTCTGTGCTGTTAGCACAAAGCCTGCTTGGAATTCTCTCTCTCTTCCTCTGTCCCTGCTCTGCTCACATTCTCTCTCTCTCTCTCTCTCAATAAAATAAAGAAATAAATATTTAAAAAATAAAACTTTTTTAAGAAAAGTGCAATACCAGTTCCATCCAATGTGCCCTTGTTTCTAGGTTCAGTCTTATGTTCCATTAGTCAAATTTTCCTGTTCTTTATGATAATACTATCCTGTATTAATTTCTGTAACATTATTCTAGGCCCTGATCTATGGAGTGACAGGCCACTTGTTCTTGGAGAATATCAGGAGATTCTTTTCCTCCTGTACATTTTAGGTTCAGCTTGTCAAGTTTCTTAGAAGCTTTTGTTAAAATTTTAATTGGATTTGCATTGATGCTATAAATTTGGGGAGAACTGTTGGGGAGGCTTTCCATCCCCATGGTATATTTCTGTTATCTAGACCTTCTTTAATGTCTTATAAAAAGGCTTATAATTTTTTCTCTAGAATTTTGCACATCTTTTGGTAGGCTTATTTCTGAGAATCTTATGTTTGTTATAGCTATCTATGTATTTATAATTTTTGTGCTGACATATAAGGATCACAAATAATTTTTAAACACAGATCTTTAATTCAAATACCTTTTTTTTTTTTTTAATGTTTTATTTATTTCTAGGAGAGAGAGAGAGACAGCGTGAGCAGGGGAGGGTCAGAGAGAGAGGGAGTCACAGACTGAAACAGGCTCCAGGCTCTGAGCTGGCAGTCAGCACAGAGCCCGATGCGGGGCTCGAACCCACAACCACGAGATCATGACCTAAGCGAAAGTCGGACGCTTAACCGACTAAGCCACCCAGGCGCCCCTTCAAATACCTTTTTAAACCCTCTTATTATTCCTAATGATTTGTACATTCAGTTCACATTGTCTCTCTAGACGATCATAACTTTCATGACTGAAGACAGTTTGTTTTCCTTTTTTTTTCCTTATCATACAATTATGAATGTAAGTAGTGGTAGACATCTTTTCTTCTTCCTGATTTCTTTTTCTTCTTCCTGAACAATAAATAATGAATAAAATTTGCCACATTTTTGGTAAATATCTTTCATCTGGTTAAGAATGGTCTTTTCTGGGGCACCTGGGTGGCTTACTTGGTCAAGCGTCTGACTCTTTATTTTGGCTCAGGTCATGACCGCATGGCTCGTGACATTGAGGCCCATGTCAGGCTCTTTACTGGCCTTGGGATCCTCTTCCTCTCTCTCTGCCCTCCCCTGCTTGTTCTCTCTCTCTTTCAAAAATAAATAAACTTTTAAAAAATGGTCTCTTCAATTCCTATTTGGCCAAGAGTTTCTGTCATGGACGTTTTTTCAAATGTTTTTTCTGTTAATTAAGATAATCATAGGCTCTTTTCTTTTAATACATTAATGGAAAGATCATATCATAGGTTATTTTTTACCATTGCACCAACATTATGTCCCATCCAGTTTTCAAATGATATATTAATGCTGGCTTCAACTTGCTAATGATTTTTGAGAGTGATTGACCTGAAGTTTTCTTTTTTAGAATTTTTTAATTGATGTTATGCTAGCCTCACAAATTGAGTTGCTGCATAACCTTTTTTCTATTCCCTGAAAGAATTCATCTAAGAGTGAATTATTTGTTTCTTAAAAATTTGGTAGATCTGGCCAGTAGAGCCATCTGGGCTTGATATTTCATTTCTGGAAAGATTTTTGACTACTACTTAAATTTTTCTAATCGTTGCAGGATGATTCACATTTTCCAGGTTTTAAGCCAGTACTGGTAAATTTTTATAGTTTATGAATTTTTCCTTTTTATTTAAATTTGATAATTTATTGGCACTCACAGATTTTGAGAAATGTTAAACTGCCCTTGTATTCTGTACAACTTGGCAATAACATATTTTATTTGTAAACATTACTAGACTTGGTTTGCTAATAATTTGTTTAGGATTTTATGTCTGTTCATGAATGAGTTGACCTATAATTTTTGTGTCTCTTCATATTCTTTTTCATCCTTTGTTATCAGTATTATAACTTCTGAAACAGTTTGAGAGTACATTTCTCTATTCTCTGCAAGAGATTATAAAAGGCTAGGATGATCTGTCTTCTGGGAGAGTTTTTTAGAATTTACCTGTGAAACTATCTAAACTTAGTGTTTTCTTTGTAGGAAGATTTTTCACTGTTCTTTCAATTTAATTAGATTGTTTTATTTCTTCTTTTTGGCGTTTTATGTTTTCCTAGGAATCTATTTCACCTTGGTTCTCCAATTATTGGCATAATCTTTCATTTTTATTTTTATTTCCATTTTTTAAAGTTTATTTTAAGAGACAGAGATACAGAGTGAGAGGGGCAGAGAGAGGGAGGGAAAGAGAGAATCCCAAATAGGCTCTGCACCCATGAGCACAGAACCCAATATGGGGCTAGAACCCAGGAACCATGAGCCTATGACCTGAGCTAAAGTCAGATGCTTAACCAACTAAGCCACCCAGGCTTTCCTAATCTTTTTTAATCATTTTTTTGTTTTGTTTTGTTTTTTTTTTTTTTGAGAAAGAGAGTGCACAAATGGAGGAGGGGCAGAGAGGGAGATGGGGGCAGAGAATCCCAAGCAGGTTCTGCACTGTTAACACGGAACTTGACGTGGGGCACAGTCTCACAACATGTGAGAGTCAGGCGCTTAACTGACTGAGCCAGCCATGAGCTCCTTGGCATAATATTTTTATGGTATAATCTTATCTCTTTAATCTCTCATAGATTTGTGGTAATTTTTAAAAACTTTTTGGTATTAGTTATTATCTCTTTTTTTTTCTAGGTAATATTGCCATAGCTTTATTTTCAGCCCTAATATTATTTAGTTGTGTCTTCTTTCCTGTTTCCTTCATCAGTATTACCAGAAATTATTCTATCTTATTTCTTAAACTGACCTTTTTTATTAACAGTTAGCCTTTTAAAAATAAATAACACATTATGGCTACATATTGCCTTCACTTCACCTTCATCCTTCAGGATTTCACAAGTAATACTTTCATTATCAGTCATTTCTAAGAATTTTTATTTAAATGGTATGAATTTATTTTTGATTAGGAAATATATTAACATCAGTGAATTAAAAAAATTTTTAATGTTTATTTATTTTAAAGAGAGAGAGACAGAGAGCACGTGTGAGCAGGGGAGAAGCAGAGAGAGAGGGAGACAGAGGATCCCAAGCAGGCTCTGGGCTCCATGCTGACAGCAGAGAGCCCAGTGTGGGGCTTGAACCCACAAACTGCGATCATGCCCCGAGCTGAAGTTGGATGCTTAACAGACTGAGCCACCCAGGTGCCCCAAAATCAATCAATTTAAAAGTCTCAAAAATAGATACAATAAAATATCTCCCATGAACTCATGACTGTTGACACTAACCCCCTCATTCCCATTTCAAATAGTACAAATATAAAAAAAAAAAGTCTTGAATCTTCTTCCAGATTCTAAGTACTTGAATTTTTATCTTAAATTTGTTTTGAACCATGAATTATTTAAAGTGTATGTTTAAAGCTTTGAAGTATTTGGAATTTGTTTTAGTTTTATTGTTGCTATTTTTGTCATGGCTCCTAATTTAATTGCAATCATCTCGATGATGAATAAAATTTTTTCTTCCCGATGAATAAAATTTTTAAAAATATTTAATGATACTCTCTTTTGAGAGTGCCTTTGGTTAACATTTTACTCACATAACTTTTTCCATTTCCTCAGTTTTAGTTTCTTCGTGTTTTCAGTATGTCTCATAAAAAATTGACATTGCGCCTGGATGTCAAAATGAATTTTGATTTGTTTAAATGTCTAAACTGTTATACACTTTTAACTAATAATTTTGGTCCATTTACATTTATTATAATAATAATTATTATTTATTTAAATGTCAAGCTCATCAAGGCTCAGCTCTGGCAGTTTTAAAAAGGTTTTTAATGTTTATTTTTGAGACAGAGCATGAGTGGGGAGGAGCAGAGAGAGAGACACACAAAATCTGAAGCCAGCTCCTGGCTCCAAGATGTCACCACAGAGCCTGACGTGGGGCTTGAACTCATGAGCTATGAGATCATGACCTGAACCTAAGTTAGACTCTTAACCAACTGAGACACCCAGGTGCCCCTACATTTATTGTCATTATTTATAGAGTTTACTTTTTTAATCTTTTCCACTTTTTTCTATGCTTCTTTCTTGCCCTTATTTATTTTTTTAAATGACTTTATTTTGAGAGAGGGAGACTATGTGTGCAAGTGGGGGAGGGGCAGAGTGAGGGAGAGAGAGAATCCTAAGCAGGCTCTGTGCTGTCAGCATAGAGCCCACTGTGGGACTTGAACTCACAAACTGTGAGATCATGACATGAACTGAAATCAAGAGTTGGAGGCTTAACCAGCTGAGCCAACCCAGGTGCCCCACTTGCCCTCATTTTTAAAATAAAATTTACAAAGAAATTGAGAAGATAGTATAAAGTTTTCCCATATACCTTGCACCCAATTTACCCTATCATTAACATCTTATAGTAGTATGATTCTAATAATTGTTTAAATTACACACCAATGTTGATGTGCATCATTAACTAAAAATATGTAGCTTATTCAGATTTGGTTAGTTTTTACCTAATGTCCCTTTTTTGGTTACAAAATCCTACCTAGAATATCACATTACATTTAGTTGTCATCTTTCCTTAGTCTCCATTGCTGTGATAGTTTGTCAGATTTTCCTTACTTTTAATGACCCTGACAGTTTTGAGGAGTGCCCATTAGGAATTTGTAAAATGCCTTTCATTGCAATTTGGAATACCTCTGCAAGGAAGATTTGTTTCTTCTCCCCCATTTATTAATTTATTAAATCATTTATATGAGTATTCTTTGAAATATAATAAATCTTTTTTTTTTTTTTCTCAAACTGTTCCAGCTTCGGCCATCAGGAACTCTTTCATTTGGTTCCTTGTATCTTTACGATGCTCTCCTCAAGGAGCACTTCCTTACTACTAGCATAGCATGGTGCTCTGGTTCATCTCATATTTCCTGCTCATTCTTAGAATCAGTCGTACATCGAAGGGCCACTGTTTCCTTTTCCTGGGGATCGGTACTAGAACCCAGAATCTGAGTGTTTGGTGTGTTCGTTGCTACTGGGATGTCATTTACTGAATATATTCTGTTTTTCCCTCACTTTGCCTCCTGATAAGTTTGCCTTTTGTGTTTTGCCATTTCATCACCTATATAGTGATACATACTTCACTATATAGGTGAATATATATATTTCACATATATAGATGTGAAACCCCTCCTTCATTCCTACCTTCCTTCCTTCTTCCTTTTCCATCCTGTTTGATATTTATTCTGCTAATTCTGTAGATTCGTGTTTTTCCTCAGTTCTGGAAAATTCTCAGTCATTTTTGCATATCCTCCCTATCTTCTCTTTTCTGTCCCCTCTTTCTGGATCTCCAGACATATATTAGATATTTTTATTTTACCTTCCATAGCTTTAAGCATCTCACTTATAGTTATGATCTTCTGATATTAATGTGCTGTGTTCTAAGTAATTTATTAAGATCTCTCTTCTGTTTCATTACTTTGTTTCTTCTGCTCTGTTTAAACTGCCTTAACTCATCTATTCTTTTATTCAAAAACTTATTTTTGGAAATTATATTTGATTCTTTCTCAAATATGGTAATTTTTGCTTTGTCCATTCTGACTTACTCATTTTGTGATCCCATCTTTTTAAAAAAATTTTTTGAGTGTTTATTTCTTTATTTTGAGAGAGGGAAAGAAAGAAGGGGAAATCAGGGGAGGGACAGAGAGAGCATCCCAAGCAGCCTTCCCGCTATCAGTGCAGAGCCCCACATGGGGCTGGATCTCCCCAAACACGAGATCATGACCTGAGCCAATATCAAGAATCAAATGCTTAACTAACTGAGCCACCCAGGCACCCCTTTAAAAAAATTTTTAGGGGCGCCTGGGTGGCTCAGTCGGTTAAGCATCCAGCTTCGGCTCAGGTCATGATCTCGCAGTTCGTGGGTTCGAGCTCCACGTCAGGTTCTGTGCTGACAGCTCAGAGCCTGGAGGCTGCTTCAAATTCTGTGTCTCCCTCTCTCTCTGACCCTCCCCTGCTCATGCTGCCTCTCTCTCTGACTCTCAAAAATAAATAAAAATTAAAAAACATTAAAAAAATTTTATTTTTTAAATGTTTTCTCTTTTGTTTTTTTAAAACATTTAATTCATGTTATTTTATCTTATTTTTCCTGATAATTCTCATATTTGAAGTGCTTGCCAGTTGCAGTCTGTTTTTGCCAACTCTTACCAATGGTGTTTTTTTTTTCTGGATTTAGTAATTTTCTAATTATGAGCTCATTTTTGGTTTACCTTAATTAAAGGAAAACTTGGAGACATTAAACTGAAGAAACTTTTTTCCAGAGGGAATCTGTTTTAGTTTCAGGCAGGAGTAAATAACACTATGGACCTGGAACCACTTTAGTCCTGGTCCAGGCTCCCTGACGTAATTCCATGCACTCATGTTCAGCTCCCATATTCCTCACCCCAGAAGCTACAATGCTAATAAAAGACATTTGTCCTCAAAGATGCATTGCCTTTTGGCACATGCAGTTTTATAGTGTGTGGTTTTTGTTTTTTTTTTTTTTCTTTTGGATTTTCTCTTACTTCCTATGAGCAAAGAAAGAAAACATTGTATTTTAGCTAGAATCTAGTTGTTTCATCTCATGAGGGTCTCTCAGAATATCTATTCTGCCAAACTGCCTGAGGTAGCCACCCTGAGTCCCCAATATTCCTCTCTCTTCCTTGCCTTCCACATGCATTTAGTGGTTTATTTTAAAACAACTCTTGAAAAAATGTTTATTTATTTATTTATTTTGAGAGAGCACCAGTGGGGGAGGGGCAGAAAGAAGGAGAGACAGAATCCCAAGCAGGCTCCATGCCATCCACGCACAGCCTTGTGTGGGGCTCAAACCCATGAACCACGAGATCATGACCTGAGCTGAGATCAAGAGTCAGGCACTTAACCCACTGCGCCACCCACGTGCCTCCCCCCAGCCGTTTTAATTCTCCTTCTAAAATTGTACTCCCATCCGTCCTGCTCTTTCTGCTACTGCTGGCCTTCCCGTGTCTGGGGTGTCTGCCCCATGATACAAACTGCCTCTAGGTTAGTTTTTCTTAATACCGATGCAATGGTATCGCTTGGCTTACTCTCCCCATTGACTCGTTTCCAACATCCAAGTTAGGTATCTCATTGATCCTTCAATGCCTCGATTTCTAACCCATAGTTTAAGATCTTTACTATCTTTAGCCAGTCTCTCTTTTCTGAGTTTCTCCTGTTCCTCTCTGATGCTCTGTTTTTCTTCTTCTTCCATGCAACTCATTGCTTTCTTCCTGAAATGTCCCAAATTTCAGGGATTTTTATACCTGTTCCCAAATGGTGCTAATTTATCTCTTAAGGTGCATCTCAGATGCATTCAGTTTTATTCCGATTTTCAGAATTCTTCTTAGCTCAAAGTAAGGGCTCCCTCTTTTGAACGTTTATGACACATGGTCTACTCTTATGGCTTTATGGTGTGTGTGTGTGTGTGCGCGCGCGTGCACGGGCACACGCATGCGTGAGCGCACATATATGTGTAGTTTATTTACTATAGTCTAAACTCTATAGGGTAATTTTTTTTCTAGAAGTCACTTATAGTGGTTTCCACATCACAGACCCTAACAAATGGTGAATTACATGTACTTACAAATTAAAGAGTAGCACATTGGAAATATTTCAGCTCTTGGTGGTGATTGCTTATAAACTTCCTGTGACAGTACAAAGATAACCTCATACCTCAATAACTTATGAATGTGTCTTTATTCCAAGAGTACCTATAGAATAATTTTTGAATTTTCAAGATAGTCCAAATGATTCTTTCTTGACCATGAACGTGTTCTCGACTTAGTTACATTTTGCTTTCATAAAATGCATTTTTGAATTTTTGTGGGACTGCTTTGATGATAATCCTGGCAATCTATAATTCATTTATATGGTGTTTCAACCTCTCACTGCTCTTGCCAGAACTCGTCAGATTCAGAGTAGTTTGAAGAGTCATTAGCTTTCTGGGGCACCTGGGTGGCTCATTAGGTTAAGTGTCTTACTTTGGCTCAGGTCACAATCTGAGTCATGAGTTCATCATCAAGTCATGAGTTTGTGCCCCGTGTCAGGCTCTCTGCTGTCAGCACAGAACCTGCTTTGGATCCTCTGTCTCTTTCTCTCTCTCTGTCCCTCCCCCACTCACACCCATGGGCATATGCGCTCTCTTCTCTCTCAAAAATAAATAAACATTAAAAAAAAGTCTTTAGCTTCTAAGGAAATTGGTTTATATGTTTGGTGTTTGGTCTTCTTTTAGTTCACTTTTCTATTGTGGTGAAATATACATCATGTAAAATTTACCATCGTCACCACTTTTATGTGTGTAGCTCAGTGGTATTAAATACATCCACACTCTTGGGTAGCCATCACCACATCCATCCATAACTCCATCGTGTAACACTGCACCTCTGCCCCCGCCCCTCCCCCCAGCAACCACCCTCTGCTTTCTGTCTCTGTGATTGTGACTCCTCTAAGTATCTCCTGTAAGTGGAACCGCACAGCATTTGTCTTTTGTGACTGGCTTATTTCACTGAGTTAACGTCCTTCAGGTTCACCCATGCTGTCATATAAGGCAGGATTTCCTTCCTTCTTTAGGCTGAGGAATAGTGCATCGTACATACAGGCCCCATTTTGCTTATCCTCGTTATCTGTTGAGGGACATTTAGTTATTTCCATGTTTCCTTGTCTGTCTGTATGTTTTTCACCGCCAGTTGAAATCAGCTTGATTAAAAATTGTCCTTATAGTGTGTCCCCTATAGACATATAACAACCTTTATTCATTTGTTGAATGTGTTTGAAATTCTCCTGTTTTCTATTAGTCAGGTTGATGAAGTTTGATAGCTCACTATTTATAATAGTAAAGAAAAATGAGCACGTCTATTCCAGACTGATCTTGGCCGTTCCATCGCTTGAGTTATCAGCACATGCTAAGGACTGAAATATTAAATACCCCACAGGAGGCTTCAGCACTAAGTTCTTTCTGTTAATGTTTATTTCTCTCATAATTAGTTGATTCATTTTTCAGTATAGTTTTTCTGTTTGAAAATCATCATTGGACTGGAGCTAGTGCATATCAACGTGCCAGCAATTCCAAATGCCCGCCTATGTTCTCATCGCATTCCTAGTCAACTAATAAAAATACACAGAATTCTGAAGTGCGTCAGTGGCTGGGTGGTGGAGAGACAGGCTCACGTATACACTGCTGTTTATGCTAGTAATGGACTCAGTGTTTCTGTGGAGCAATTTGGAGAAAAGAAAATTATTCTTATCGGTTGACAAAATAATTTGATAGTATAATCCAAAAGCAAAAGAGCATTGTAATTTATTCATAGGTGTCTTGTATGTAATAATGACTAATTGGAAATAAGCCAAATGTCCAAAAATAATATGACTAAGTAAATGACAATATACTGCCATGATGAAATATCAAAGAGCCACTGAAAGTGACCAATATACTATACAAAAGGAGATGAAGACATAAAATTAGATACAGGAAAAGGTGGAACAGTGCCTAAACAGTGATGATACCATGAAGATGTTTTTATGGGGGCACCGGGGAGGCTCACTTAAGCCCCCAACTTTGATTTACACTCAGATCATGTCCTCGTGGTTTGTGAGATCAAGCCCCGCCGTGGGCTCTGCACTGACAGCACGGAGCCTGCTAAAGATTTTTTCACTTTCTCTCTCTCTGCCCCTTCCTGGCTCAAACGTTCTCTCTCTCTTTCTCTCTCTCTCCCTCTCCCTCCCTCCCTCAAAATAAATAAATAAACTTTAAAAAAATAAAAGGAAAGAAACTACACTGACAAAGACTTAAATTCAGTTTGGGGTGGTGTCAGTGGTTTTGGAAAGCTAACTTGTTTTGCTCGTTTTTTATTTTTTGTAAAGACCTTATGACCTTGTGACTTTGGGATTAACTTTCTACTAATCATAGTGAAAATTAGATGTTAGGGGTATACAATAAGAATAAATTAATAAAATACAAGCAGTGGCATTCTCTACAAAAAATTCTTACAACTTCGATAAAGTGTCATATGTGATTAAAAAAAAAAAAAACAAAGGCTTTCAAGTCAAACAATTTGGATAAAATCTTCGCATGTCTCTTTCTCTCAGACTCCATGTCTTAGTCTGTTTGACTACTCTAAGAACGTATCACAGGCTGGGTGGGCTATACGCAGCAGAAATTCACCTGTCCCAGTTCTGGAGGCCGGAAGTTGAAGAACAAGGCACCAGCATGGTTCTGTTCTGATAAGGACCCTCTTCCTGGCTAACTGCTGGCGCCTTCTCACTGCGTCCTCACATAGTGGAAGGGGAAAGAGACCTCTGAGTCTCTTTTTAAAAGGCACGAACCCCGTTTTATAAAGGCATTAATCACATCCCGAAGGCCCAAATGATTGATGTCCTTAACATAAGAGGAAAATTTGGACCCAGGGACACAGACACACAAGGAAGCCATGTGAAGATGGAGCCAAGATTGGAGTGATGCGTCTATAAGCCAAGGCACATTGAAGATCGCCAGCAAGACCAGAAGCTGGAAGAGAGACATGGAACAGATTTTCCCTCTGAGCCTCCGGAAGGAATCCACCCTGCCAACACCTTGATTTCAGACTACTAGTCTCTAGAACTGTGAGAGAACAGGTGTCTGTTATATTAAGCCACTCAGTTTATGGTACTTTGTTAATGGCAGCCTCAGGAAACTGATATACCCTGTATGTTTGGAAATTAAGAAACATGCTTCTGAATGGTTTATAAGTCAAAGAAGGAAATAATAATGGAAGTTAAAAATGTTTGAGCTAAATGACAATGAAAATCCCATATATCTACACCTAAGAGATTAAACTTAAGCAATAGTTGGAGGGTTATTTATAGTCTTAAGTTTATAAATCAGTAAAGAAAAAAGTATAAAAATAAATCAGTTAAATACTGAAAATGAGAAATGAGGAGGAGGAATATAAAATAAACCCAAGAACATAGAATACCAGACATCATGAAATCAGAGTAGACATCAATGAAATAAAAACAGAAGTACAGGGGCACTTGGGTGGCTCAGCTGGTTAACTGTCTGACTCGTGATTTTGGTTCAGGTCATGATCTCCTGGGACTGAGCCCTGTGTGGGGCTCTGCACTGACAGCATGGAGCCTGTTTGTGATTCTCTCTCTCTCTGCCTCTCCCCTGCTTGTATGTGAGCTCGCTCGCTCTCTCTCTCCCTCTCGCGTGCCCTCAAAATAAATAAATAAACTTTAAAAAAAAATACCATAGCAAGTACTAGATGAATCTTTGGAACATAATGTTGAATATTGAAAAACCAAGTTGCAGAAGAACACATGTAATATTCCATTTACATGCATATTTGAAACAAAATTACGTTGTATATGGTAAAATGTTCTAGGTAGCATGTATGTCTAAGCTAAGAGGGAATGGCACGGGATGGGAGAATAAGAGATGGAGGGAAGGAGGGAGAGAGAGGGAAGGAAGGAAGGAAGGAAGGAAGGAAGGAAGGAAGGAAGGAAGGAAGGAAGGAAACTTTTTTGTATGTTTATTAACCTTTTGTGACTCTCTTTTGATTTTCCGATTCATATCCTCTGCCCATTTTTCATTTTTTAAAATAAGGTTATTGCCGACATGGAAGCTCAAGTTCACAAGTTGAGAGAAGAGCTGATTCATGTGAACTCACAGCGGAAACAGCAGCTGGTAGAGCTCGGTCTTCTTCGAGAAGAGGAGAAGCAAAAGGCTGCAAGGGATCACGAGACTGTTGTCTATAAACTGAAGGCCGAGTCGGAAAAGATGAAGATGGAGCTGAAAAGGACTCATGCTGCTGAGACTGAGGTGACTTTGGAAAAGGTAAGTTACCCAACTGGATTAGTACAGACCATTGAGACCCATGTTTAGACCCCACTGCTGCCACCCTCACATTTGATGTTTAAAATGAGACGGGCATAGAACTACTCCTGAAATGTGTAAACTATTTACATGAGCAATTTCAGTATCTTTCTATATGCTCAAACACCACAAAAAGAATCCAGGGAGTAGGTTCCCTAACTTTTGCCTTGACGTTCATGGAAGGGATAGTATGGAATATCCCATCCCATAGTGATTAAATACACACTGTTACGAGCAGTGTAGAATACTGTCCAATATTGTGCTGCCAAAGCCCTAAGTTTTCCTAGGTTAAGACTAGATCTTTTGTAGTTTTTCGATTAGTTATTTCTATATCTCATAGTCTTTTGTAATAGGATGTCCTAAATGATGACATAATTTCCCAGATTGATAATCGATTTCAGATTAAGAAAAGTTTCTTTAGAATTATATGTATTTTTAAAAATGTCAGTATAATGTTTCCACATTTTGGGTTGACTTATATTCCTGGTACAATCTCAAATAGTCATTCTCTCAATGTTCTGAAAAAGTGGGAACATTTTAATTGGGTCGTAAATGTGAACCGCTATTAATCATAGCCACTGTAAATTGCGTCTTGAGTTCCTAAAGACCGGTCTCTGTCTTGAGATCAAAAACTTGAAAAGGGTAATCTAAGAGTCTTCTAATTCTTCTTCTTTCTTTCCACCTTTTCTTCTTCATCTTGAAAAATTATGTCTTCACAGAATACACACCACCATTCTCAGCACTGCTCTACTGCTTTTACGGAGATTGTCATCCTATGATGCTTCCTTTATAGTGTCTTAATTTCTTTGAAACTCAGATTTTATCAGACTTTGCCCTTGGCAGCATAGCTCTGAACCCAGAAATGAATAGGAACAAGACTCTAAAGAAGAAGTGAGCTGGCTTCTTAGAGGAATAGCAAGGAAGCTGGTGTGACCAAGGAGGAGAAGGAGAAGGAGGCAATGAGGCTAGGGAAGAAAGAAACCTCAGGTCCTGTGGGTCTGGGAGGGCCCTTGAACAGGTTTTGCTTTGACTCTCTGGGAGTAAGAAGGCTTTGCAGGTTTTGAGCACCGGAGTGACATGCTCTGACTCCCTTTTGAGTAGCATCACTATGTGCTTGCTAAGAATAGACTGAATTGAGGGCAAAGAAAGAAGTAGGGACACCAGTTAAAAGTCCATGGCAGGAAATTTAGATGAGATAGATAACAGAGGCCCGGGCCCGGGCAGTGGTAGCAAAAGTGGTAAAAACTGATTAGATTTGGGTTGGGTTCTGAAAGTGGAACAGACAATGTCCGCTCTTTGTTCAGATGTGAAGTCAAGAGAGAAAGAGAGGAGCGCTGCTGAGCAGTCAAGGGTGATTTTGAGGTGACTTGCTGGAGCCAGTGGACCAATGGAGTCATTTGTTGCTGAAAGACGACTGTGAAGGCAGTAGGTGGGGCCGCTGGGGGCATGTCTGGGTTGAGATGTCTTTTATACATGAGATGTCTTTTATACATCTAAGTGAGGAATTTGGTGGTAATTCCATCAGAGCAGTACAAAATAATAATGTTTTGAAGCTAAAATATACAGAGTTTCAGGAATTAGAAAACTTCCTCATTTGTTTATTTTTTTATTTTTATTTTTGAGAGCAAGACAGTGTGAGTGGGGGAAAGGCAGAGAGAAAGGGAGACACAGAATCCCTGAGCTGTTAGCACTGAGCCTGATATAGGGCTCAAACCCATGGACTGTGGAATCATGACCTGAGCCGAAGTCTGATGCTTAACTGACTGAGCCACCCAGGCGCCCCAGAAAACTTCCTTACTGAGGCAGTTTTAGCCCTCTGAAAGTAGCAGATCAATGAGATGAACAGAGAGCAAAAGGGATATCGTCCCATTCTCTCTGGTGACTCTTACCTATGCCTTGCCTTGGCTCCAATCAGCTCTAGCCAACAGCTCAAGGTATTTCTAAGGAAATATTTTTAAATAGCACAGGAACCCATGCACACTCATTTAAGAAAATTGGACATTCCAAAGCCAGACTTATAAAACATAAGTTGGGCCTTAGTTTTCTTGCATTATATATTCATATTTCAAATGTTTCTTTTGAGTAGAAGATGAACCTTTTCAAGTATAGGTCTATATGTATTATAACTAATTAGCAGTTTATAGATAATAAAAAAAAGTAATAGAAACCATTGCAATTCATTTGACAAACATTTCTGGACGATGTCCTATAACCCAGAAAGGCATATCCCAGGCACTGTGGGGATACACAGAAAAAAGAAACCAAAAAAGGCACTGTCCTTCAAGAAATCTTAAAATAATAATGACGATAAGATATTCACACATAGAAAAGTAACTATAATGCAAGGTCTCGGAGTGTGAATTGGGGGAAATTATTCCTGTTCAGGAAATCAGGGAAAATTCACTGGAAGAGATGTCACTTTTGCTAGATATAAGTAACAAATAGGATTTTGATTAGTAGCTATGCAAGGTGGCATTCAAAGCCAGAGGACTTAACAACAGCAAGAACAACCAAAAGCGTTTCTATGGCATTGAGGTTAATCAAGGGGAGTGGTTAGTGATCAGGCTACAAAATAGCCTAGGATCACCAAGAGTCCCCAAAGCTGTAGTAGTATCTTAGCTTCGTTGGGTAAACGGTGAGGAGCTACTGAAAGTTTTTATGCAGTGAAAGTCAACATTCAAGTGATTCTTAGGAAAATCTTTCTGTCAGTGTTGTTAAGATGCCCTTGCAGTGAGAGTAGTTGGGGGAGACCTGACTCACACGCAGGAGGTGTCCCTGAGGGCACGTCAGAGGTACAGGAAGGCAGTGGGAGCCTCGTGGTGATAATAGGCCAGAGGGAACATGTTTGAGAATCACCTCAGAGATGGCATTGATACACTTGTCAAGGATACATCCAGCCCTTAATAAATGGGGAAGTGGGGAGAAGCCTGGTTGGGGACGAAGAAGGCCTGTACTGTTTGTTGACTGACTTGGACGTGCCTCCCCTCCACCCAGCTGTGACGTTCACTTGCTGTTGAAGGGGCGTCTGTAGATAATCAGAAGAGAGGGCAGGATTCGAAAAAAACAGCTGTGGGGTATCACCCACAGGGAGGGCCTGTTCATGAGAGGAATATAGAAAGAAAACAGACAGCCGTGAAGGAAGAACTTCATTGAAGAGGTCAGGGAGGAAACAGTCAAAGAAAGGTCATTGAGGTAAGAGGAATCTGAGAAGAATGGATTTTCATGGAAACAAAGGAAGAGCATATTTGGAAAGGAAGATTTTCAAGAATGTGACAGAAAATCAGGAAGGATGAGGGCGGAGGAGAGGTCACAGGATTTGAAACTGAGAATTCATTGATGATCTTGGACAGAGCCCTTCCAGGAATAGTGTGGACAGAAACATGGTTCCAGAAGATGAGAGAGGGGCAAGGAAGGGGAGGTTCATGAATACTTTGTTGTTTCAGAAAACGTGATATTGAAAGGAAGGTGTAGTCCCAAAGGAGTATAGTTTTAGGCTGAAAATGTCTTGAAATACAGGAAGGAGAAGGGACTAATGGACAGGAAGAGCTTAGTGAAGCAGAGAACCACAGACACTCGGTGGTGTGCCACCTGAGACATGAGGGTGTGGATGAAAGATTGGCACAGACCCACCCTTGGCCTTGAGGGTCCAGCCATGTGAGACCTTGGCCTGTTCCTGGAGCGTGCCTTGCTCTCTCCTTCCTCCAGGCCTTTATACCTGCCAGCCCTCTGCCTGAGATGTCCTCCCCACCCCCCAGATTCTCTGCGGCCCTTGTCCTCACTCCACACTGCTCTGTGTCCTCCTCTGACCTCGCTCTCCAAACTCTTGCCCAACTCTACCACCTTTGCTCGTCCCATTGTCTTCGTACTTCCTGTCACCATCTGGAATCACCTTCTCATTTTTCTGATTGTTTATTTTCTATTCTTCCCCTCCCTGCCACCGTTAGAATGTAAGCTCCATGAGCAGGACCTGGTCTGTCTTGTTCATGTCTGTACTGCTCGTGTTTAGAAAACTCAGCACCTAGTGCCCAACTAGTATATACTGAGTGAGGGAATAATAGAAGCCACGACTTTCAAGGGCAGAAGGAGGGAGGGGATTGGTAAAGATACAAGGGGGTTCCATGATGACACTTTCGAAGGGCTTCTATCTGATACCGTCTCTATTCTTCGAGAAGAATAGCAGTAGTGTTCTGAGCAGGGAGTGTCAGGATGATGGAAATGGCCAGTCTTCAGACTGGGCCGAGGGCTGGAACATGGCTACAAGGCAGAGGGTGTCAGGGAATTTGCCCAGTGGATTTGGAGTCCCACAGGTAGAGAAGGGGAGGAATGGCAGCACAAATCTGGAAGAGTGGAATGCTCCAGAATTGAACTGAGAGCACAAGTAACACAAGAAGACAAAACTGGGGTTTTAGCGTGGTAAACGTTAGCCACCATGGTTAAAGGTGCGGGCAAAATTCAGCCCAATGTAGCGACTTGCTGGCAGAAGGAGAGTCTGGGGAAAGAGCGTTAAAGTAGACCAGTGTTGGGTGCCATGAGTTTGATTTTTGTGGAGTTGGTGGAATTAGCCAATCCCAAGATCCATGTGATGAAATACAAGTGTTGGGCTCTTGATAGGAAGAGGCGTTTGTGTTTCCGATTGATAAATGTTTTAGCTAGTAAAAGGAGTGCAGCATTTCTAAGTGCAGGAAGCCCTGGGCTGAGTTCCCCAAAAACAGTCCTTGTGAGACACTCATTTCTAAAGCCCCAGGACCATGCGTGGCCCCTCACACAAAGCACCATTCATCAATGTCGAGGAAATGAAATGATGACAAACTGAGAAATTCAGTCCAGGCGCCGTGAAGGGCAATGTAATAGATAAAACCTTGGTTGTGATTCACCCATATTTGATTTTGACCCATGGTAAATACTTCCGATGGGACAAGATACATTTTTATATTCAAATATTTATTTATTTTTAGTGTTGTCATTTCCTCCATGTTTTCTAGCATGTTAAATGTCTGGCATAAAGCTTTTTTCAGACATTTTTTGGGGGTACACAAATTAGAGTTCTTACTATAAAAATCTGAATTAATACCAGAAAACTGGTAGATAATCCTATTGCTGCTGTTGTGTCATTGTGTGACAGGTGAGGTCTTCTACTGTATTTCTATAAAAGATTTAATGTTTTATCGTGTCTTAAATCTGAAAGTTGAAATAGCCGCCAGCAGCTTGAAATCCTGTCAGAACTGAGGGGTTAGAAATTAATTTTCTCTCATTAAGTATGAAAGCGAGGCTCAGAGAGGAGAGGAAAATAACCCCAGAATAAGAAAGAACCTGAGCGTGGCCCTGTCTGTGGTCATGTTGTCGGTGGCACTTACAGCACTGAGGCCTTGAGAGGATTCCGGAGTCCAGCCTCCACCTGAGCCTCTGTCAGCAGCAGTTCAGGCCTTGCTGACACCTTCAGTGGCTTTGAGAGAAGCCCGGCCTGCCTCTCCAAGGTCAGAAGGCTTCGATAGAGAATCCAGGAAAGGCAGTGCTTGACATCTGCAAAGTGAAAGCCTCTTATCTCACCTTTTAAAATCTTTAAGGTTTTTTTTTAATATTTATTTATTTTTGAGAGATAGAGTGAGCATGAACAGGGGAGGGGTAGAGAGAGGGGGAGACACAGAATCTAAAGTGGGCTCCAGGCTCTGAGCTGTCAGCACAGAGCCCGACGCAGGGCTTACCCTCACGAACCTCGAGATCATGACCTGAGTCCAAATCAGACATTTAACCAACTGAGCCACCCGGGAGCCCCCACCTTTTAAAATCTTTTGAAACCAATCTGAGACAAAGTCCACGAAAGACAGGAACCTTTGAAAATTACAGAATATTACTAAGTGATGGTAGTGGGTCATTTGCCGAAGTTTGATTAAAACTTTGGTATTTAACAGAGAGGGAGGCAAACCCTAAGAGACTCTTAACTATAGAGAACAAACAGAGTTGATGGTGGGGAGGTTGGGGTGGGGGAGCTAGATGAGTGATGGGCATTAAGGAGGGTGCTTGTTGGGGTGAGCACTGGGTGTTGTATGTAAATGATGAATCACTAAATTCTACTCCTGAAACCGACACTATATTATATGTTAACTAACTTGAATTTAAATAAAATCTTGGAAGATAAAACAAAACCTTTGTTGTTTAAAATGTACCATTGTTTCAGAAATCTATTCAGCTACTTTTAAAATAACTTTCTTGAAATAAGAAGCCATTTTAGAAAATATGGAAAATATAGAAGTGTAAAATTTCCTGTTACTACCTACCACCGGCCAGAGAAAACCAATAGCAGTAATTTAATGTGCATGTAAAATAGCTACATGAATTTAGCGGACTGTGATCACTCTAAATATGATCACATAGTGCAGTCTTGTGCTTTCTTTAAAAGTTATGCTAAGAATATTCCGATGACATCTGAGAGTCTTTGCAAATATCGTTTTCATTGTTTCATGATATTTCATATTACAAATGTAGCATAATAATTTATTGTAGTATTCTCTTCTAAACATTTAGCTTCTTTAAAAATTGCCTAACTTGATGTAGAGATTAACGTTTTCTAAGGTAAATTTTTGTCAACATTTCCATTTATTTTTCTCTTAAGATTCCAGTAGAATTACCGGGTCAGATTACTTTTTCCAAAAGGTTCCTAATTTATTTTTCCATCACAGAATATCTGTTTGATGTAACCAGTCCTCATTATTAATACTTTTCTTTAATTTTTGGTAAACAATTTATTGTTCTTAATTTGTATTTTAAGACTGAGATTGAACATTTAAAATAGATTGGTCATCCATATTTCGTTTTCTGAGAATTGCCTATTCATATCCTTTGGCAGTTTCTCTTCTGTTAGTGACCTAATGGTTTTCTCCTCACCTTACATAAACTCATTTATAGTTAGGATGAGAAATCTAATCTTTGGGGCAACTATTTTTGGTGTTTGCCTTTTAATTTTATCATTTAATTTTATGATACACAAAAGACCCTATTCATATTTAGTGTAATCCGTCCATCGTTTCCTTTGTGAATTCTCCGTGATTCATTGTTTTAAGCTTCACAATTTGATATTTAAAAATATATGAACACATCAAACATTTTCCACACCATACTCTACTAAGTAAAAAGCACTTATGAAATTGACATAGCATTTACCACACTTGGGCTCCTGGTCTGTAATTTTAATAGTATCTGAAGGATTATACTGGAATTCTGCCAGCCTGAAGTCATTAAAAGGCTTTGAGCAACAATTCAGCATCTTTTTCAAATTTAAGAAAAGCTCCATATGGCATAATTATTCAAAGCTAAGGTCATAGAAACTACTTAAACCTTTGAAATTTATAATTAAAGGATTAATATTAACTTACGAAGACATTGTCATTTTGGCTTAAAATGGATTTCTAATCTCAGTTCTCTTCCCTTTACTTTGATCTTTTCCCTGACTTTTTCCTTTGCTAAAAATATGAAGTTTTATATCCTTAAATTTTAAAATTAAATATTATCCTCAAACAGTGCAGACTTATAAAAATTGATGGACAGACAACACCCGGTCTGATTTTTACAATATTCCACAAATGCTGAGGAGCTTCCAAGTTGGCATTTTCTTCTGGGTGTAAAAGCCACAGTTTGACAGAAAGGACCATAATGATAATTCTAAGCCTCACCGTAAATTAATTTACAAAAGGAGAACATGCACAAATGACAACTTGGAAAACTTTGTGTCCATACTTTGAATGTGATGGGTTGGTATTCATTTATATCAAGGTGTAGAATTTTAAAGCATCTTCCAAGTACCTCCATTGTGAACCTTCTTGGAGTGCTGAAACGGCCTAGGTCTTGTTTTATAGCAAAGCTAAGACTTTTTTGTCATTTTGACAAATCAGCCCAAACCAAATATTTTCGTTAAATCGGTTTATGTATCTTCAGTGTCACAAGAGGAATTATGTGTTCCTTAAAGACGCAGTTTTGCATCGATCCCCAGCTCTCTCCTACTTGACTCTTGTTCTGATGTGGTGCACCTGCTTCACAGTGATTCCACCAGATAAATACTGGAGTGATGTCTGAGGTGTTTGCCTATTAAGCAAGAAGAGCAGATACTGGATATTTACATGGTCAAGGTTCTACCATCCCAACCTGAGTGGGGCTGCCAAGCTCAATGCCGGTGTGGAGTCACAGATGCGCGTGGGGCTGCACCCTGCTGACGGCCCTTGCTTTTTCCCACAGATCTTTTGCCGATTCTCCCTCTGCCTCTTCGCTGCATGTTAAAGAGCACTTCCGTTTTCTGGCAATCTGGGAGAGCAAATCAATAGCTTAACTTCAAAGTCTCGTTTTCCTAGGCTAGAGAGCTGTGTTTTACTTGGAGAAAATTAAAAGGCAGCGGATTCTATGTTAAGGCTATTTCAAAATAAAATCTAGAATTAGAAATGAGTCATTGTTTATTTTTAAAGGAAATATTTACAATTTGCAAGATTAACCCTCCCCTGTTGTTCTCCAGCCGAACTTTCTAATATTCTAATTGCACCAGAGTCAGTGGAAGTCTGCCATTCGTTGGAAGTTGTTGGTTTTATCCTTTGGGGTTTTCTTAAGGGAGAAAATCTCTACCCAGAATAAAGGGAAAATCTCTTAGGCCAGGGCAGCAAAGAATGTATTTCGACTTGAGAAGTTATTGGAAGTAGGACAGTTTATTTGGCACCTTCAGAGACTGAGAGCCCAGCTGAGAGAACTGGGAGTAAAGCAAGTAGGGGTTTGTGCCCAAAGGCATTTGTGTGTGTGTTCATTTGGGCTTCTGTGAATTTTGGGGTCCGTGTGTGCGTGTGTGTATGTCCGAGATTAGTATTGACAATTGTACAATTCTTTTTGATCCTTTCAGCTTCACGGTTGAACCAGTAGGAGTCTTACTGGCAGTGCATCTTTTTTCATAACACTGAAGAAAAAAATGAAAAAGAATGTGCATTTCATCAGTATCTTCAGCAATGATGAAGTGATTGCAAATAAGAACAGAAATCGTAATTTAAGGCCCTGTCTTGATGGTTTACCGTAAATAGGGGGCTTGTACCTCCCGATTTACCTGGAAGGTCACAGTTTGCACCTGTTGTCCCAGGATCCTAAGTGATTTAACATCCCCTCCTCCTTTCACTCTTTTTTTTTTTTTAATGTTTTATTTATTTCTAGGAGAGAGAGAGAGAGAGACAGCATGAGCAGGGGAGGGTCAGGAGAGAGGGAGTCACAGACTGAAACAGGCTCCAGGCTCTGAGCTGGCAGTCAGCACAGAGCCCGACGCGGGGCTCGAACCCACGAACCATGAGATCATGACCTAAGTGAAAGTCGGACGCTTAACCCTAAGCTAACCAGGTGCCCCGCCCCTCTTTTTTTTTAAATTTAAGTTTACTTATTTATTTTGAGAGAGAGTGCACTGCAGGGGAGGAGCAGAGAGAGAGAGAGAGAGAGCATGAGCAGGGAGGGTCAGAGAGAGGGAGTCACAGACTCTGAAATAGGCTCCAGGCTCTGAGCTGGCAGTCAGCACAGAGCCCGACACGGGGCTCGAACCCACGAACCGCGAGATCATGACCTAAGTGAAAGTCGGACGCTTAACCGACTAAGCCACCCAGGTGCCCCCTCCTTTCACTCTTAAACATGTCCCAGCCCACACGGTAAGCTCTGTGATTACCCTAACGATGAGGGCGCTTTTTCTGTAAAGGAGGCATCTCTTCTCTTTATATATCCTATGATTTAGTTATTGAACATTCTAATGCCGACTACATATATTTTAAATGAGTGCCTTTTTGAAAATAATACTACACTTAGACTATAGGTAACTAGACTCTAATTATGTTAACATTCCCACTAGCCTTTACTGATGCTGTTTCTATACCACGCCAACATTTCAGTAGTATTTTGTGCACTTAGAACAAAAGTGCTTTCCATTTGTTGGGAGGCTCAAGGAAGTTGGAATGAAGGCACAGAGCCTCCCTATCCACACTCTGGCCTCTTTTGTTTGGAGACTTTCTGGGAGGTGAGGGCAGAGGACGAGCTGATGGGCATCAGATATTGGGCAGTGTCTGACTTCGCAGAGGGGTTAGAAGGCATAGCACATTGGAAGAGCTCTGGGCTAGGAGTCAAGTCTCATTCTAATCATTGTTTATAACGGGAAGGAAGCAATTATTCCTGTGGAATGGGGTGTTCTAATTCAATATTGTGAGGATTAAATTAATAATTGAAAATGGTCAATTAATGTAACTAAGTTGAATACATGATAGGACACAGTAAAAATAAATACAGTATGTGACTAGAAAAAGTGCATTTGATTTAAATATAGCCCTTTATCCTCACAAGTAATCAAAGAAATACTAATTAAGACAAGATATTACTTTTCATGGATTAAGGAAACAAATTATTTTAAATGATACCAAGTATCACTTTTAATTAATAATACCAAATACCAAGGGTGCACTAAATAAATATTCCAAAATTCTATTAGTGGGAATATAAATTGGTACAACTTTCCTGAGAACCTTTAAATATCTATATTGTGGACTTCTAAAATATTCATCTCTTTTGATTTAGTGTAGTCTGTTTCTTGGTTATCATAACATCAATACCCAAACCCAAAAACGATATCTCTCTAAGAAGAGATTACTCTCAGAAGTCTGTTGCATTTCTATACACTAATAACGAAGCAGAAGAAAGAAAATTTAAAAAACAATTGCATTTGGAGGAGCCTGGGGACTCAGTCGGTTAAGCATCAGACTTCAGCCCAGGTATGATCTCATGGTTCCCGGGTTCGAGCCCCACGTCAGGCTCTGTGCTGACACCTCAGAACCTGCTTTGGATTCTGTGTCTCCCTCTCTCTCTGCCCCTCCCCTGTTGGCACTCCACCTCTCTCTCCCAAAAATAAAAAAACAAAAAATTTTTTAAGAAAAGATAACAATCACATTTAAAATTGCACCAAATGTAAGATACCTAGGAATATACCTAACCAAAGAGGTGAAAGACCTGTACAGGTCTTCATCGAAACACTGATGAAAGAAATTGGAGATGACACAAAGAAATAGAAAGATGTTCCATGCTCATAGATTGGAAGAACAAATATTGTTAAAATTGTCTGTACTACCCAAAGCAATCTACAGATTTAATGCAATCCTTTTCAAAATAACAACAGCATTTTTCACAGAACTAGAACAAAAAAAAAAAAAAAACACCAAAAAAACCCTCACAAAAGACTCAAAAAGCCAAAGCAATCTCAAAAAATAAAGGCAAAGCTGGAAGCATTACAATACCAGACTTCACGTTATATTACAAAGCTGTAGCAATCAAAATAGAATGGCACAGGCACAAAAATAGATACATAGATCAATAGAACAGAATAGAAAAACCAGAAATAAACTCACGGTTATATTGTCAATTAATCTTTGACAAAGCAGGAAAGAATATCCATTGGGAAGAAGACAGTCTCTTCAACAAATGGCGTTGGGAAAATTGGTCAGTTACATGCATAAAAATGACACTGATCCACGTTCTTACACCATACACAAAAATAAACTCAAAATGGATTGACCAGAACCATAAAAATCCTAGAGGAGAACACAGGCAGTAATGTCTCTGACAAAGGCCATAGCAACATTTTTCTAGATATATCTCCTAAGGCAGGAGAAATAAAAGCAAAAACAAACTATCAAGACTGCATTTTTTTTTTTTTTTTTTAATTTCTAGGAGAGAGAGAGAAACAGCGTGAGCAGGGGAGGGTCACAGAGAGGGAGTCACAGACTGAAACAGGCTCCAGGCTCTGAGCCGGCAGTCAGCACAGAGCCCGACGCGGGGCTCAAACCCATGAACCGTGAAATCATGACCTAAGCGAAAGTCGGACGCTTAACCGACTAAGCCACCCAGGCGCCCCAAGACTGCATTTTAAAAAAAAAATCTTCTGCACAAAAAAAGAAGAAATCAACAAAACTAAAAGGCAGTCGACTGAATTGGAGAACATAGTTGCAAATGATATATCTGATAAAGGGTTAGTATGCAAAATATATAAAGAACTTAAATGAATCAGCACCCAAAAAACATATAATCCAATTTATTAATGGACAGAAGACATAAACACATTTCTCCAAAGAGATCCAGATGGCCAACAGACACATGAAAAGGTGCTCAACATCACTCATGATTAGGAAAATGAAATCAAAACTACAATGAGATACTACCTCACACCTGTCAGACTGGCTAAATAAAAGTCACGAGAAACAAGAGGTGTTGGCAAGAGTATGTAGAAAGTGGCACTTTGTGGACTCTCGGTGAGAATGCAAACTGGTGCAGCTACTGTGGAAAACAGTATGGAGGTCCCTCAAAAAGTTAACAATAGAACTACCTTACAGTCCTCTAATTGCATTACTATTCCCCACCCCCAAACACAAGAACATGAATTCAGAGGAATACATGCACCCTATTTTTGAAACTGCTTTATTTATAATAGTGAACATATGGAAGCAGCCCAAGTGTCCATTAATAGATGAATGGATAAAGAAGATGATGTACACACACACACACACACACACACAAACACATGTATAGATAGATAGATATACATACACACATAATGGAATATTATTGAGCCATCAAAAAAGAATGAAATCTTGCCATTTGCAGTGACATGGCTAGAGCTAGAGAGTATAATGCTAAGTGAAGTAAGTCAGTGAGAGAACAACAAATGCCGTATGATTTCGCTCATATGTGGAATTTAAGAAACAAAACAAATGAGCAAATTTAAAATAAAAGAGAGAGACAAACCAAGAAACAGACTCTTAACTGTAGAGAACAAAATTACCAGAGGGGAGGGGTGAAACAGGTGATAGGGATTAAGGAGTACGCTTGTCATGATGAGCACTGGGTGATGTATGGGAGTGTTGAATCACTCTATTGTACACCTGAAACTAATACAACACTGTATGTAAACTATACTGGAATTAAAATAAATTTAGAAAGGAAGGAAGGGAGGGAAAGAAAGCTAGCTAGCTGAGGGACGGTTAGCAGGCAGTGGTACTCTCTTAATGCTTTCGGCATTTGGTGCCTATTTTGTTTATAGCCATCCTAGACACTTGATATAGTAATGAACAAAACAGGCAGATCTTCCTGTGTCCTCAGAGCTCATATTTTAGCAGGAGAGACAGACAATAAATAGTGAGCATGCAACATAATTAACTTACACTGATTGTTAAAAAGTGTCTAAGTGCTACTGAATAAGAAATGATAGGAAAGATTAAGAGAGACTCTGGAGTGCCAGAGTTGGGGCCATTTAAATAGTACAATTGGGTTGGCCTCACTGAGAAAGTCAACGAAGGAGCTGAATTGGCCATATGGATGCCTGGAGAAAGAAATGTCTGATGGAGCGAACAGCTAGTGCAAAGGCCAAGCAAAAGTATGGCTGGTGTGGTGAAGGACCAGCTGGGAACCCGTGTGGGGAGAGCAGAGTAGACAGCAGAGAGAGAGCAGAGATGAAGTTTGAGGACTCCCAGGGATCCTGATCACATAGGGCCTCTGAGGCTGCTGTAGGGACTTTGACTTTAACTCTGAGTAATGGAAGAACATTAGGGCATTGTGCCAAAGAGAGATGTGATCCAACTTAGACTTGAAAAGATCATTCTGGCAGTGTGAGGATAAAAGTGGGAAACCCATTAGAGGGGCACTGCTCTACTCCGGGGAGAGATTATGGGGGCTTGGGGCAGAGTGGCGCCAGTGGAGGTGGTCAGATTCTGGATGTACTTAAAGGTAGAGCCAATACGGCTTCTTGGCGGATTTGATCTGGGATGTAAGATCAAGAGACAAGATGTCATAGATTAAGTTTACAATGGGAAAAATGCAAATATGCTGGTTCATTTCTCTGTGGGATGGGATTTTGTGGTTTTTAAATGGGATCATTCCGTTTTTCAAAATGTTCTATATTATAATCACGTCGTAGTCCTACCAGAGATGTACAAGTTACCACCTAATTATATCGTCGTTCTGCCCCAAGCCCTACAACGTCTTCACCCGCTTCCCCTTTTCTTCCCTGAGATCAGACTCACAAAGAAAAGGATGTGCTGACCCTTGAATCCTGGTGTTACATTAGCTGACATCAGAAACTGAGCGGCGTGATTGTGATGTCACCAGCACTCCCTCAGCGAGGTTGAGGGATTCTCAAATACCCCTTCCCCTGGTCCAGGTCGTCTTTCTATCAGGGCAGGGAGGCTGTGCCCTCATTAGCTTCAAAGAAAAGTAGAAGCTTTGCCACCTGACCAGCCCACCCGCAGGGCCGCTGCTGCAACCTTAATGAGCGCCAAAGGAAATGTGGGCTTCTCTGACTTCGGACTACTCCTCCCTCAAGGAAAGCCAAAGCCCGAGTCTGCTAGGGAGGAAAGGGGAGGACGGTTTTGGTCCTGAGGCAGAGTGGGTGCTAGTCTGGGGCCCCTGAGGGACACAGGACCATCTGGCCTCAAAGCGAAGAAGGTAAGACTGAGACACACACTCTGCTCCTGAGACACGGACCTTTTTACAAAAAACAAACCTCAGGGGCACCTAACTGGCTCAGTTGGTAGAGCATGCAACTCTTGATCTTGAGGTTGTGAGTTCAAGCCCCAGGTTGGGAATTAGAGTTTACTTTTAAAAAGGAAAAAAACAAAAGGCCACAGAAATCTCATTGCTGGGCTGGATTAGGTCCTGGCCATATAAAAACAGCCTCTCCCCTCAAAGAGATTTTCCTTTAATGGGGCAGGGATAATGGGAACAAACGAAATTGTGATTACATATAACTGAAAACAGAGCCATCGTCTAGGTCTGTTGGCCAGCGGGCCTTGAGAAACGCCCAGGAAGTCTGTGGGGGAGGGGTAGAATCAAGCAGAACCTTTTGGACGAGGTAAATCGTGAGCCAATGGCGGTTCCCTCTCTTGCTTCAAAACGTACAAGGTGGCATTGCCCACAACAAAGGGAAGTCACCGCAGCCTCTTAGCTTTCTGGCCCAGGATTTGCATAATCCCCTTTCTCCTCTCCTACCTTTCCTCTTTTTTCTTCTCATTTATTTTAATTAACTTAATTTTCTAGTGTACAGTTCAGTGGCATTAAGTACATTAAAGTTATTGCGCAACTATCACCACCGTCTCCAGAACTTCTTTCATCTTGCAAAACCTGATCTGTCCCCATTAAGCACGAACTCTCTTCCGCCCTCCCCTAGCCCTCGGCACCCAGCATTCCACCTTCTCTCTCCATGAACTTGATGACTTAGGTACCTCGTGTGAGTGGAATCAAGCAGTATCTATCCTTTTATAACTGGTACATTTTACTTAGCAGAATGTCTCTAAGGTTTATCCATGTTGTAGCCTGTGTCAGAGATTCCTTTTTCTTAATGCTTTTTTTAAAAGTTTATTTATTTTGAGAGAGAGAGAGAATCCCAAGCAGGATCCGCACTGTCAGCACAGAGCCCAACACTGGGCTCAATCTCAGGAACCCTGAGATCATGACCTAAACTAAAATCAAGAGTTGGACGCTTAACCGACTGAGCCACCCAGGTGCCCCAGAGTTTCCTTTTCTTAAAAAAGACTGAATAATATTCCATTGTATGATATACCACACTGTGTTTATCCATTCATCCTATTAGTGGATACTTGGGTTGCTTCCATTTTTTGGCTATTGTGACTCATCCTACTATAAATATGGGGGTACAAATATCTGTCTGAGTTTCTGCCTGCAATTATTTTGGGTATAATACTCAGTGTGGATTTGCTGGATCATATGGTAATTCTGTTTTTATACTTTTTGGAGGAGCCCTCTATCCTATTTTCCATAGCTGGAGCCTCATTTCTATTCCCACCAGCAGGGCAGGAGGGTCCCAGTTTCTCCCCAGCACTTCCAACATTTGTTTAAAAAAATTTTTTTAACATGTATTCATTTCTGAGAGACAGAATGTGGGTCAGAGAGGGGCAGAGGGAGAGGGAGACACAGAATCCGAAGCAGGCTCCAGGCTCCGAGCTGCAGCACAGAGCCCCATGCTCGAACTCACGGACTGTGAGATATGACCTGAGCCGAAGTCAGATTCTTAACTTATTGAGCCACCCAGGCGGCCCTCCCAACACTTGATTTTGATTGGTTTGTTCTGTCTTTATAACTACCATCAAAACGAGCATGAAGTGGCATCCTGTTCTACCTTTCTCAACTGTCACCTCACCACAGACACAGTCTGTATGTGCCCACCCCAGCAGAATCCCTTCTCCAGAGACAGGCTAGGAGCAGTCTCCCTTCATGGCTTTATGCGTGCTTTCTCTCTCTGCCTGGAAGACCTGGTGAACTCATCATCCTCATTCAGAGATGTGACTGTCTTTGTCTTACTCTCTCTTATGCCATCTCCAGAAGAAATCCGGCTTCCTCTCATATCAGGTTTCTTCTCTTTAAAACATTTTTTTTATCAAGATACATATAACTCACATACCGATGATGTTTAATTACGCAACTTTTGACAAGCCGTCACCACAATCAAGATGAACAACGATTCCATCACCTCAGATATTCTCCAGACCCTTTGTTGTCAAACCGACTTCCTTCCTCTTGCTTGGTTCCTGGCAACCACTCACCTACTTTCTGTGACTTTTAGATTTGCCTCTTCTGGAATGTCATAGAAATGAATCATTCTGTTATAGCCCTTTGCGTCTGGTTTCTTTCCCTTTAGCATCATGCATTTGAGATTCATTTCTATTCTTGTGTGTAGCAGCAGTCCCTTCTTGTTTACTGCTAATAATATTCCACTGCACATATGTACCAAGTTTGTACCTTCTCCAGTTGGGAGATATTTGGGTGGTTAAACATTCATGTAAGGGCTTTGTGTGAACATAAACTTTGCATTCCACTCGGGTAAGTAACAAGGAGTGGGATTGCTGAGTTGTATATTAACTATGTATATATTTTTTTCTAAATGTTCATTTATTTTTGAGAGTGAGAGCATGAGCAGGGGAGGGGCATAGAAAGAGGGGGACAGAAGATCCCAAGTAGGCCCTGCGCTGACAGCAATGAGCCCGATGCGGAGCTTGAACTAAAGAACTGTGAGGTCATGACCTGAGCTGAAATCGGACACACAGCTGACTGAGCCACCCAGGTGCCCATAACTCTATTTTTAAACTTTCATAGAAGCCTCCAAACTGTTTTCCAAATTGGCTGTATCATTTTGCATTTGAACAGTGTACATGAGTTCTAGTTGTCTGCATCCTCACCAGCACTTGATGTTGTTGAATTTGTAATGTCATTTTAGGTATCCTAACAGGTGTATCTCCCTAATAACTAATGGGTATTTCCCTCATAACTGATAATGTTGAACATCTTCATGTATGTACTTGTCATTTGAATATCTTTCTTGGTAAAGTGTCTAAATGTTTTTCCAATCTTATACGCATTTTGTTTATTTTCTTTTTATTGAATTTTGATAGCTCTTGATATATTCTGGATACAAGTCCTTTATAAGATATATGACTTGCAAACACTTTTTATAGTCAATGGCTTAACTTCCCATCTTTAGTGTCTTTCAGAGACCAGGGTTTCTTAATTTTTATGAAGTTCAGTTTATCAATTTGTTCTTCTATAGATCATGGTTTTGGTGTTATATCTAAGAAATCTGTGCCTAATGTAAAGTCACAGTTTCCCCTGTTTTCTTACAGAAGTTTTATGTTTTAAGTTGTATATTTAGATCCCCGTTCCATTTTAAGTCAGTTTTTGGGAATGGTGCAAGGTACAGGTTAAGATTCAGTTGCCTGGATGGGTCAGTTGGCTAAGTGTCCGACTCTTGATTTCGGCTCAGTTCATGATCTGATGGTTTGTGGGTTCGAGCCCTGTTTGAGCCCTGTGCTGTCAGTGCAGAGCCTGCTTGGGGTTCTCTCTCTCCCTCCCTCTCTCTCTCCCTCAAAATAAAATTAAAAAAAAAAAAAAACAAACTTAAGAAAAGATTCAATTGCTGAAACAATTGTTGAAAAGACTATCCTTTCTCTGTTAAATCGCCTTTAGAGCTTGTTGAAAATTGACCATAAGTGTGTAGTGTGCTGCAAGACTCTCTAATTTTGTAAAATTGATACACATGACTGTTCTTTTCCAATACCACAGTGTCTCGATTATTATAGTTTTATAGTCAGTCTAGGAGACAGGTGCTGTGAGTTGTCCAGCTTTGTTCTTTTTCAGGATTGTTTTGCCTATGGTAGTATCTTTGCTTTTCTTAGAATCAGCATAGTAAAGTCTGCACAAAATACTGCGGGGATTTCTAAAAAAAAAAAAACTAGGTTGAATCTATTTTTCAGTTTGGAAAGAAATGAAATCTTAGTGATAGTGAGTTTTCCAGTCCATGAAAATAGACCATCTTGCCATTTACTCAGGTTTTCTTTAATTCCTTTCTTCAAGGTTTGTGGTTCTCAGCATACAGATTTGGCATTTATTTTGTTAGATTTATACCTAACCATTTCATGTTTTTAACTTTAATTACCAGTTGTTTGTTGCTAATATATAAAAATACAATAGATTTTTTTTTATATTGATCTTGTATCCTATGACCTTCCTACTTTCTAAACTCAATTCTTAGTTCTAGTTACTTCTTTTTTTTAAAGATTATTTGGGATTTCTACATAATCAGATTAACTATTATTTAATAGTTTTCTTTGTGAGTTTTTTTTTTTTAATGAAGCAGAATATATCAAGATATTTCTCAACACTTTCACTAACATAATTGTTTTATTAGACTGGTGAATTTTAGAAAATGACTTCTCAGGGGCGCCTGGGTGGCGTAGTCGGTTAAGTGTCCGACTTTCGCTTAGATCATGATCTCAGGGTTCGTGGGTTCGAGCCCCGCGTCAGACTCTGTGCTGACTGCCAGCTCAGAGCCTGGAGCCTGTTTCAGTCTGTGACTCCCTCTCTCTCTGACCCTCCCCTGCTCACGCTGTCTTTCTCTCTCTCTCCTAGAAATAAATAAAAATCTTTTAAAAATTTTTTTAAAAAAAGGAAAAAAAAAGAAAATGACTTCTCAAACCTAACCTAAGAAGAATCAAACGAGAGATTGCACCAATTGGAAAAAATGCATGTAGGATATGGAGGCAGGAGCATTTGTGATTTATCAGTTTATTTTGTTATATCCAGTATTATATATATGATTTTTAAAAATAACAATAATACCAACATAGGATAGGCAAAGCCATGGACATTTTTCAATTCTTCTTTTTAAGTTACAAATTATTCTTGGTCTTGACTTTCCATATTGATTGTCCTTTTTAAAAATCTAAATGATTTTTAAATATTTAAAATAATATAACTTACGAGTATATCCTAAATATTGCATTCAATTGAGAGCCTCCGCTATTTAAAATTATAAAATTTTTACAAATATAACAATATTGAAGTCAGGCCCAAAACATAGGTCTTATACACACATATTGAAAAATTGGTAAAAAAAAAATTTTTAAAGTCTACACCATACCGCCCTGAATGCACCCAGTCGCATCTGAAGAATTGGTTAAAAGCAAAAAACTGTTTTGATATGTCCTTCTCGGTGAATGAATGACCTTTTTTAAAAGCAATATTACTTTGATAAGGTTTTGTTTTAAGTATTGGAATCACCAAATCGTGTAGAAAATCTTTTTAACTTCCATGTTTGACATTACATTCCCCTTGAAAATATTTTTTTCTTTTCTTTTCCTCAAAAATACTTTTTAACTGGCTCCTTATATCATTAGAGTATATTTTGAACTTTATGTTCTGATTCACAACCAGCTCTTTCTCAAGTAACTTTTTGGGGAATATATCTCATATATCTGGAAAAAGATATACGTGTGTCCACAATTTAGAGCACAGTAATCAATGCCAATAATAATATAGGCTGTATCATTGCACTTACGGCTGGCTAACCAGCCAGGTCTGTTGTATAATATTTTTTTGTATTTTCCAGGATGTATTACAAATTGTTATTGAAAAAAGAAAAGCTACACTTTTAAGTGTGTGCAGATGTGAATTTTGGCAAACAGAACTATTTTTAATATTCATCTATGGTATTTACTTGGCAAAGAAAATGGACATTTGTTCCCACTGCATGAATTTAAAAGATCAGTAGACATCCTAGCGATACTCTAAGGAAGCAGCCCTGGGTCGTGGAAAATACCTCATAAAAGTTTGATATCTTTGAATCTCTTGGTGATGGTTGCTTATGTTACGGTACATCTCCTATTATTATTGAATAAGGGATTTTAACAGATCTTCCAATGAGCTTTTAAAGAGTTATAAATTAGGCCTATAATTCTATTAATGATTGCAATTCTAAATTTTTTTTTAATGTCTCATTTATTTCTGAGAGACAGAGAGGCAGCGTGAGCAGGGGAGGGTCAGAGAGAGAGGGAGATACAGAATCCGAAGCAGGCTCCAGGCTCTGAGCTAGCTGTCAGCACAGAGCCTGACGCGGGGCTCGAACCCACGAACCGTGAGATCATGACCTGAGCCGAAGTCGGGCGCTTAACCGACTGAGCCACCCAGGCACCCCGATGATTGCAATTCTAATGTGGATGATGGCGTTTATTCAACCCAGACTATTTTATCAGATTAAAAGTATCATACATTTTAGAGACTTCTTGAAATGAAGAAATTACTAGAATTGCCATACTTAGGTCATAATGGATGGCCATTTAGTCCCATATCTGATGTTTAATGGCACAAAGAGGGTATAGTATATGGAGGATGTGAACTTCCAAATCTCTAGTTTCCTTCATAATTTGTGAGTGAATGAGGCAACATATATTTAACAAGCATTTACTACATACTTAGTTCACTGCTGATCCCAAAAAGGACTGTAACTTTGTCCCTGCTTTCTGGAAGCTTTTATTGTTGTAGCAATAATGAGAAATACAAGCATAAAAGAACTTTAAAAACTATGTAACTCTGCATAATAAAATTCTAGATGAGGTATAATGCTGGGAAATCTGAGAAGGACTGTAAATATTCAGAGGATGTTTTATGGAGGGAGGTGGTCCTTGAAGTACAATATTTGGATTGGCACTAGACAGGGAGATTTTTCGGAGGCAGTCGAAGGGAATAAAATGGGAAGCCATGAGCTTAGGACGAATTGAGAGAATGTCAAACAGTAATTTGGAAAACTACTTACAAAAAAGGATTGATGGTGACTTTTTGAAACTTTTTTTAATTGTAAAACTTTTAATTTACACTTGCTGAAAAGTTGTAAAAATAGTACAGAGAGGGACACCTGGGTGGCTCAGTTGGATAAGCGTCCAACTTCGGCTCAGGTCATGATTGTGCAATTTGTGGGTTCAGGCCCCACATCGGGCTCTGTGCTGACAGCTCAGAGCCTGGAGCCTGCTTTGGATTCTGTGTCTCCCCTTCTCTCTGTCCCTGTCCTGCTCATGCTCTCTCTCTGTTTCTCGATAATAAATAAATGTTAAAAAAAATTTTTTTTTAAAAATAGTACAGAGAATTCCCATGTACCCTTCACCCAGCTTACCCTGTGTCAACATCTTATTTATCAATAGTGCATTCAATAAAATGAGGAAATGAGCATTAAAATACCTTTTTTAACGTTGGCAAAGTGCATTTACATTGGTAAATAACTGTAGGCCTTACTCGAATTTCACCACTTTTCCCACCAGTGTTCCTTTTGCATAGTTCTAGGATCTACCACAGCATTTAGTCGCCATGCCTTTTTTGTCTCCTCCAGTCTGTTACAGTTGCTCAGTCTTTCCATCTCTTTCTTGACCTTGACACCTTCGAAGCATACTAGTTATTTTGTAGGCAGTTTCTCACTTTGGGTCTGCCTAGTGTTTTTTCATGATTAGACTGAGGTTACACATTTTTGGCAGGAATACTGCAGAAATGATTTCTGCCTTTCTCATGTGCTTTATATCAAGGGGTGCATGATACTAAAATATCTTCCTACAGTGACAATGACATTGATCACTTGTTTAAGGTGCTATCTGCCAGGTTCCCCTTTGTATTCTCTTTGTAATATGTAAAATACCTTGAGGAGATCCCTTGAGAAATAAGTCTATTTCTCCTCAGACTTGCATCCACTAATTTTGGCATCCATTGGCGAATCTTGCCTTCAACACTATTATCATCTTTTTTTACTCAGTTCCTTTGAAGTTTTAGCATTTTCTGACTTTAACTTATTCTGAGGGTATTTTTTTTTATTTTCACTTTTAGTTTTTTGTATCTTTAGTAAGGAAAATATTGGAAGTCAAGGTGGCATTATTTTTGAGAGAGAGGGAAAGAAGAGAGCAAGTGAGTGAGGGAAGGGGAGAGAGAAAGAGAGAGAGAGAGAGAGAGAGAGAGAGAGAGAATCTTAAAGCAGGCTCCACACCCAACCCACTATGGAGCCTAATGAGGGGCTCCATCTCACAATCATGATATATGACCTGAGCCCAAATCAACAGTTGAACACTTAACCAACCAAGCCACCCAGACACACCCTTTAGAGTAAGGATTCAACTCTAAAGGAAAATAAAAGAGAAAAAACAAAGATAAAGGTGGAGGTAAGGCTTGTGAAAAAACAGTTCATGATACAAGGGTTTGTGTACCTAGAAAGCAACCTCAATTTGACTACATTTTCCAGGAACAAATGTAAAGAAAGCATCATAATTAGAACAAGATTCAGTGCAGTCAGATTTTGAAATTAATTAGTTTAAGTTCCTGCAGTTGAAATATTTGGAGAAAAATTTTCTAGAGGTTCTCACAAAGTCAGTATATGATATGATTAACGTCCTCAACAATCTCATGAAACAGCGTTTTTATCAAATATTTTCATTTTATTTATTTATTTATTTATTTATTTATTTTAATGTTTTATTTATTTCTGAGAGAGAGAGAGACAGCTTGAGCAGGGGAGGGTCAGAGAGAGAGGGAGATATAGAATCTGAAACAGGCTCTAGGCTCTGAGCTAGCTGTCAGCACAGAGTCCTATGCGCTGCTCAAACTGACAAACTGCGAGATCATCACCTGAGCCGAAGCCAGGCGTTTAACTGAGTCACCCAGGCACCCCAGATATTTTCATTTAAAAAAATTTTTTTAATGTTAATTTTTTTGAGAGAGACAGAGACCGAGCAGGGGAGAGGCAGAGAGAGAGAAAGAGACACAGAGAATTGGAAGCAGGCTTCAGGCTCTGAGCTGTCAGCACAGAGCCCAACGTGGGGCTCGAACTCACAGACCATGAGATCATGACCTGAGCCGAAGTCAGATGCCTGACTGAGCCACCCAGCCACCCCATCAGATATTTTCTTAAAATGGAGGTATAGTACATATTGAGTTCAACTTTTATAAAAAATAGAGAAGTTGTTACCATGAGATATAATATAGTAGAAATCAATGTGAGCTCCAGAAGTCCTTAAGAATTCTTAAAAGTTCTTAGATGATTCCTAAAATTATTTGGGATCAAACAAATTACTGACCAGATAGTATTTACTTTAATAAAACTTAAATCCCCACTAGGCAAATGCTACTGTGCTAAATAACCAAAACCTTTCATAATAGTGTTTTCTCTAGAGTAGAAATCATTTGGTCTCAAGTCGTGTAAAGGAGATTAAATAGTAATGTCTTAGAACAACCTTGTTATAAGATAGTCCCACAATATTAACCTTGAGGAGAAAGCTAAGAAAATTGAGATTTGCCAAGCATTTGCCTTATTTTTTGGACTTCTTGAGTAGATTTTTCAAGTTTTATTTCTGCTTACTTTTTCTTTTGTTAATTTTCTATTTGTTTTTTAATTTTATCTTTGTTTTTATTTTTCATTATATTACATTATTTATTATATATTGTTTATTTTGGAGGAGAGTATGAACAAGGGAAAGGGAGAAGAGAGAATCTTAAGCAGGCTCCATGCTCAGTGTGGAGTCTGATACGGGGCTCAGTGTCAGGACCCTGGGATCATGACCTGAGCCAAAATGAAGAGTCAGATGCTCAACTGACTGAGCCACCCAGGCACCCCCATTTTCTATTTCTATACAGCTGAAGCTATTTAAGATTTTGACATTACTTTCAAATATGTGACTTTTGATCTGCAGTCAGGTCTTGGTTATTTTTAACAAAAAGCTTTAAAAACCTTTTCACAGGGGTACTTGCGTGGCTCAGTTGGTTAAGTGTCCAACTTTGGCTCAGGTCACGTCTCACAGTTTGTGAGTTCAGCCTGGCATCTGGCTGTCTGCTGTCAGTGCAGAACCCGTTTCAGATCCTCTGTCTCCCTCTCACTGCCCCTCCCCCACTCTTACTCTCTCAAAAATAAATAAGCATTTAAAAAATAAAAAATAAGTAAACAGCCTTTTCACAGCATTTACATGAATGGCTGGCTATCTATCTCATGTATGCAAAGTAAATGTATTTGTACATCTAGAACAACTTTCAGTGTACATTTAGAACAACACAAATCACATTGTCACACTGGCATCTGAATCTCTGGATTATTCTGCAAATTGACATATTACCAGTTTAATTCAGCTGAACTTCATAGTCAAGTTAATGTGAGCCAGGGAAGCCCTTAAGTATGGATGGTACAGAGTAAAGAAAAAAGACTTAACACAGACTTTTTAAAATTGTACACTAGTTCATTTCTTGTAGCTGAGAATAAAATAGCCGTAACATAGTATCAGCTCGGATGAGATGAAGAGCTCACCCAGGGTCACTGGACTAAATTTGGCAGGATCTCTAGAAGTTCCATGTTATCTGCATTTATTAGGTTATAAGCTGAAAATAAAATACTATAAAAGTTTCCAGTCAGAGTGACATTTGGCATGACTTTTAACCACCCTGTACCATCTTTTAAAAATGTACCTTATATGGCCAAGGAATTAGATGGCATTTTAATAAAAACTCCAGATGTGAAGATCGATGTTTTTTTTAAATACTCTGTGAGACCTTGGGAATAGAACGAAGTCAGAATTGGCCAATGCTAGAGACCCAGTCTTTACTACTCAGAAACTAGAAACAGCACAGTTTTTTGATAGCCAATTCTTGGGGAAATCTTAGATTTTTAAATCACATGAACAGGGATTTACAAGAACATGAAAAGAGTCTGAGGGCTCCTGGTTGACTCAGTTGGTTGGGCCTCTGACTTGATTTCAGCTCAGGTCATGATCCCAGGGTCATGGGATTGAGCCCCTTGTTGGGCTCCATGCTGAACATGGAGCCCACTTAGGACTCTCTCTGCTTCTCCCTCTCTCCCAGTCTCTCCCTCTCTCTCTCTAAGATAAAAAAAATAGAAACATTTAGAAAAAATACAAAAAAAAAGAAAGGAGCCTGATGCTGGCTTTGATCAGATCTCTTTTTTCTTTGTTTTTTTTTTTTTAAATTTATTTATTTTGAGAGAAAGAGAGAGAATGGGAGAGGGGCAGAGAGAGTAGAAGAGAGAGAATCCCAAGCAGGCTCTACACTGTCAGAGCAGAGCCCAGTGTGGGGCTTGAACTCATGAACCATGACGTCAACATGACCTGTGTCGAAACCAAGAGTTGGATGCTTCACCGACTGAGCCATAGGTGCCCCGATTAGATCTTTCAAGAAGGAAAAGAGAAAGTTATTTAGGAAGAAAACATTTTGTACTTTTGTTTGTTTCAACAACTATTGGTTGTTTCAGCTTTACATATCTTCACATCAAGTATTTTAGCCCCTGTTTTGTAATATTTTTAATTTAGATAACATTTTGGTGTTGTTCTCATCACTTAGGTGATTTCATTAATCATATTAATCATAAATGAAGAGCATTGGTCAATGTGCTGAATATTTATATTTAGCTGTTAATGAATATGTACCAGTCCCCTTTATAATTTTGTATTTGTAAAGTAGCTTTTAATATTATCTTTCATCGGGGCGCCTGGGTGGCTTAGTCGGTTAAGCGTCCGACTTTCGCTTAGGTCATGATCTCGCGGTTCGTGGGTTCGAGCCCCGCGTCGGGCTCTGTGCTGACGGCCAGTTCAGAGCCTGGAGCCTGTTTCAGAGTCTGTGACTCCCTCTCTCTCTGACCCTCCCCTGCTCATGCTGTCTCTCTCTCTCTCTCCTGGAAATAAATAAAAACATTAAAAAAAATTAAAAAAAAAATATCTTTCATCTAAATTAATTACATATTAATGCATACGTAAATTACCACCTATATTTTCTAACCACACACAAAATATTTTTGAGTAAAAAAACATAAGTAAGGTAACAATTTAATTTTCACTTTCATAAATCTGTAATTGTTAGTCTGTATGCAAGGGACTGTGCTAGCACTCTCTGGAAATTGCCAGGCCTCTGTCAATAAATCGCTAAACAACCAGTCCCACAATCTTTGTATGGAATTAGGCCGAGAATAATAAACAAGTAAGCAAGCACATTTTAAACCAGATGACTACACTCGTGAATTCCATCAAACATTTAAGGAAGAAATAATACCATTCAACATGAACTCTTTCAGAAAGTGGAAGAAGAAAATCACTTCTCAGCATATGAATGTAGCATCACCCTGTTACCACGGGATACTGTATGGAAAGAAAACTGCAGACACAAAAAGTTCCTTATCAAAATATTAGCCAATCAAATCTAGCAATATAGAAAGAGGATAACACATCATGGCCATGTGGCATTTATCCCTGCAGTGCAAAGTTAATTCAATGTTCAAGAATCAATCAGTGTAATTTCCCATATTAAAAGACTGAAAAAGAAAACCGTGATATATCAGTAGATGCTGAAAAAGCACTTGATGAAGTTTAACTCCCATCCATAGTAACTCTCAGAAAAGTAGGATAAAGAGCAAATATGTTAGAAAAACAAAAGCCTACAGCTAAAAGTATACTTATGGTGACAGACTGTATGATTTTTTCCTTAAGAGTGAGAAGAAGACAAGGATTTCCACTTTCACTTAAAATTCTGTGTGTGTGTGTGTGTGTGTGTGTGTGTGTGTGTGTGTGTGTGTGTGTGTGTGTGTGTTTCTGGGGTTTTTAAAATTTTTTAACTTTTTTAATATGTTATTGTCAAGTTTGCCAACACACAGTGTCTACGGTGTGCTTTTGGTTTTGGGGGTAGATTCCTGTGATTCTTCGCTTACATACAGTACCCAGTGCTCATCCCAACAAGTGCCCTCCTCAGTGCCCATCACCTATTTTCCCCTCTCCCCCTATAATTCTGATTTATACTGAAGGTCCTAGTCAGTGAAAAAAGACCAAAATAATAATAATAATAATAATAATAATAAGAAGAAGAAGAAGAAGAAGAAGAAGAAGAAGAAGAAGAAGAAGAAGAAGAAGAAAGAAGAAAGAAAAGAAAAAGCATATAAATCAGGTAGAAAGAAGGAAAACTGTCTTTATTCACAGATAACATGTCATCTACCCAAAGTAATTAAAATAAACCTACAAAAAACAAACGAATAAACAAAAAACCCTGCCAGAATAGGTAAATTGAGTAAGGTCACAAGGCACCTCATCAAACTCATGGGTGAGAAGATGCAACATTGTTGGAATGTCATGTCTTGCAAGCTGACCCTTAGGTTAAGTGCAACCCAAATGAAAATCTCAGCAGTTTTTATGTGTTGAAATTGACAGGCTGACTCTGAATTCTATTTGACAGTTCAAAGCACTGCTCAACCAATTTTGAAAAAAGATAAAGTTGGAGGATGCACATAGCTTGATTTTTTTGACTAACTATAAACCTACCCCTGTCAAGAGAAGGTGGTATTGGTGTAAGGAAAACTTACCAATCAATGTGCCAATATAAAGAATCTTGAAATGGGCCTACACATGTATAACCAATTGATTATTTACAAAAATGTGCTAAGATAATGAATGAGGAGAGGATAGTCTTTCCACAAATAGTTCTGGAACAAATGGATATTTTTGTGGGGGTTGGGTACAACTTCAGCATGTACCTTGCACTTACACAAAAGTCGTGAGAAATGGATCATGGGCCCACACGTAAATGATGAAAGTATAAACAACACCCTAAGTGAAAACCTTACTGATGTTGATTTGGGCAAAATTTTCTTTGGTTGGACTTAAGAAGTATAAACTATGAAAGAAAAAAAACATTAAGTTGGACTCAAAATTTTTGCTCTTTGAGAGAACTCTTAAAATAAAAAGGCCACAGACTAGGAGAAAATATCTACAAGATGTGTATCTTCTAACCCATTTTTTAATAAAAGATTCTTGTCAAACACATATAAAAATTCTTATGACTTGATAAGAAGACCATAAACTTTTTACCACTCAGAAAACCATTTACCATTCTTCACCCCAAAAGATGTCCTATTCTAACTGAAAATTTAGCTGTGCTGTTGGAGCATTGGGCTTATCTAACTAAACCATGAAAATCTATGCAAGTAACTGCAAAAAAATAAAAAATAGTGCAAATCCACAGCAAGGACTGCCTGCCTATATTTAAAAAACAGAATCACAACTACCTTCAACATGCATGAATTTTCTGCATTTTCAACTCTACTGAGTGTCCACTAAGGGACACACGTTCTATGTTGTGGGAACACCACAGCATGCATGCACCAAACATCTGGTGTTAAACACTCTTTGCCCTGATTACCTTTACTGACTAGTAATAAAAATGGCCCATGTTTATTGCACCAAGCGTCAAGCATCGTTGTAAAGGCTTATCTCCCTGGCCCCTCTCACCATCCCCCGGAAGTGCTGCCATTCCCTTGGTGAAAAGTTCAGGATTGGAGAGACAAGATTCAAGCCCAGTTTGACTCCAGAAGTCCCTTAACTGTTCTTGTATTGTACACGTGGTAACAATACGTTTTATGACTGTGCTGAGAAGGGAAATATAGGAGGATATGAGAATATTCCAGAGCCACCAACTTGGTTTCTGGTCTCAAAAAGACTTTCCTGAATAAATAGTGCTGATGTTGCTCCTTTGATAAGAGTGAATGTTAGGGGCACCTGGGTGGCTCAGTCGGTTGAATGTCCAACTTCAGCCCTGGTCATGATCTACGGGTTCATGAGTTTGAGCCTCACAGCAGGCTCTGTGCTGACAGCTCGGAGCCTGGAGCCTGCTTCAGATTCTGTGTCTCCCTCTCTCTCTGTTTGCAATAATTACTTACTTTGTTTACTAACTACGCTCTGTCCTGTCTCATTTCTACCCAACAATATGATCAGGCAATTCAAGATTTTTTTAATAGAATCATTCTTGTTGAAAGTTGACAGTTTCAATGTTAAAAATCAAATTAACTATCTTCTCTATTTTTGTAAGCCCAGCAAACACAGATTCTCTGTTTTGCACTTCCTCATGCTCAGATAAGTTCTTGGAAATACTCGATGTAAATTAAAACAACCAAGAAGCTGGGGCGCCCGGGTGGCTTAGTCGGTTAAGCGTCCGACTTTCGCTCAGGTCATGATTTCGCGGTTCGTGGGTTCGAGCCCCGCGTCGGGCTCTGTGCTGACTGCCAGCTCAGAGCCTGGAGCCTGCTTCAGTCTGTGACTCCCTCTCTCTCTGACCCTCCCCTGCTCACGCTGTCTCTCTCTCTCCTATAAATAAATAAAAATAAAAACATTTTTAAAAAAATAAATAAAAATAAAACAACCAAGAAGCATGTTCAGTATGTATTGACCTAATGGAAGAAGATATTTATTGTACACCTACCATGTGTCAGCTCCTTGGACTTACGGTTATCAACCTTAATTCCCACATTAATCTGCCTTAATTCCTTTGAAGTCATATTCCCTTAGTTTGAGATACTGAGGTTTGGAAGAATTAAACCCCACCCCTACCCCCTCACTCCCCTCCGCCCCGCCCCCCACTCAGGGTTATACAGCCACAAGTTATAGAATCAAGATTCCAATGCCAGTATCTTTCTCCAAACCTGTGCAAGGAATTATTTGTTTCCCATGTCATGACACAGCTAATCTAGCCATATGCTGGTTCAGATATGGCACCATGAGCAAAAGGGAGAAGCAGCTCTTCATCACAAAATAGTAGTTGGCTCCATGGACCAGTTCATGCATAGGGCCACCTTCCTCGTTTCCATCTAGACTCTGATTTGGGTTCCTAACTCCTTAATACCCACACCTTGTTCACAAGCCTCTTTATCTGTCTTTCTTATTTCTGCTTTGATCGGTCTCCTTGAGTATCTGGTAGCTGCCTCATCTTTCAGCTCTTACTCAGTCACTTCGGACTTGACCTCAGATCTGTCTGACTTAATTGGAATTCTTTTCATGTACCTTTTCTAGAAGAATTATTGGTCTGTTTTCCTAGACAAACAGCAGACCTTTCTCCGGTGTTTCTGTCCACATCCTGCTAGTCGTTTGGGTTCTGTGGTATCAGAGGAAATGTTTACCCATGCGTTGTCTGACTTTTCAAAATGCGTCTTCTGATTTTTGCCTTGTGCTTGAATTTGTACTCTATTAGATTTTTACTTTTATAAGAATTTTTTTGTTCAAAAGCAGTGTGTGCTTTTACTTTCAATCTTAAAAATGTTGAAAACAAGCTTTTTATCCCATATAAATGCTAAAGTTTCACACATTTATTTTTAAAAGTGTTCTTTTTTAAAAATTTGCATTGACTATTGTAGAAAATTCTGTTCATGGAAATAACAGTGCTAAAAAGTCACTTTGACTTTAAAAAGCTGCCAGATTATCTTATCATTGTCTTTGAGAGATTAGGATGTTTGTTTGAAAGGTTGCTTTTTTTTTTTTTTTTCCTAAATAAAACTGAAGTTTGCTGTTTCATTGTAATATTTCATTTTAATCTGATTGGTTTCTTGTGGAGATAATCTATAGCAAGAACCCAAAATAGTTCAATAAAAAAACCTTCAATTATAAATAGGCTAACCATTGTTGGATGGCTTTCAATGACCTTGTCAGCTGGGTGAGACTGCTGCTTTTGATAGATGTGGAAGAATTTTCTCTGGGTTTCTTAGTGTCTGTGTTGGAGTATAAAGCAGTTCTAGTCTTTTGTTAACTACAAATCATCTACAAGGGGAAAACGCCAGTTCTTCATGTAACTACCCTGGAAAGCAAGAAAATAAAATCAAGAGAGAATAGGATATTTTTCAATAAGAAAAATGCATTTTCAATGCATATGATTATGATTGGAAAGCAGAAATGAAAAAAATTGCGTAGTAATAGGGTAAAAAATCCAAGAATGGCTTCACGTATATTTTAATGGTAAAGTACCATTGCAATTTAGAATAGTAGGCCAAACAGGAGGCATTCTGTTGTTGCAGAAATGAACAGTTCTTCATCTAGTTTTCAGCTTTAAATAGAATGATAAAGTTAAGGAGAGCAAACGTTTTTAAACTTTAATTAGATAGCAGTTTTCTTATGAAATTTAGATGTTGTTGTAAACACTGTCTCATAGAGCTTGACATTTACGGCTGTAATTTGCATGTAATGAAATTGGTATAGATGGATCCAAGTGTGTTCTAACCCAAATCATTGTCCAGTGGCAGCTTCCAAGCCTTTAGCCTCCCCATTTTCTACTTTCCATCGACTTCCTGTCTTCATTCCCCAACTCAAGTTTCATAGTCAATCAGTGTAATCCTTCCCTTGAACTACCCTCACCTTCCTTGTCTCTCTTTTCCTCTACCTTCCTCACCGGCAAATCCTCAAGCCTGGTTGAACCAAATGCTCTTGTACCCTGAGTAAGAGACCCTTAGGCTAACTGGTCTCACTTAAACTTAGGGCCAAAAAGCTCAAATGGGCCCTCAGGATGGCAATAGTTAATTCCTTTCCTACTCTCCAAGAAATTTGCCTACCTCTCTTGTCTTCTCAAACCTCAGTCTCAATCTCTCTCTCAGATGACAACCTGTATTTCACTAGAAAAGTAGCAGCGACAGGGGAGGACCACCCATCAGCTCACTCTGTATCCACCTTCCAGTTACATCCGTGCCCATGTATTTCACCTTCCCGCCTTTCAAGTGCATGGTACCTTACTTAAGGATGTACTGTACTTTCTAAAGCCTTTGCTAGGGCACTGCACCCCCTCATCTCTGCTGAAGGACATGATCTTTTAATTACCCATTAATTTTCTTATGTCAGCTTCCTCTCTACTGCATTATATACAAAATCATAGACATGCTATAGTCTTTTTTAAAATGTTTATTCTGTCAAGGAGAGTATTGGCAGCGGAGGGTGGGGGTCAGAGACAGAGAGGGAGAGAGAGAATCCCAAGCAGGCTCTGCACTGTCAGCCGAAATCACAAGTCAGACACTTACCTGACTGAGCCACCCAGGCACCCCTATATTTAAAGAATGTTTTGGCCAAATTATATGTTGTACTGTGTTAACAAATTGACCCCCAAATCTCAGTGGTTTAACAAACATATATTGTTAGTTAAGCCCTAAGAAAGTACTGCATTGTAGGTCTAAACCAGTTAAGTATTGATAATCTTGTGAGATTAAGGAATACTTTCCCAAGCTATAAGTCTAATGTTGTCCAATGGGGGAGATTCCACCATCTTGAATAGCACCAGTCACCTGTGGTTGGAGAAAAGAGGGCATGAAGAAGAACTCCTACCTGGTTCTTTGTGCTTTGGCCCAGAAATAACACATATTCCACTCCCAGCCCCTCAACCAGATCTAGAGACAGGGCCCGCCCACCTGCAGGGGGCTGGGAAATGGAGTTGGGGGAATTCCAAGAGGCAAATGGATATTCAACAAGCAATAAAGACTGTGTTGCAGGCCAAGTCCCTCTTCAGCCACGCTGCCTTTTCTCTGCCGCTCTTTATAATCAAACTCTCCAAAATGAGTTGTCCGCTTACTTGCTCCATTTCTCGTATTCTTTCCTGGTGTCCATGTCAACGGGGCTATCAGCTGCTCCAGTACATGGAAACCTTTGTCCAGTCAGCGAATGACCTCGCCAGTAAATGCAGTGCTCTTTCCTCAGTCTCCATCCCTAGCGATGTCCCAGCAGTTCTGGCGCCACCCATCACTCCCTCGGCTTAGACCTCAGTCACGTGATCAGTTAGGAGGGGTATCGCCCTTTCCAAGGGTCTCTTTGGACTGGCTAGCTGCTCCTCCTCCACCTCCTTTAGCGGCCCCACCTGTCTCCAGACCTCTTAATGTTTCTCTGCTCAGTCCCTGACTGCTCTCCCCGGAGCTCCAGACTCAGATATCCAACCTCTTCCTACACACCCACCCTGAAATCCTAATAGACATCCCACGCCTACCCTTTCCGAAACAGAACTCTTGATCCTCCCCGTCTTCTCCAAACCAGTAAATAGGACTCAAGAGTTACTCTTGACTCATTTCATCCTTTTACACCCACATTCTTCCTGTCAGAAAGTCCTGCCGATTTTATCTTCAATATATCCCACATCAGACCACTTCTTATCACTTTGGCCACTACCACCCTCGTCCACAAGCACCTGGTCTCTTTGTTTTCACGCTTGCTCTAACAGTCTGTTCTCCACACAACAGTGTATTCCCCTGCTTGAGACCCTCCAGTGGCTTCTCATCACTGTTAGAGCAAAATGGAAACTCGTTAGCTTTGCTCTCAAGGTGCTGTGAGATCCGGCTCCTGCCTAACTCTCCAATTTCCCTCCTGCTCCTCTCCCCCACTGTCAGGCCGATCTAGCATCTGGCTTACTATTTACAAATATGCCAGGCTCGTTCCTGTATTAGGCCTTTACACTTACTTTTTCCGTTGCTCCTTCAGATCTCGTAGCTCCCTCTGCCCAGGTGGTCCCTGGCTGAGTGTTAAACTCCCCCACCACCTTCTGTTATTGTACCCACACTACTCGCTTCTTAGGATTTATTATTATTTGTTTACTTGTTCATTATTCAGTGTTGTTTCTTCTGGGCCCGAACAGTGCTTGGCACATGACAGACATCCAATAAAAATTTAATGGATAGACGGATGGATGGTTCATTGTAGATTTTTCAATTATAGTGCCCCGAATTGACTGAAAAGATTTCATAAAGAATGATTCTTGGTGTGGGGGGGCACCTGGGTGACTCAGTCCATTCAGCCTCTGACTCCTGATTTTTGGCTCAGGTCATGATCTCGCAGGTCATGAGTTTAAGCCCTGCATCAGATTCCGCACTGACAGTGTGGAGCCTGTTTAGGATTGTCTCTCTCCCTGTCTCTGCCCCTCCCCTGCTCGCACTTGTGCACACTTATGCTCTTTTACTCTCTCTCTCTATCTCTAAATAAATAAATAAATAAATAAGTAAACATTTAAAAAATAGTTTGAAAAAAGAACGATTCTTGGGCATTGATTTCACAAGCCAGTAAAATTGATAAAAAAAACACTGCTAGCTCTCTAGAAACAGAACAGATCCCAACACTTTTGACGCTATTGTATCACATATGATTTGAATGCATCCATAATGAAACTTAAAATTATGAAAACTGGTAAACATTTGAAATAAGATAACCAAGTAATAAAGGGAATGAAGCAACTTCCATGTGAAGATTTTCTAAAATTTTCATTTTAGGCAGAAGATGGAGAGAGGTTTTGAATCAGATTCTCTGATCTTCTAGTACACAATTGGGTTAATTCAGGTTATTTTTCAACAAAGCACTGTTTAGAAACATTTGAAAGAGATCATTTCAAGACAAATAAAAGGAAGTACAGGAATGCCTCATTCACCAGATACAGCCCAGGGATAAAACACTCCAGGTGTCAGTTTCCAAATAACTGAAATGTAATCCCTATGCACGTGCCCAAACTGACATTTTGAAGACCATTTCTCTAACGTAATCTGCCCCCCAACTCTTTTAAACAAAGAATGCTGATGACATTGAACATCAGCAGCCCTCCTGACCACTCCGTCGTCACTGTGGACAGTGCGGTGCCACACAGAAGATGACTTAAAACAGCTTGTTCCGTCGTCATCTGCAGCCTCTCCGTACCACTGTTCTCAGTCTGTGGACAGTGCGGTGCCACACAGAAGATGACTTAAAACCAGCTTGTTCTGTCGTCATTCTGGCCTCTCCGTATACTGTTCTCAGTCCGCTTCCTCAGGGGTCCCTTTCTGCTGAAGGCAGCCACTTTCAATCTGTTGGCTGATTTTCTCCACCCAGTGGCAAGGGCAGGGCCTCAGGGCAGCTCTTAAGTTAACACAGGAATGATGGCTGGAACTCTGATCTCTGGGCAAGTGAGGTACTAATGGTGGTAGTAGAAATGGTAAAATAACCTAAGGTACATAGAAATGATGGTGTTGAGGAGGACCTTTATGACTTCCTGCCTCTGTAAAGTTTACTTGTATAGATGGACTATGGACTTGACCTAGCATGGTGGTATTTAATGCTATTCCATTAAAAGCATATTGAAGATAGAATTCACATGTAGAATGACGATCAGTCCCAGTTTCAATGCCTGTTTCCTTAGTGTAATTCTTAACACTTTGTTCACTCTCAAAAATCATCCAATCTTGACAATAAATTATATTCACCCTTGTACATAGGGCATTTTTTTTAATTTTTTTAATGTTTTATTTATTTCTAGGAGAGAGAGACAGCGTGAGCAGGGGAGGGTCAGAGAGAGAGGGAGTCACAGACTGAAACAGGCTCCAGGCTCTGAGCTGGCAGTCAGCACAGAGCCCGACGCGGGGCTCGAACCCACGAACCGCGAGATCATGACCTGAGCGAAAGTCGGACGCTTAACCGACTAAGCCACCCAGGCGCCCCAACATAGGGCATTTTTTAATGTTTATTTTTGAGAGAGAGAACGAGACAGACAGAGAGAGCATGAGCAGGGGAGGGGCAGGGAGAGAGGGAGACACAGAATCTGAAGCAGGTTCCAGGCTCTGAGCTGTCAGCACAGAACCCAGTGCGGGGCTTGAACTCAACAAGCAGTGAGATCATGACCTGAGCGGAAGTTGGATGCTTAACCAACTAAGCCACCCAGGCGCACCACTAAGGCATTTTAAGTAAGTCACAAACTAGTATTCATTTTTCTCATTCAGTCCAGAATGTAGCTGCCTGAAATTGGGAAATAAAACTTAGATATGGAATTTTTTTAGGTGGTGGCATCAGAAATATGCTTTAATGAAAAATTATGCTCAGTTGTACTAAGCAAAAAGGAATGTGAACTGAGGAAATTTTTCCTGATAACTGTAAACTATACATCTCATAGAGGGGGAGTTTTGACAGTTTATATAGCACTCCCAACATATCTATTGAGTGGATAATTAAATTTATTTACCTACATTTGAAGAGTAAAAATATCTAAAGTTTGTTTTCTAAAGAAAAAGCTTTATAGACTTAATATATAAAACAATGCCATGAGCATAGATTGCACATCTAATTTCAACAATACAGGGAGTCTTTTTTTATATTTATGAATCAAAATACAAGGCTTTTCTTGTGTTTACATAAATTAACACTGAGTGTGGCTTAGGTAAGCCACGCAAAACACATTTTTAAAAATTACAGGTAACTAATCACAACTCTTAAAACATGCTGAGAGGTTATTGAAAGGAGGCAGATTCTTTTAGATGAAGCTTTGTTTATTGTTTAACTTCTTTTATCTGTGTAAAGAAAGCATCTGTTCTAAAGAAATATAATCTCAATATATTAACAGCTATTAGCTTGAGGTTAAACATGTGTTAAAAACAGAATCATTTCTGTCATTGTGGATTTGTCTACATCTAATATATATTAAATAATTCATGAAAATAAACTTTTAAATCTATTATCACTAAATGTGTGAAAATTCAGAATTAACAGAAGTATTCAATGATTCATAAAATGATTCGATTAGAAAACTACTAAAACACATGAAGACATTTAATTTAGCAAAAATTAGCCCGTGAACATTCAGTGCATGAAACATGATACCTTTAGATATGATAATGCTATCGACTTCTAATATGAATTATCCACAAGCTTTCTTTATGATCCAGAGATTATCTCTATGAAATCATTTATTTGGAGGAGTGGAGAATAGTTTTTCAGGTTAAATAATGCAATCCAATATATTTAGAGAAAATAATGCAATTCCTGAGTATCTGGAGAAAAGTCTCCTTTGCTAGAGGCCAGTTAATTTTGCATCTACATAGATTCCATTTTGAAATTTTTGACACAAGTATGAGATATTTTCTTTAAATCACATATTTACCATTTTTTCTGTTTAAAAATGATGCATGGTACAGAGAAAGGAAGGAGGGATATCATGCATACACCAAGAGACCTCTGTCATCTTCATTCCTTCATTTATTATCACTGAAATTTCTGTGAATCGGGAATTCAGGAGCTAACTGAGTGGTTCTGGCTTGGGATTTCTTGGGGGCCAAGGCCGTTGGAAGGCTTCTTCACTCACGTTTCTGGGTTTTGTACAAGAAGATTCAAACATCTGGGGCTCCTCTTGGGATCTCTTTCTGTTTGTGACCTCTCCACGTGGAAGCTTCAGGATAGCTAGATTTCTCACATGCTGACATAAGACTCCCAAGAGTCACCTCCTGCTGAGACAGAGAACCAGGTGAAATCCATATCACCCTTTGACCTACTCTCAGAAATCAAGTAGTGTCATTCCAACCACATTCTTTTGGTGAAGGCAGCTACAAAGTTTTGCCCAATTTCAAGAAGAGAGATCATTGGGGTGCCTGGGTGGCATAGTCAGTTAAGCGTCCAACTCTTGATCTCAGCTCAGGTCATGATCTCATGGTTCATGGGTTCGAGCCCTGCATCGGGCTCTGCGCTGATGTTGCAGAGCCTGCCCTGGGTTCTGTCTTTCCTTCTCTCTGATCCTCTCCTGCTTGTGCTCTCCCCCCACCCTCTCTCTCAAAATAAACAAACGTCTAAAAATTTTTTAAAAAGGTGAGAGATCATTGACCTCATCTCATGATGGAGGAGCATAAACACCATATAATGAGCAGAACATGTGAGAAAGGGTATATATTGGTGTGTGGGCATCTTCAGGACATACAATCTGCTGCACTGATAAAATGTATGACTGACTATAATGTGCTAGGCAATAGGATGAATTCTGGGAATGAGAAATGAATAGTATATGATTCCTGCCTGTGTGCTGCTGTAGTCTAGTAAGGGGAATATCCATGTAAATAAATTTCATACAAGGGGATGGGTGTAATAAGAGAATGATTAGCTTTGTGGAAGGTGAGATGTTGGCAGATTTGATGGAGGAGGTGTTTGATGATTTAAGATAAAAATATTTTAAGATAAAAGAAAATGAGTAACCCAGAATGCCTCCCAGTTTCCTGGTTTGTGTAGTCAGGTGGATGAAAGTTTTAAGACATTTTGGCTGGAGACACCTATATAAAATCTATATAGAAATGGCCATTGGTCATCAGTAAGGCTTCCAGGGAAAATTTGTGTGTTAAAATGTAGATTTGAGAGATACTGACTTTTGGGTAGAATTTGAAGACCTACATAAGGATGATATTTCCTAAGGAAATTTTATGAATAAGAAGAGAAAACAGGAAAATAACACATAAGGAGTGTTCTCAGGAGGATGTTAGGATCAATGTCAGAGTAAGGACCTCCAAAAGCTCTTTCCTCCATGAAACCAAAGAGAAAACAGGCAAAAATGATTATAATCAACCTTTCAGAACTATGAAAATTAACCAGAGGCTTAGAGCAATCTAGAGAGCATTCATTAAAAACAAAAACAAAACCCAGCTGAACCCAGTAAGAGCAAGCTTTGTGACTTAACTTATTCTATTCCCATTCTACCTTTCTTCCCAGTTTCTGCAGTAGCATTGAAAACCAATAGTCACAATCACGGAGAAAATTAGTAGCCTGGAAACCACCAGAGAAGGCAGAACAGGGCAGCTTCTTCAAAGCCCATTCCCTAAGAACTGTTATTATTTGGCCTGTCTAATGGATCCGAGGAAGACCTCACTCACAAGGCTGTCTTTATCTGTCCTGACTTGGAGCTCATCCAGTATGAAAATCCTTTTCTCTGGAAGTACTTTTTCAAACACAACTAGAGATAATTGTTTAAGATCATGGCGAGCCTGAGGTGGTGCATAACAGCTGTGGCAAACAATAAGCTGACCCAAAGGCTTAAAATATAAAACTAGGGAACGAGCTGTGCATAGGGCCTTTGGCAATCGCCAGCGTATTTCTTATAATCTAGAAGGCCATGTACATTTATATGGCTATGTGCACATCCAGGCCTGTGTGCATGCTCAGGAAAGATCTGAGAAGGTTCTAAACTCTCACCACTGGTTGACCTTGAGGCTTTTCACAAATAGGAAGAGAAGGCTAAGGCAGAGTTGTAATCTGCCATCCTAGTGTTGAAGGTGCTTACCAACATGTACACAAGGGCCAGTTTAGGCCCTTGGCAAAAACTGGAAGACTTACTGGTTCCAGACATTTAAGGAAATCTCTGCCCAGTCATTATTAGTAAACCACTAATGAAGCAGAGACTTCAGTGACCATTTATGACAGAATACATAGTTTGCAGCATTAGTTCAGAAACGTCACTAAAAATAGGAACGACAACAAAACTCCAGCAACAACAACAACAACAAAAAAAGGAAGGGAGAGAATCTGATTTCCATAATTGCCACATCATAATATCCAAAATGTCCAGTTTTCAACAAAAGAATTATGAGACATGCAAAGAAACAAAGTATAGCCTATAGGCAGGGAGAAACAAAATCAATAGAGACTATCCCCGGGGAAGCCCAGATGTTGGACTTAGTAGATAAAGATTTTATTGACATAAAGTCTATTTGATGTATGTTCAAAGAAATAAGGAAAAAATGTATAAAGAACTAATGGAACAAAATGAGAGCTGATGTGGGGGAAGTGGGGGAGAGAGAAAAATGGGTGATGGGGGTGGAGGAAGGCACTTGTTGGGATGAGCACTGGGTGTTATATGGAAACCTACTTGACAATAAACTATATTTTTTTAAAAAAAAGAACTAATGGAAAGATCAACAGCTGATTTATCATCAGAAACCATGAAGGTCAGAAGACAGTGGAATGAAATATTCAAAGTCCCAAAGGAATAATTCTACATTAGGTAAAATCATTTTTCAAAATGAAAGGATGAATAAAAAGATACACAGATAAACAAAACCTGTGAGAATCTGTCAGTAGTAACCCTGCTAGATCTAAACATAAGAGCTACAGTTATGAAGCCCCTAAAAGAAAACATGCCATCCATCCTTGTGACCTTGGATTAGGCAACAGATTCCTAGATATGACAACAAAGCAGGAGAAACGAAAGAGAAAATAGATACATTGGACCTCATCAAAAGTAAAAAAAAAAAAAAAAAAAGTGCTTCTATAACCCAACAGTAGAAAGATAGATAATCCAATTTTAAAATGAACAAACAGTTTGAATAAAGGTTTCCTCAAAGAAAGTCTATAAATGGCCAATAAGCACAAGGAAAAGATGCTCAGTATTTGCCATTTCAGAAATCTAAATCACTAATCTAAATTCACTAAGATGGCTGTAATCAAAAAGACCAAATGTAAGAGGTGTCAAAGATACAGACTAATTAAAACCCTCATATTTTGCTGGTGGGAATATAAAATGCAACCACTTTGGAAAACCATTGGCAGTTCTTCAAAAAGTTAAACATTAAATTTCTATAAGACCCAGAAATTCCACTTTTAGGTATCCCTTCAAAGAATTGAAACATATGTCCATGCAAAAGCTTGTACGTAAATGTTCATAGCAGTATTCATAATTGTCAAAAAGTGGAAATAACCCAAATGTCCACTAGGGATAAATAAACAAAATGTTGTATACCCATACAATGGACTATTACTTGGCCACAGAAAAGAACAAAGTACTAATACATGCTACGACCTGGATAAACCTTGAAATACGCAAGTGAAAGAAATCAGACTCAAAAGGCTACACATTGTATGGTTCCATTTATACGAAGTGTTTGGAAGAGACAAATCTATAGAAACAGAAAGTCTCTAGACTTTAGGAAACCTCTAGAATAGACGTTTCTGGGGGCTGAGAAGGAGGAGGAAATGGAGAATAACAGCTATTGGTATAGAGTTTCCTTTCGGGTGGTAAAATATTCTGGAATTAGATGGTTGTACAACTTTGTGAATATGCTAGAAATTGCTGAATTATACACTTCAGAAGAGTAAGATAATAAATGAATTATATATCAATTTTAAAAAGAGAGTGGGTTATTAAAAAAAAAAGGCAATCAATAATACTGAGAAGGGAATGTACCCAGAGGTGGGAGAACTCATGATTGATTTCACACCCATCCAAGGATTAGTTTCTCATCCTCAGTTTCTGAGGAATTATTTATAATTCACCCATAGTTCAATCTCTTAATACATCTTTTATTTTTTCCAGTTGCTCTCTGAAAAATATGCTGAAATTAAGCATCTTTAAACAAAGAATTACATGAATGTGTCAGTATTTGGGTGAAAGATAGTATTTAGGGAGAAAAGCACAGAGTTCAAAATGCTATTATTTCCTTCTGTATTTTAATTGTGTGATTTTTGCTAATGCAGCTTTCTCCCTTAGAAAGAGGCACAAGGCTAGGATAGCCTTATTTCATTTCCTTTGTCTCTCCAATTATTGTTACCTCATTAAGACTTTGAACCAAGGCTCTCATCCGTTGCCAGCAGCTCTCTTTGACTATGGCCACAGTTCTCTGCTCTGTTTTTTTCTGGTTCATTCTCCATGGTCCCAGGCGAGCCGTCGTCTCAATGATAGCTTTACTGATTTCACTCCCTTCTCACAAACCTTTAATGCATCCCACTGCATTCAGAATAAGATCCAAATTCCTTGGCCTAAGATTCCTTGATTTGGCCAAAACCCTGAAGTTTTGGCTCTGAAGTCAGAATTAAATAGAAGACAAACAAGAGAGTAGATATCACAATAATGAGTATGTATGTCTGGGTGAAGTGGAGGGGTTAGCATATTGGGATATTATATTGGGGGTATTGGGAGCTTTTTATCTAAAGCTGTCAAGGACATAGCATTTCTGATGGGTAGAAATTTCTACACATCTGTTGGCAGCCACAGGTATTATCTCAAATGGAAGGAACAAATAAATGGAAACAAACCATTTTTAGGGAATTATGTGCAGAAAACATTTCCTCTTTCTTTCACCTCAAAATAAAAGGGAAGTAACACTGGAGAATTAAATACTACACTTTTAAATTTAAACTTTGGAAAGCAAGTGGAGGGGAACAACTTTTGAGTCTATTTTGTGTGAAAATATTTGTATTATACCTTTAATCAGTCAAGGAAACTTAAAAGTTTAGTTTCTGCCTGTTTGTAGTAAATTATTTAGTTCACATCTTTAGCTTTTTTTTTTTAATATGCTGAAATCTTGTGGCCATTTAAAAAAAGTTAAAAGCCCACTAAAGCACTCTAGAACAAAGTCTGGTTCATGATATATTTGTTCAGTTTAATTTGGTCTTTATTTTTAGGTGAATTCCATACCTGTCAATTCATGTAGTTCATTAGAAAAGTGCTTGAAGGATTTTAATAGCCTCAGATTCTGTATCAATTAACTTTAACCTTTCCAAACAAGAGACAGTACAAATTCTTGGAATTTTTCCATGTTCTGTTCTGAGATTATAATACTAGAGATGAGCATTAGTGACAAATGACCAGTACCAAGCACTTCAAGAGTGAGCTTATGTGCAAATATAATTGAAATTTAATAATGGATACAACATAGCATCAAATGCCCTTCAGAACCTAGGTCTGCTATAGATTTAATCTGTGTGAGTCCAGTAACCTGCACAGGAGTACTTGCCACATTGAGTTTTCGGACATGCAGAGTGGGGGTCAGACTGTGATTCGTGGTAGGTTTTGACGACTTCATTGCACCTCCCCGTGGTTTTACAAGGAACACTGGAGTTAGCCAACCAGCCAGCCTTTCCAAGCAATACGCTAATCTAGGTAAGAATGTTTCATCCTAATGTCTATAAGAAGACATTAACTTTCAAATTTTTGAATTGAAGTTATATCATTTACCTTTTATAACCAGATATCCTGGTGAGGTGATAGGGAGGTGACTCCCCCTTGATTGGATCGTAGGTTGACAGATACCTAAAGATCCAAGGGATAGGCATCTGGGGGCATTTTGTTGAGAACCACAGTGCTAGAAAACCAGTGAGAGTCCAGAAGGAACTGGAGCTCTCCCACCCAGCCAGACCTCCTTGCTGAGGCCCCATATTCACACGCCATCCAGTCACCTCCAAGGGAGCTAGACCAGTGAGCTATAAGCATCTCCCACTTCTCACACACTGGCCTTGAGCAAAAGAGACCCTCACACCCATCACCTCCCCCCCTTAACAAGAACCGCCATGACCCACTAAAAAGCAATGTCAAAAATCTTGGAAATTTTGAGTTGAAAGAGGCCGTCTGGCCTGACATTTCCATCTCTGGATGCAGACATATGTTCAGGGAGAGGGAATTTCAGAGAAACTTCAGCCCTAGCAATTTCAAAGGCAAGTCTTAATTTCAATAATTATATATACAGTGCCTAATTAGCTCATCTGTGCTTTTTCTATACCATAACCAAATATAAATTTGCTTCTTTTAGAGTGTCCTATATTCCCACGATTGTGTTTCTTCACTTATTTCCAACTAAATGGAGAAATTTAGTCCTTTGAGAAAGGAACATCAGCTATGACTCGCCCTGCATTGTTTTAATGAGAACAAAAGCAGAGTGGTCCCAAATTACTTGCTTGCAGCCACAAAACACATTTAGGGAATAAAAATTTCCTCCATTAAATACATTAGAAAAAAAAAGAATTGTTTTGAAGTTCTTAGGATCAGCTTGTATCGGCTTCATTGTAAACTGATACTAAAGAGCCCCCATTATGATCTGTATATTTTGGTGCCAGAAGGGTTTTTTTCTTACGCTGAATTATTAAGTTCTGTCAGCTGCTGGGCTGTCATATAGAGATATAGCAAATCACATTATATTTTGTCATGGATTACACAGAGCAATAAATTTGGGAATAAAGATCAAAGTGGTCCCACAATCACATCTGAGTGTAGGAGGGATGTTTAACTTGTAGAAAACTGATTTAGGTGAAGCTGTTGCAGTCCTCGTGTGAATTCGAAATGAATGTGGATATTTGGTTGAAAATGAATGAGGATCAAATCCCAAAATGACTTTGAATTTTTGTATTTAGTTCAGAGAAGTTCATTCTAACACCTAGCTGCATGACTTGAATTAGATAAAGGCGAGTGGAGAGTGGAAGGCTCTGTGAAAACCGTATTTACGTATGGTAACTGCCTTCACGACCAAACAACATATTCCCTGCTATTGTTATTGAGGTGTTGGGGAGCACACAATTAGTCAAATACTCTGGTAGGAATACTGCCCACCTCCTTGGAGCTCTTTGCTTTCCTCTGCACTTACAACCATTAAAAGTAAGCCAGTTTAAGATCCCGAAGCAGCCTTGATTATTTACATCTTGATGGGTATTATCTTTGTTCTGTGTTACCATAGCAACTCTTTGGGGGCTATCAAAGTTGATGATATTCATTTATTTAAAACAACCAGCCTCAACCCTTTGAGTTCTTTTCCCAGGAAAATCACAGTAGAAATGAGATAATATAGCAGAAGCATAAATTACATGCTTTATAAATGATTGTTTTTTATTTAGGCAAGTGCTCCCAATGATATCCTCAGTTAGCTGGAGCCGTGGTTCCCAAACTTGACTGATGACCAGAAGCAATGGGAGAGTTTTTAATACAGATGCCGGGGCCACCGGAGCCTGCAGATTCTGATCCCGAAGGTTTAGAATCTCCAATAACATTTTTTTTTACCTCTCACTCTGATGTCATTTCTACTCTCTCCTCTGTTGTAATCCTCTTTGGGGAAAGACCGTTCATTGCCGTAGCCTATTCGCAGATATTTAAGCTGTGCAAAATTATTTCTCAAGATTTATGCTGTAATAAATCCTTCTGACATCTGACACAAACAAATCATCCCCAAAAGGTCATATGAGGATTAAGACCCATCCGGTCTGAATGGCATCAGAATAAAGTGTAAGTGGGATATAGATAGGATAGCTCATGGTGCTGATTTCGGTGGGAAAGGAAATAAAAGATGAGTTGGTGAGTGCACACGTCAGGTATAGATCCAAGAGAGTGTTCAGCTAAGATGGAAAGCTTAGCACTGATGCCGCAGAGGCCTCATTGGAAGAAACTGAACAACTTGAAGAACTCAGCATCTGTAAGGGGTGGGGGGCACCCTTCAACAGGAGACCATGGAGAATTTATTTCCAGGCCTTGGCTCTTCTAACGTACTTTTTCTCATGTCCCCTGCTAATGCTGTGATGCCTCCTAAGTCCAGTACTCCCAGATTGGAGCCACTCTCCTAGAGCATCCCCCTGAAAAAAACCAAAGGCAAGTAGAGCTTTTGGAGAATGACCTGAGCCCATATGTATGCTGCTACTTCTGGGCAAAGGATCAAAGGAGCCAAAGATACTACTTCACATACACCAGGACAGCCACAGTCAAAAAGAGAGAAAATGACCAATTTTAGCAAGGATGCAGAGAAATTAGAACCCTCATATTTTGCTGGTGGGAATGAAAAATGGTGCCGCCCCTTTGGAAAATAGCTTGGCAGTTCCTTACAAAGTTTAACATGGAGTTACCATATGACCGAGCAATTCTGCAGCTACCTAGGAGCCTGAGGCCTGCAAATAAAGTCTCCATGATCTTCTTCTGAAAGATGAAAGTGGAAAATACATTCCCCCTCCAAAAAGCTTGTATAAGAGTGTTTATGGCAACATTATTTATAATAGCCAAGAAATGGAAACAACTGAAATGTTGATCAGCTGATGAATGGATAAATAAAATGTAGTCTTTCTATACAATGGAATATTATTTGACAATAAAAAGGAATGATGTCCTGACACATGCTGCAACACAGATGAACCTTTAAGATGCACTAAGTGAACGAAACCAGTCACAAAAGGCCACATGTGTATGACTCCATTTTTATGACATGTCCAGAATAGGAAAATCTGTAGAGACAGAAAAGAGATTACTGGTGGTCTGTGGCTTGGGGGAGGGTAAAGAAAAATGACTGCTAATGGGTGTAGGGCTTCTTTTTGAGGTGATGAAAATGTTCTGGAAGTTGATAGTGATGATAGATATATAGGTCTATGGGTATGCTGAAAACCACAAAACTGAACAGATTAGAAATGTGAACTTTATGATATGTGAATTATATCTTACTAAATCCGTTATTAAACATAGGAGGTCTGACAATGCTGAGTAGAGTTGAAGGTGTAGAACAGGGGCACCTGGGTGGCTCAGTCAGTTAAGCCTCTGACTTGATTTCAGCTCAGGTTATGATCTCAACAGTTCGTGAGTTCCCCTTGCTTGGGAATCTCTCTCTCTCTCTCTCTCTCTCTCTATCTCTATCTCTCTCTCTCTCTCTCTCTCCCCTTCCTCTGCTTGCATTCTCTCTCTCAAAATAAATAAATAAACTTTAAAAAAATAAAGTGGAACAGAAAGAACTCATATATGCTGTGGTGAGACTATAAAATGTTGGTGGCATTATCCTTTGAAGTTGAACATTTGATTTATGAACCATCAGTTTAGTTCTTTGGCATATGCTCTGGAAAGTCACAAATATGCACCAGAAGGCATGGATAGGAATTGCTCATTACAGCATGGCTCATGTAAAAAAAAAATGGGAAGTTCAAATGCCTGTTAATAAGAATAAATGATTTTGATCTGTTCACACCATTAAATATTCTAAAGCAATGACTATGAAGGAAATACAGTTTCAAATGAAACATCATGAATGAATTCTTTTAAAAATGTGTGGAGGGGCACCTGGGTGGCTCAGTCCATTAAGCATCCAACTCTTGATTTTGACTCAGGTCACGATCTCACGGTTTGTGGGATCGGGCCCCTTGTTGGGCTCCCTGCTGACTGTGGAGTCTGCTTTGGAATTCTCTCTCTTTCTCTCTCCTCTCTGCCCCTCTTCCACTCGTGCATGCTCACTCTCTCTCTCTCTCTCTCAAAATAAATAAATAAACATTTTTTAAAAACCGTGTGAGAAACAACAGTTTTCAGGAAATTACATAGAGCATGATTGTGTTTCTATAAAGCTAAAACAACAGTAAAACTAGTATGTATGTTAGAGACACCTGCATATATAGTAATTTAAAGCAAGGCAATACAGAAAATTTAAGGTAGTGGCTCATTCTCTGGAGGAATTAGAGAGCTCAGCAGAGTGCAAAGAATCACTGACATTTGTGATGCTAGATGTTAAGTGGTGTGGTTGTTTTAGGAGGGTTCTTTATCATTTTTCATAAATGTGTAGAATATTCTTTGGTATCTGTCAATTATATAATGTAAACCGTTACAACTAAAAATCATTAGCAATGTCCAAAGCACCAAAGCACCCCATTTCTGGAGACATGTCAGGAAAGAAAATTGCTTCCCCAGTAAAGAATCTGAGACAAGCAGGGGCACGTGGTTGGCTCACTTGGTTAAGCATCTGATTCTTGGTTTGGGCTCAGGTCATCATCTCACAGTTTGTGAGCTCAAATCTCTTGTGGGACTCTGTGCTGACAGCGAGGAGCCTGCCTGGGATTCTCTCTTCTCTTCTGTCTCTACCCCTCCCTCATTTGTGCATATGCTCGCTCGTTCTCTCCCTTTCTCTCTCAAACTAAATAAACTTAAAAAAAAAAAAAAAAGAATCTAAGACAAGCAGTTTTTTTCAAGGACCCAGAGTGAAAGAATGAACAAGAAAGAGTAGCAAGAATTGACTGCAAAAGATTTGATTGCCACATCTGACTTTTCTAATAGCCTGACCCTACAGTTTTGTAAGCTCAGCTCTAGTAATGTCTCTCTCGTTTCCACTTTACCCATCCAAAAATGCAGACATGCCTTCGACCTCAACATTACTCATCTAGTTCACCTCCAAGATCTCAGTCCATCAGGTTCTCCTTTTGATCACTGTTGCTTTACCTTTTATTTTCCCCATTCCCTCACGCATAAAGAACCTGGTCTTTATCCTCATTCCAGTGCTTACTCACCACTCTCTGATCCCTTGCCATCTCAAACTTCCACTATGCCTATGTTGCTAAACCTCAGTCCTATTTACTCTTTATTGTCCACTTTATCTGCACATTATAAAGTAACGAGCGGGCAAGTTAAAGAAGTTGCCCGTGGTCACACCACCCGAGCTGGTTTCACTTCAAAGCTTGTGCTCTTCCCCACCATGCTCTACTGCTTACCATTTGGCAACAGTCGATAGAATCATCGATCAAAGTCACTTGAGTTGTTGAAGAAAGACGGCTGAAGTAGCTTTGAGGGTCTGGGTGATGGGAAACTCACCTGTACAGCAACAAAACTAACTGAAGACCTTCTGTGTGCGGATGGAGTGGGGGATAGAGCGTGTTTTATATAGGCATCATACTCTCTGTTGTCCAACATTTTGCACATTATTTTTAAATAAATTGGTAAGGTAATTCTGTCTCCATAGAATTTACCATATTCTATGGTAATAGAATTTACCTTTCTCAACCCAGGAAAGCTGGATAAGCTTAAGTTGTTTTTAATTAGGAAGATCTGATGATTAAATCTCAAGAACATCTTCCCAGCACCTATTCCAAATTTCCAAATTATCCAATAGAGTAAATAGATATTTTGTTAAGTGTTGAGATGTATATTGAACTGCCTGGAATCTAACATGGCAACTTCCTGTAAATACATTATTTCAAAAGCTTTCCAATTGATATTCATTACATTCTTTTTTCTTATACAAATGAGCCAAAAAGTAGAAAAATTTCCAAAACAATAAGTAAAATATTAATGGGATTTATGAGTGTGACAAAGCAGAACATCTAACTCCTAGATTCAAAGCTTATTGGAAATAATTTATTACCAGACCAACAATTCAATTAACATCATTTGGTCATTAGACAATGTCACCATTTTTCAGCGTCTAAAGTCAGATATTTGAAATAGATCTTCTGTTTCCTAAAAGTACGACACCAACAGATGTGACACTCGTATGTAAATTTAAGTATATTTAAAATGTATATTATGTATTTTAAATTTTCCTATTTTTCTTTAACATTTGTCAAATCATGCAACATAAGATTTTGGTGTAACGCCTAGCAGTAACAAAGACATAAATATATTAGAGAAGGTAGAGATTCTTAAAAAAATTAATTGGCCCCATTTACATTTGGTCTTTGATGATAAATTCTTTTTTGCACATCAGAGAATAGTTGCTTCTTCCCTAGAGCAAAGTAAAGTTTTTTTTTCCTCCCTCATTCTCTTAAAGTTTGTGTTTCTGCCCAAGTAATAAATGAGTTTCAGTTTCTGTGGCCTCTGCTTCAGAGCGTTCCTCTGAGGGTGAGCTTTTGAAATATGATTAGATCTTAATTCTTTAACTATTTCCATAAGCTTGCTTCACAGTTTGCTTTCTTATTCAGTGAGTGGGGTGGAAATTCATGTAAATCTTATGTGATCATTTATGGGTGTTAGCCACATAAATACCTATGTTGCAATGGCAAGAAAATTAGTCCTTCTGAATTATGGTGAGGGCAGAATATCAACTGTCCCAGGTTATTCTATAGGTTAACTGTCATTAAATGTACATTATTTAATGTAGGCAGAAATGTATTCGATGTATTTAATACTAGTTGGACATATTCAGAAGTAGGGCCAAATTCAGGAATATGGGTGCTTTTTCTAAGAATGGATCCACCAATGTTTACTGAGTACTCAAGAATTAGTGATATTGATAATGGCACCCCAGCCGTTTTCCAAAACTGTCCAGTGTCTGTCTTCCCTTATAGGCGATAGGCTATAGATATAAGAATTCCAGTGGCTCCTCCCTGGAATTCTTACAAAATAATTAGGCAGTGACAAAAACAAAACACTTGGAGTTTCGAATTACTCGATTCTGGTTCTGAGTAAAGCAACTATATAAGATGATTTAATCAGTTCTTTAGAAACAAATTACAGCTGAAAAGTCACTAAATGAGGAGCACTGACATCTGCCGGTCAGATGTTAATTCAAGTTCGCAGGAGGGAGCCTTGGCCTCCAGCACACTCCCCATATCAAGCTGGGGCAGAGTCAGCCTATCGTCTGTGTGTCTGTCGGTGGCTGCCGGTCCTCTCCGGGACATCTCCTTCATGGAGAGGAGGCGTGGTGGCAGGTGGGATCTGAACCAAATACTACCACAGTCTCACCCCAACTCTTAACAGTGACATGCCCGAAATGGGTACAAATCTTAGGCCATAAACCCCAATGTGCTTATTTTACCATAATCTCCATTTCTGTTTTGAGTCACCATTTGGCTGCATGGCAAAAACTTGATACTAGTCCTCAGCCACCCCAGACACCAGTCCCTTCCCCAGGATAGCAGGTGAGAACCAAAGGCCCTATCGTGCCGTGGCATGGTGGACGAGGCAGGGAGCCCTCTGATCGCGGGTACCGCCCACCCTCTGAGGCATCCACTGAGACATCTGTTGCCCCCACTGACCTTTGGTAGCCAGTTGATAAGGGGTCACTTCTCTGTGACCCCTCCTTCCTCTTTGAAAGCCCCTTCAAGCCTTGCATTCTCTTTGCGACATCCATACTGCTCTCTGACACCCAGGAGCTTTTAGATTCTTCCCGCCTTTGGTCAGGGAGAGGTGCGAACACACCCGCACCTGCGGATAGCAGTCTCACTGGCCTGCTGACACACGCACACACCACACAGCCCATCCCTGAGTATGGCTCCAGGATATGTGCCGGGGTGGCGAAGAACTCAAGGTCATACAGCCCCTGGCCTCCCTGGGGCCTGGGCCACACGGAGTTAGAGTGCAGTCAGAGGGGCCCCGTCTCTGTGGGGTTTCTGCCCCTTTCCCATCCCTCCGCTTGGCCCCAGGGAACAAGGCAAGAAACAAGGCCTTTGCTCAGGAACAGGCTCGCAGATAAACACTTTCCCCTTCACTTCAGATTATGTGTCAGTACCCAGGCTGGAGAGTCATTTCTGGTTCTGGGGTTGCGGAAGCACACAGGGTAAGGCCCACGGTGACTGATACACATCTGGGCCCCATCGGCCCAGGTTAGAGTCAAAAGCCAAAAACTGCCTCCTTTGGTCTCTCTGTAGTTTTGCAGTGTCATCCTTTCTGTGAGGTAGTGAGGGCCGCAGGCAGAGTGGGGAAAGGCTGAGGAATGGGAGAAACTACCAGGTTCAGGACTTCAGAAACATCCTGGTACCTGCGAGTGTGCTGTACCTAAAAATCACTAGGACGGCAACATAGTTACCCTGCATGATAGATTACAGGAAATTTCATATGTATGCTGTGTAAATATGTATTTTATATATTACAATTTATTTAAAATATATTGTTAAATATTAATACATTAAAGTATATCGTATTATATAGTAAATAATATATTTTAAAATATACTAATATATTAAGATATGTAAAATATATTTATGTCCTATATATAATTTTTATACATTTACATATATTTTTCTGAGAGAGAGAAAGAGGGTGCAGTGAGCAAAGGGCAGAGAGAGATAGACAAGGAGAGAGAGAGAGAAGCAGTGCCCACCCAAAGTCGGGCTCAGGGTTTTTTTTACTTGAAATAGGGCTTGGGGCTCATGTTCACCTGAAGCGAGGCTCATGCTCACCCAATGTGGGACTCAAAGTCATGAACCATGAGGTCATGACCTGAGCTAAAGTCAGATGCTTAATGACAGCCACCCAGGTGCCCTATATTTACATATATTCTATGTAATTTCTATATACATATAGAGAGAGAATTTACACATTCTATACTGAGTATATATTTACTTTTTGAAAAGAATTCTAAGCTTTTAGAATTCTTCTGCTTAAGAGTGTGGTATAATTTAAAAGAAAATTTACAGGATTATAATACCACACTCTGTATCTACTTTTATAATAAGAATAAATGTTTATTAAAATGGCCTCTCTTTACAGCAATAAGTCATTGCTGAGCTGAATGGAAGGGGCGGGGTCAAACTCAGGGAAAGAATGAGCAGTCACCAAGCTGCTCAGTAAATTATTTCTTGAAGTAAAAAGAAAATGAAATGGGGATAGAGGGTGGAGACTGCCTTTCCAGCAAATATGCCGGTGACGGAAGAAAAGCCTGGTGCCTCCAATATCTTCCAATCCTGCAGATTTTGCATCTGTTACTCTTTCCATTTGGGATTCTCTTCTCTTTCTTTTCCAATTAGTTGATTCCTGTTCATTCCAAGCTGATAACCTCGAGCAAGTTTCGTCACCTGTCTCTCAGTTTCACTGTCTGTAAATGAGGGTAATAATCGTGTCTACTTCACAGTTTGGGGAGGATTAGATCTTTAATATATGTAAAGCATTTAAGCATTATGTGTCAGTAGAGTAAGAACAAAATAAATATTAGTCGTTTTGTTGTTGCGATCATCATCCTCGTCATCATCACAATCATCACCATCACAGTCATCGCCATCAGCATCAGCAACACCATCAGCATCATTATCCTTTTATATTCATGTCCTTACAAAAGCCTTCTCCAGCGTGAGGCAGCTCATAGTTTTTCCTTAATAACACTCTGTGCATAGCTCTTCCATGACACTTATGCATTATTTTATTTATTCATTTATTTGTCTCCTCCCCAATTGCATTAAATCACTTACCTCTGTAAACATAGAGTGCCCGACACAGAGGAGGTACTCAAGGTAAATATTTGTAAAACCATCACAGGAATCTATCAGGATTTCAAAGAGGGCTCTGTGTGTGTGTGTGTGTGTGTGTGTGTGTGTGTGTGTGTGTGTGCATGTGTAAAATTAGCCTTTTACAATCACATGGAGATGAGTCAATGTAGAAGAAAAAGAGACAGGAGTGTTAGACTTCTCATGGTGGAAAGAGGTAGAATCCATGTTTTGGTGGAGAAACAGTGCTCCCTTAAGTTCTCATGACGTAATCTCTGCATATTCTATTTTCTGGAAGTTTATGTGGGCTTGATATTATTTCTGTCTTAGATGTTTGATAGAATTCACTGGTGAAGCCACTTGGTCCTGAATGTAGTGTGTGTGTGTGTGTGTGTGTGTGTGTGTGTGTGTGTGTGTGTGTGTGTGTGTGTGTGTTTATATGTGCATGTTTAATATTTATAGAGATATATGATTCTTTGAATTTTCTATTCTTGCTTTACTTTTGGTAATTTGTATTATTTAAGAGTCTTCTGTATTTTGCCTGAATTATAAAAAATGTTGGCAATATGTTATTCATAATACTTCCTTATTGCCCTCTTAATGTCCGTAGGATCTGATAGTGGTGTCCCCTTTCTCTCACTCCTGATATTGGTTAATTTCTATTTCCTCTGATCAGTCTACCTAGAGGTTTATCAATTTAATTGATCTCAAAGAACCAGATTTTGGTTTCACTGATTTCACTGATTTTCTCTATTTTTTCTATTTCATTATTTCTACTCTTACATTTATTATTTTCTTTCTTTTGCTTATTTTGTATTTAATTTGCTATTCTTTTTCAAGTTTCTTCAGGAGAAGCTTCTATCACTTATTTTAGATTTTCCTTTGCGAATAAAATAATTAAAGGCTAAAACGTCCCCAAAGCACTGATTTAGCTGCATTCCATAAACAGTATGCTTCCATTATTATTCGTTTTAAAATATTTTCTAGTTGCCCTTGTAAATTCTTCTTTGACCTGTAGAAATTAGGTGTATTTTTTTTTGAAATTAGGTGTATTTTTAATTTTCTGAATATTTTGGGAATATCAGATACATATCTATTATGGATTTCTAATTTAATTTTACTGTGATCAGAGAATGTGATTTTAATCCATATATATATATATATATATTTTTTTTTTTTTTTTTTTTTTAGAGAGAGAGCGCACATGTGTGCATGTAGGGGAGGGGCGGGGTGGGGCGGGGAGAGAGTCTTAAGCAGACTCCACAGTCAGCCTGGTGCTAGACATGGGGCTCAAGTCAAGAGTCAGACACTCGAAGGACTGAACCACCCAGGCCTACCTCTGATTTTAATCCTTTTAAAATTTATCAAAAATTGTTGTAAGTCCCAGAATGTGGTGTCTGATTAATGGTCAAGTTGGTTGACAGCATTTTTCAGATCATCTGTATCCTCACTAATTTTCTTTTTTCTTTTAATTTTTTAATTAATTAATTAATTTATTTATTTATTTATTTATTTTGAGAGAAAGACAGCATGAGCAGGGGAAGGTCAGAGAGAGAGGGAGACACAGAATCTGAAGACAGCCTCCAGGCTCTGAGCTGGCTGTCAGCACAGAGCCCGACACAGGGCTTGAACATATGAACCGCGAGATCATGACCTGAGCTTAAGTCAGACGCTCAACCAACTGAGCCACCCAGGTGCCCCTTCTCACTAATTTTCTATCTACTTTTTTTTGTTTTTATATTAATTCCTGAGAGAGGAGAGTTGAAATCTCCTCATTTATAATTTTTGAATTTGCCTATATCTCCTTTCAGTGCTGTCAGTCTTTGCCTCATGTATTTCAAAGCTCTTGAAATTGTACATAACATTGGGATTGCTCTATCATTTTTATGAATTAAATTTTTATCATCATGAAATATTCTTTTTTCTGCTTAGTTTCTTTGTTCTCAAAGAAAGAATATTGGATATTAGCATAGCCACCCACTTTTCTTATGATTATGGTTTGCATGGTACATCTTTCTTCCTCCTTTTACTTTTAGGGTGTTTAAACATATAAAGTTTATTTTGAAAATACTACATAGTTATACCTTCTTTTAGGTCATGACAGTCTTTGTAATTTAGGTGAAATTCTTAACTATTTATGTTTAATGTAATTATTGATATTGGATTTTATTTTATCATTTTGTTCTTTGTTTTCTATTTGTCCCATCTCGTTTTGCTCCCTTTTCCTCTTACCATAGCTTTTATTGCATTTGCTGAGTAATTAAGTAATATTCCATTTTATTTCTGCTATTGGCTTAGTAGATATACCTTTTTCTTTATTTTTCTTTTTTGTGATTTGGCTGTTTACTACACTCAAGCTTGTTTACTACAAGTACTCTTATACAAGTTTACCATAAAATGGAAGTGCCTTAATAACAATGTAGCTCTAATTCCCTATTCCTATCCTGTTTCTACGTATATTATAATATAGTTGCATTTTTTCAGCTTTTCAGAGTACATTTTCTTACAGAGAAATTTTCAAAGAAGAAAAAAGATCATTTACATTTACACGCTTATTTTCTGTGTCCAGTGCTCTTTATCCTTTTGATCCAGGTTTCCACATTTGCATTTCGTATCATTTTCCATCTACCCAAATGACTTCCTTTAACCTTTCCTGTAGCTCATGTCTGCTGGTGACAGATTTTTGTTTGAAGATGTCTGTCGTTCACCTTCAGTTTTGAAGGATATTTCTACTAAATATACAATTCCAGATTGACAGACTTTTTTTTCTTTCAATGCTTTATAAAGATTCACTGTGTTATCTTCTGACGTCATTTCAGATGAGAAATTCTCAATCATTCTGATCTTTTTAATGCATCTGCTTTCTCTGGCTGCTTTTAAGATTTTATCTTTAGTTACGTTCTCGCAGTTTGGTTGTGATGTATCTGGATGTGGTTTTCTTTGTATTTATCTCTTTTATTCATTGGTCTTTTTCCACTGGTGGGTTTATCGTTTCCTTCATATTGCAAAATTTGTAGCGATTGTGTCTTCAAATATTTTCCCCACACTTTCTCCTTCTCATCTACAATTATAAATATGTTAGATGATGGGATATAGTCTCATACATTACTCTGATTAGTCATCAAATTCAGTCTTTTGTCTTGGGGGCATTCATTTGGATACTTAAAATGCTTTTTCTTCATCTTCACTGATCTTTTCTTCTGTTGTGCCGTATCTATTGTTAACCCCATCCAGTGAAATTTTCCTTTCAGAAAATATACTTCTGTGCCCTAGGCTATTTAGTTCTTTTTGCATACCTTCTATTTCTCTCCTCATTCTGTTCATGTTTTTATTTAAATATTTAGGTATGTTTTTGGAAGCTATTTTAAAGTCTTTATCTACTGATTCCACCATCTGTCATTTTTGGGCCTAACTCGATTCACTAATTTTTCTCCTGCTTCTTCCCAAAGGCCATCTTTCATTGAATGCTGGACATTATAAAATTTATGTTGTTAAATGCTAGATTTTCTTGACTTCTTTTAAAAAATATTGGACCTTATTTAGGAAGCAGTTAGGTTACTTGTCAATGACCAGTTTGATCCATGCTTATTTTTAAATTTTGCCAGAACAGACTTAAAGTTGACTTCACTCTAAGGCTAATTTAATCCCCTGATGTAAGTGTGACCTTTCTGGATGTTCTATGAGAACCATTCATTCTGGCTTGTCAGAACTCAAATCTCTCTCAGCTTTTATATATCAATAAATCTCTCAATAACCCTTTATTTGAAATTGTTGTTCTTAAATCTCAACAGTCAGTTTTTACTTGCCCTTATAGAACCTAATCCTACACGTGCACAGCTAAGTATCAGCAACAGACTCAGAAGGAACCCATGTAAGTGTATGGAGCTCCCTCCGTGCATAGCTCCCTCTGTATAGTACTCTTCCCCCCAGATTTCAACTGCCTCAGCCTTCCCAAACTCTAGTCTTTGTCTGCTCAATTTGCAATCCTGCTATGCTGTACTTTGATTCCCTTCCCTATGTTCAGGCCCAGAAATGCCTCCAGAAAGAAGGCAGGGGTGATTATAGAGTACACTTCCCTTGTTTCCCTTTTCTTCACAGGGTCACAATCCTCTGCTTCTTGTTTCTCAGTGTCCTAAAATGGTGTGTCCTATCTTGTCCAGCTTTCTCACTGTTGACGATGGCAGATTAAGTATGGTCCCAGCTACTCCATCATGGCCCAAGCACAATGATAAATTTTAGTTACGCTTCATAAATTTGTACCTTTCTTTTGATGGAACATAGAATTTCAAGTTTGAAAGTTCTGTAAAATTTTTTTAATTTTTTTTATATCTTTTATTTATTTTTGAGAGAGAGAGAACATGCGCAGGGGAAGGGCAGAGAGAGAGGGAGACACAGAATCCAAAGCAGGCTCCAGGCTCTGAATTGTCAGCACAGAGCCCAATGTGGGGCTCAGTCTTCACAAACCGTGAGATCATGACCTGAGCTGAAGTCGGGTGTTTAACCAACTGAGCCACCTAGGTGCCCCTCTGTAAATATTTTAAGTTAAATAAATAAATGTGTTCCATGAATTCTCTAAATATTTTCACTTTTAGCGGACTACATAGTTATTTAGTAACATCTGTCACCAAATGGCCGTAACTGTATTTATTCACCATGTTTGAAGAAGCTTCAAATGGATATCTTCAAAGCTTCTGCATAGGAAATACTGCATAATAATCTGAGCTTTATGCTATACATACACCACCCAGTGCTCATCCCAGCAAGTGCCCTCCTCAGTGCCCATCACCCATTTCCCCCACCCCTCCAACTCCCCACCCCCATCAACCCTCAGTTCTCTGTATTTAAGAGTCTCTTATGGTTTGCCCCCCTCTCTGTTTGTAACTTATTTTTCTTTCCCTTCCTGTATGGTCTTCTGTTAAGTTTCTCAAATTCCATGTATGAGTGAAAACACATGATATCTGTCTTTCTCTGACTGACTTATTTCACTTAGCATAATACCCTCCTATTCCATCCACGTTGTTGCAAATGGCAAGACTTCATCCTTTGTCATCACTAAGTAGTATTCCATTGTATATACCAAATCTTCTTTATCCACTCATTAGTTGAAGGACATTTGGAGTCTTTCCATCCTTTGGCTATTGTTGATAGTGCTGCTGTAAACATTGGGGTACATGTGTCCCTACAAATCAGCACTCCTGTATCCTTTGAGTAAATTCCTAGTATTGCTGGGTCATACGGTAATTCTTTTCAATTTTTTGAGGAGCCTCCACAATGTTTTTTAGAGTGGCTGCACCAGTTTACATTCTCACCAATAGTGCAAGAGGGCTCCCCCTTCTCCACATCCTTGCCAACATTTGTTGTTGCCTGAAGTGTTAATTTTAGCCACTCTGACTGGTGTGAGGTGGCATCTCAATGTGGTTTTAATTTGTATTTCCCTGATGATGAGCAATGTTGAGCATCTTTTCATTTGTCTGTTTGCTATCTGCGTGTTTACCTTTGGGAAAGTGTCTATTCATGTCCTTTGCCCATTTCTTCACTGGCTTTTGGTAAGTTCTTTATAGATTTTGGATACTAACCCTTTATTTGATATGTCATTTGCAAATATCTTCTCCCATTTATCAGTTGCCTTTTAGTTTTGTTGATTGTTTCCTTTGCTGTGCATAGGCTTTTTATCTTGATGAGGTCCCAGTAGATCATTTTTGCTTTTGTTTCCCTTGCCTTTGGAGACATGTCAAGTCAGAAGCTTCTGTGGCCAAGGTCAAAGAGGTTGCTACCTGTTTTCTCCTGTAGGGTTTTGATGGTTTCCTGTCTAACATTTAGGTCTTTCATCCACATTGAGTTTATTTTTATGTATGGTATAAGAAAGTGGTCCAGATTCATTCTTGTGCCTATTGCTATCCAGTTCTCCCAGCACCATTTGCTAAAGACAAAAAATTGTCTTTTTTCCATTGGATACTCTTTCCTGCTTTGTTGAAGAGTAGTTGGCCATATAATTAATTTTGGGTCCATTTCTGGGCTCTCTATTCTATTCCATTGCCTATGTGTCTATTTTTGTGCCAATACCATATTGTCTTGATGATTACAGCTTTGTAATAGAGGCTAAAGTCCCAGATTGTGATGCCTCCAGCTTTGGTTTTCCTTTTCAACATTACTTTGGCTATTTGGGATCTTTTGTGGTTCCATACAAATTTTAGAAGTGTTGCCTCTAGCTCTATGAAGAATGCTAGTGCTATTTTGATTGGGATTGCATTGAATGTGCAGATTGCTTTGGGTGGTATCAACATTTTAACAATATTTCTTCCTCCAACCCATGAGCATGGGATCTTTTTCCATTTCTTTGTGTCTTCTTCAATTTCCTTCATAAGCTTTCTATAGTTTTCAGTGTACAGATCTTTTACTTCTTTAGTTAGGTTTGTTCCTAGGTATTTTATGGTTCTTGGTGGAGCTGTCAATGGGATCAATTCCTTGATAACTCTTTCTGTTGCTTCATTATTGGTGTATAGAAATGCAACCAATTTCTGTACATTGATTTTATATCCTGTGACTTTGCTGAATCCCTATATCTGCTCTAGCAGTTTTTTGGTGGAGTCTTCCAGGTTTTCCATGTAAAGTATCATGTCGCCTGCGAAAAGTGAGAGTTTGACTTCTAATGAAGGACCTTTTGAATGAAGACATGATGCGAAGTACCCTACAAGAAAAGAGTAGCATATTAAGATGTCTAACCAACCCTTGACACCTTTCTGAAAATTGATTTATTTCTTTCCACTATAGTTAAGCCCAAGATTTTGATAGGAATTGCATAGAGAACGAGGACCAACATACTGGGATTTTTAAACAAAGAAGACCGACCTGAGACAGAAGCCCTAGAAAAGCAGAGGCAAACCAACTCAGTGGAGGGTGGAAGGTATGACCACCCATAATGGGAGCAGTTAGAAAGAGCTACAGATTAAAACAATAGGAACCACCAAACAAAACAGCTCTGCTCTCTTCAAAATTATGATTTTCCTCTCATCTGTTACTCTGCATCTGTTCAGGCTATGCTGCAGATGTTTGAAAATTGTATTTCTATATAGTAATGATAGCTATAAAAATAAGACTTGGATTAAAATAACTGTAACTGAATTTTTTGTATGGAAATGTACAGTCACTACCATTCTGAGAATAAAATTATTCAAAACATGTTTTAAGGATAGTTTTGCATGAGAAATTAGCTGTACATCTTCAACCATGCTAAACCAGAGCTTTTTAGATTTTTTTGAGGAGCTCAGAAATTCAGGCAGTAGTGACTTAGTTTCAAATACATAGAAACATGGGGTGCCTGGGTGGCTTAGTCGGTTAAGCGTCCGACTTTCGCTTAGGTCATGATCTCGCGGTTCGTGGGTTCGAGCCCCGCGTCGGGCTCTGTGCTGACTGCCAGCTCAGAGCCTGGAGCCTGTTTCAGTCTGTGACTCCCTCTCTCTGACCCTTCCCTGTTCACGCTGTCTCTCTCTCTCTCTCTCTCCTAGAAATAAATAAAACATAAAACATAAAAAAAAAAAAAAACAAATACATAGAAACAACCTTGAAGGTTGATAGATTAATTGTATTTCCTCAGTTATTCTTATTATTCTCCAAAGTATCAATTCTGTTCTGTTTAGCTACTGGCACGTTCTAGAGGTGTTATTATATTACCAGCTGGCCTCACTTTCAGTTCAGCAGCGGTGATTTCAGGTGGACCCTGATGCTTCCCGGAGTCCTGAGACTCCTACTGCATTCCCCTCTCCTTCCCTTTCCCACTTTCCTCCATGACTATCCACACCCTTTCCTCACACCTCGAATCTCCCACCAGTCTCTTCTGCCATCACATTCTTTGCTGTGAATCTTCCTTCCTACTTCCTGGGGAAGGCGGAAGCAAACAAAACTTGCCTCACTCCTGCTGGCGGGTGATTTACCTGCACTTGTAGCCAGGACCCTCCCCCACCTGCCCCGATCCTGTCCCCTCTGTGCTCTAGATCCCAACCCCTCTCCTTTCTCAAGGACACGTCTCCTCTGAATCTCTGGCAGCACCTGGTTTTTCCTCTCTCCTGCCAGATATTTCCCGGCAGCCTGCACACATGCTGATAGTTCTCTCGCTGTACAGAAAACCAAACCAAACAAGCCAGACCTTTCCTTACCCCTTTCCCCTGCAGCCTCCAGCCTGTCCCTCTCCTTCCCCTTGTGACAGAACTCTGAAAAAATTGTCTGTCCCTGCTCTACTTCCTCTCCTCCTCGTGAACTTCCTCAAATCCCACTTTCATTCCCACCACCACACCACCCGTGCTTGTGTTCGGACTGCCAGCGTCCTCCACATGCGTAAACCGTGTGCTTAATTTTCCGTCCTCACTTCTCATGACCCCTCTGTAGCATCTGACATGATCCTTGAAACACCTTCCTCACTTGGCTTCAGGATGCCCAATTATCCTGATTTTGCATCTCTTTGGCCCTTCCTTCTGTTTGCTTCCCTGCTCAACTCCAGCCTCCTGACATTGGCAGGCTCAGGGCTCAGTCTACCTAGACTTCTCACTTTTCACTCAGTGCCTTGAGATCTCATCCAGGAGCATATTCTACATGCCACTCCTGTACTGATGGTGAATTTATACTTCTAACCTAGACCTTTCTTCTGAACTCCAGACCTAAATATCCCAATATTCACTTCAACACCAGATGGCCGATAAGCATCTCCACGCTTAATGTGTCCAACGCCGATCTCTTCATCTCTTCCCAAAAACCTGTTCCACCCATAATTTTTCTGATGTGAGGTAATGACAACTCGGCTCTTCTAGTTGCTTGAGAGAAAATTCTTGAAGTCATTCTTCGTTCATCTCTTTCTTTACCATACAGCACATCCAGTTGGCTGGTGGCTCTACTTTAAACTCTTTCAAGGAATCTGACCTCTTCTCACCATGTCCTCTGTTGCCATCCTGGATTATTTGCAACAGCCTCTCAACTGACTTCTCTGCTGGGTTCTTGCTCCCAATAGGAGCCAGACTCAGTTGAATCATGTCACTCCTGTACTGAAGCCTCCTTAGGGACTCTGTCTCACTCATAGTAAAAGCCACGTTCTGTACAATAGCCTACAACACCAAGAAGGATCTGGCTCCTTGTTCCATCTCAGACTTTATCCAAGAGAGACGTTGCTCACTGACCCAACCACGCTGGCCACCTCGCTATGCCAGGCATGCCTCTGCCTCCGGGCGGTTGCAGCCGGCCCTCTGCCAGGCCCCTCTGCCTGAAGTGCTCTCTCCCTATGGGTCCCCGGGGCTCCTTCATCTCCTGCAGGGCTGCACTCCTCTATCGTATCCTTTTAGTGAGGCTCTTCCTAACTCGCACATTTAAAAAAAAATTTTTTTTTATTATGTTTTTTATTTTGAGAGAGACAGAGAGAGACAGTGTGTGAGCTGCGGAGGAGCAGAGAGAGAGGGAGACACAGAATCCGAAGCAGGCTCCAGGCTCTGAGCTGTCAGCATAGAGCCCAACACGGGGCTTAAACTCACAAACCATATCGACCTGAGCCAAAGTCGGCCACTTAACCAACTGAGCCACCCAGGTACCCCTGACTTGCACATTTTTTTTAAAAAGTTCATTGATTTAGTTTGAAACAGTGAGAGAGAGCACTAGTGGGGGAGGGGCAGAGAGAGAGGGAGAGAGAGAATCTCAAGCAGGCTCCACGCTGCCAGCACAGAGCCCATCGTGGGGCTTGAACTCACGAACTGTGAGATCATGACCTGAGCTGAAACCAGGAGTCGGATGCTTAACTGACTGAGCCCCCTAGGTGCCCCCGCCTCACACACTGTTAAACTGTAAACTCCCCCTGCCCCCATCACCTCTCCTCTCTTTCCTGCTTCATCCTCCCCACGACCCTTCCACCCCCTGAAATATCGTCATGTCTGTAAGCTGTTTTGTTTACTTGCCAGGAGAGACTCTCCATAAAGGTCGGGAGGGATATTTTCTGTGTTCCTCCCTGCCCTCATCCCAGTTTCCCGGAATGGATGGATGAATTAGAAGGTTGCAGAGGAACTGATGTGAGTGTGTGGGTTCTGACACAGGCTGCCTTCCACAAACCAGCACCTCTGACTCCAGCTTTTTTAGGGAAAATCACTTAATCTTTATGACACTGTAATTTTTATATTTTCTAGTGAGTAACTATTTGTCGAGCACTTGCCACATGGCCTGCCACGTGCTAAGAGCTCTCTGTTAAATAAGCAAAAAATACTTTATCAAGCATTTTGTGACTTAAAAAAACATTGGCGGAATGCGAGGCAAGGCAGATAAACGTCACGAGATTCAGTTCTGTAAATCTTAGTTCTGTAACGAGGCCTTAGTTCTGTAACGAGAGTGGCTTTGTTAATTACAGAAGTAGAATAGAGTTTCATGGCTTCAAGAGAAAAAAAAGAGTAATCGTCAAATGCCCTCTATTCTGAAAAAACCCAAACTACTAGCCAGTGTACTGAGCGGGACTGTAGATGCAGAGAGATTGATGGAATAAACTCTAAAGAATTGCTTTTGACCTTAAGTCCATAAAACACATGGCTGTTGTCTTAGCTCAGGTTCCATTATAAAACTCCGTACCCTGGGGGACTTACCAGGAACAGAAATTCACCCCCGATCATTTTGGAAGCTGGGAGCCTGAGATCCAGGTGCCTGCGAATGTATCGGGTTCTGGTGAGAGCCTTCTTCCGGGCTGCACACCCCATCTTCTTGTCACCCCCTCACAGGGCAGGAGAAAGCAAGCTCTCTGGCTTCTTATAAGGGCATTAATCCCATCCACAAGGGGAATCCACCCCATGACCTAGTTACTCCCAAAGGCCTCACCTCGAATACTGTCACACGGGGATTAGGCGGGCAGCATATGAGTTTATTCCGTGTCTGCCTCTGCCCCCGCCCGGTTTGCTCTCCGGAGAGATGGAGTGAGAGAACGGACACAGGTGCTGCCGAGGGCGACATGAACTTAGGTTTGGGCAAGAGTCGAAATCCTGAACACGTAGGCGCCCCTCTGCAGACATTAGGAGCCGGATCTCGGACGTCAGGGGGGACACTGGAGGATGCAGCTGTGGGCAAAATGGTTCAAGATGAATGTCCAGTCAGAGAGGGGCGTGGGAGAGCCCGGGCCCTCCTGAGCCACCCCGTGACCTGGTGTCCCTGCATCCCTAGTCCGCCTGTTTTAGAGGCCTCACTTTATTACTTTTTTTGATGTTTATTTATTTTTGAAAGAGAGAAAGAACGTGAGTAGGGGTGGGGCAGAGAGAGAGACAGACACAGAATCTGAAACAGGCTCCAGGCTCTGGGCTGTCAGCACAGACCCCAACTTAGGGCTTGAATTCACCAACCATGAGATCATGACATGAGCCAAAGTCAAAGCCTTAACAGACTGAGCCACCCAGCTGCCCATGGAGGCCTCACTTTAAATAAGAAAGATCAGCAGACAGCTGAAGAAAGTTTCTAAAGGGAGAAACAGACAAAACTGGTTGGCAAAGCAAATGGGTAAAAGGAACTCAGGAAAAAACATGGGCACTCAGAGCAGAAAGATGTTTTGTGTGTGTATAGGCATATAGCTATGTCTTCAGTATCTATGAATCTGCTAACCTCAGAAGAGAGAGGTATGCCATGTGCTCTACTGTGTGGGATTAAAGTGGCTCCATCACTTCCTAGCTGTGTGATGCTGGGCAAGTTACTTAACCTCTCTGTGCCTCCATTACCTCATCTTAAAAAGAGGATTCATGTTGCTACTCCGAGAACAAAAGCAATCCTCTTGGAAACTGTGAATAGTATGGCAGAATTTTTCTTTTAAATCCAATAGAAGGTTTAAAGTGAAAAGTTGAACACTCTCTGTGAAAGATCAAAAAGACAAAGAAATGGAAAATAGAAATAATGAGAAGAAAGAGACGATAATCCTGAGCAGTCCAACAGTCAGAGCTGTAGAGACAGATGGGGGGGGGGGGAGGGAGAGAGAGGGAAAGACAGGGAGAGAGAGAGGGAGAGAGAGAGAAGGAGAGAGAGGGACGGAGAGAGTCAGAGGGAGAGGGGAAGAGAAGGAAAAAGAGGGGGAGAGGGAGAGAGAGAGGGAGAGAGAGGAAGGGAGGGAGAGAAGGGAAAGAGAGGGAGAGAGGGACCTGGGAACAGAGCAGAAATTCTGAGAGTAATGACCAAGGCTTTTCTAGAAGCGAAGGACGCAGCTCAGATGGGAAGGGCCTACTTGGCTGGCGCAGTGGACGAGAAGAGAGGCCTGGCGCGCATGCGTCACTGTGCAGGTGCAGCGCGCAGGATGCAGGAGGCCTCTGGAGGCGGGCGAGCGGGTCACCTGCGAAGGATGGGAACCTGGGTGGCAAAGAGATAGCTGAGTTCTCAGGAAAGGGGACTCATTCAGAGAAGGCCACCCTGCTTCCAGGACGTGGACGTTGTTTGACTTAGATATATTTGTCACTTTGAAAAAGTAGTTCTGGTGTGTTCGGCAGAGTGGGGGCTCCCGTCTCTCGCGAGTGAGTCTCAAAATCTCCTCTCTGCCGCTGTCCGGGAGCATCTCGTTCTTTCATCCTCCAAGAGTGGGAAAGAGGATGAAATTTACCTTTTCCTGTTTCTCCTCCTCCTCTTCCCTCCCCTTGTTTCCCTTCCCTTCTCCCTTTGATTCTTCCTCCTTTCCGTACTTCACCCTCTGAGCCTTCACACCCTCGCTAGGTCTATTTCTGTCTCTTCTCCCTTTCTCTTTCTCTCCACAGAAGTCTGTGTTTGTCTAATAATTGGCAGGAGAGGGTTTTTTTTTTTTTTTTTTTTGCTTTTGCTTTTTGCTTTTTAAGTGATGAATAGTTGGCGTTAGATCAAAGACAAGCCCTGTGGTTTTCTGGCCGCCCCAGAAGGGCGGTGCGGCTGGCAGCCAGCCCGGCTGCCTGGTGATAGGCATGTGGAAGAGATACCAAGCTCACAGGTCACCGTGTGTGTGTGTGTGTGTGTGTGTGTGTGTGTGTGTGTGTTCATGTACGTGTGTCTTTCAGGCCAACAGCAGGCTGAAGCAGATTGAGAAGGAATATACTCAGAAGCTCGCCAAATCTTCACAGGTAAGAATGCTGAAAGGAAAAAAAACCTGAAACAAACAACAAAAGAAACCTACACATAAGAGCATTTGTACCTTAGAGTTGCACTTCATCCCCTTCCGTGTTTTTATGGGTTCGTATCCTATTTTTGATGCGTGTATGGATCAATAACACATGCTCTTCATATTTGGGTCTTATTAAAAGACTTTTAAGTTAGGCATATCGAACCATTTGAACTAACACACACACACACACACACACACACACACACACACACACACAGTCAGATGTTGTAAAACCAGCCTGTGTGCTTGAACAAGCCCAGGCTGCAACGTATTTCACAAGGGCGGGAAATACACACCTACATTTGTGATGTAAGCACTTTGATACCATCTGTACTTTTTTTGCAATATTCCATCAGTTGCACCTAAAGACTGCTTAACAACAAAATTCAAGATGAGAAATGCTCTGGGTTAAATTAGCTACTCGACCGTTGACTCCTTTGGGGGAAAAGAAGAATCACAAGTCCCTACATTCCTATCTTGCTTCATGCTGTTGCTACGGTCGTTTTCGGACAAGGCCAATAACTGAATGCTTGTCTCAACTCGACCTATGACGCTTAAAATCATTTTTCTGCATCAGTTGTTACAATAATATCCTATAGTATCATTTAGGGAATCCCGAGCATTCCTTAGTTTTATGAGTAATTCTAGAATAAAAAGTGCTGATTTTCATGCATTGGTGGATAGGTTAAGCCATTCACTTTTGTGGGCATCGTATCTAATGATTTTCAAAATCAGATTTTCATAGTATGTTTGCATCTACGCAGTGATGTGTGGCCATGAACTGAAATTTATGTACCATTTTATAAGTTACCACACAGTGGTGGTAAGAGCAACACAATGACAAAAACTGGTAAATAAAATCAGAAATTTTACACAGGGCACTGACCATTTTGACACAGTGTTCATTCATGTTCGTCCACGATAACTCTGGGGTTAGGAACCACTACTGGCTCCATTTTCCCAGTTGAGGAGACTCGGACTCGGAGATGTGAGGTCACAGGACTCAGCAAGTGACTAAGCCAGGACCCCGCCCACATCTGACTTGGGAGGAGAAGCTCAGAGCCTGACGCCATCAGCCTGGCTCAGTCCCTCCCATTTTTAAATATAGCAGAACCCTGGTGATAGCTATCGTGAAATTCTTAGATTATACAGTTATTTCTAAAAGGTGCATATGTCATGTAATATACATCCCATTTGGAAAGCAGAATGTCTTTGTCTAAGTGAAGACTTATATGTGTTTATTTAAAAGATGAGGAGTATTGTTTCTCATTGCCATGTAGTATTCCATGGTATAGATAAACCACATCTTCTTGATCCATTCATCTGTTGATGGACACTTAGGCTCTTTCCATGTTTTTGCTATTGTGGAGAGTGCTGCTATGAAATCTGGCCATGTGTAGCAACATGGATGGACCTTGAGGGTGTTATGCTGAGCGAAATAAGTCAGGCAGAGAAGGACAAATATCATGTTTGCACGTATAGGAGGATTAGGAGGAACTTGACAGAGGAACGAGGGGGAGAAGAAGGGGGGAAATGGTGGCGGAAAGGGAGAGAGGCAAACCATGAGAGACTCTTGAATGCTGACAAAAACTGAGGACTGATGGATGTGGGGGGGAGGGGGGATGGCATGGAGGAGGACACTTGTGGGGATGAGCACTGAGTGTTATGTGGAAACTAATTTGACAATAAACTATTTGTAAAAAAAAAAAAAATTAAAGATGAGGAGTATGTCTTGATTGCCATTATTCCAGATCCTTCTTGAAGAAGAAACATGAGGAAATATCGTTTTGTAATCACTGAGAAAGATTCTTTTTTTTTTCTTTAAATATTTTTTGGGGGGAGGGGCGAGAGAGAGGGAGACTGAGGATCCTAAGTGGGCTCTGTTCTGACAGCAGACAGCCCAACGCGGGGCTTGAGTTCACGAACTATGAGATCATGATATGAACCAAAGTTGGATGCTTAACCAACTGAGCCACCCAGGCACCCCACTGAAAAAGATTCTTCTAATCAGAGAAACATTATTACTACAATAGTTAAAGTTTGGACTAAAACATGAAAAATCCTCAAGTGCCATGCCTTCAAGTCCTGTTAATTTTGCTTTACGTTAAATGGGGGAGGCAGACCGAAAGTGAGATGTAAGATAGCTACTAAAAATACTTAAATAATGAGAGTGTAAATGGGAGTATTTATCTCAAGGAATGTATGAGGAAGCCTGATTAGTTCATATTAAAGCAAATTAAACATAAGTTAGTGTGGAAGAAAACCTAAGCTTTGGAATCCGTCAGAACCAAATTTGAATACCAGCCCTACTACTTACAGGACCTTGAGTGAGTTACCTGCACTCTCTGGAATTCAGTTTCCTCATTTGTAAAATGAGGGAATAGTACTTACCTCATAGGATAGTTATAAGTATTAAGTAATGTAATGCAAAAAAAGTGCTTAGTACAGAGTGCTTAGTACACAGTAAAGCATTGAATAACTGTTAACTCCTATGGCAGCAGTATTAAGATTGGAACAGAGAAAAGAAAGGAGGAAACAAAGAATAAAAAGGATAGGGAAGCAATAAGACATTTTTAATTTACTTTTGGGTGTTCAAGAATTGACAAAATCTCCCTGCAAAATTTGGAGAGGGAGGGAGTTGCTACCTATTTCCCCAAGTAAAGGTACAAAGAAGCAGCAGGGGGAGGAGGGGGCTAAAAACCCAACTAATAAAGCTATCCTGTCCCATAGCCATTATTTCATACATCAGAGAGCAGTGCAACACCAAAAAAGAACAAAATCTTTGAAAGAGTGTAATAACATAATAAAAGACAGTCCATCCTCCTCATAAAAGGTAGGATGACAACCTTACATTGATAATGTTTTGTTGCCCCACCTCTAAATACACATAAATATTTATATGTCTATAAATGTATGTGAATATTTGTATCTGTGTACTGGCATTTGAGAAACATTGGTCTATAATCCAGTCAGTTGAAGGAAACAGATTATTTGAAAATGAACATTGCAAACAAAACCAGAGATTGACTTTTTCTGTTTTCCGGTGTTAGTTTTCTGGCCTCTCTAACTCGTATCTAAGATGAGAATTGCAGGACCACCTGGGTGGCTCAGTCGTTAAGCGCCCGACTTCGGCTCAGGTCGTGGGTTCAAGCCCAGCATCAGCTCTGTGCTGACAGCTAGCTCAGAGCCTGGAGCCTGTCTTTGGATTCTGTATCTCTCTCTCTCTCTGACCCTCCCCTGCTCGTGCTGTCTCTCTCTCAAAAATAAATAAAAAACATTAAAAAAAATGTTTTAAATAAGATGAGAATTCCAGAAGCAAACTTTGCTTAACTGTTCATCAGATATTTAAAAACTCCCTTTCTGAAAAAAAACAAACTTTTTTTAAGTGATATGATGAATACATTCATAACGAATGCATTGATACCCAGGAGATCATCAGGTCACATTGGAAAGTACTTTAAATATTTTCCCCCTGTACAAGAAGCTACTTAATCTGTGAGAGTTTATCGAGTTCTTAGGATCTAATGGACCATGGACCCTAAACCCTTGACATACCCAGGAATGTGCCCCTTCTGGGATTCCCAATGTTCACCATGATGGCAATGTTTGCCTCATCTCTGGGCACACTCCCAAATGGAATCTCCATCAGAATCACATACTTGTTCTTTTTGCCTTAATATTACATATTAGCCTTGCCTTTTCAATATTAGCACAGTTGTCCCCACTCAAGTGACTCGCCTGGTGGCCATTTTTCCAAGAGAGAGAGTGTGCGCGCGCCATTTTGCAAGAAGGAAGGGAGTTTTAGACGAGTCTAGAGCTGGAATACCAGTGGAGCCTGCCCATTGCAAAGGGCCTGGCTCTCCCCAGTGCTCTCACCTGCTCACATGTACCTGTCATGGATTATGCCTCGTCATAGTCCACATGTCCCACATGCCCCCAGCCTTCATGTCATGCCCCAGAAAAGCAACCCAGAATGCCAAAGGTGCCGAGGAGCCCCTTTCACTTGTTTTATGAAGCTCTTCAGTGTTCACCACATCTTCCCAAGGAGGCCCCGTCTGTTGTATTTTAAAGAAGAATTTTATAAAAATCTCAAACTATACTACAATCTGAAAAACATCAGAGTGAGTTAAAGATGAAATCTTAACCTCTATTCAGAATCCTATTTTTAATACTTAAAGAACACCACTAACGTTTTTGCCACATGTTAAGTACTTAGCAGTAATTTAACTGTTTCAGCTTTTTTGAGTTAGGTTGCTTACAGCAGCAGCCTGAAATGGCTCTCCTTTTGCTTCCCAAAATATTAACTTTTAATATCACATGGAAATGTTAGAATCCACGTCTTTCTCTGAAGCTACAGGGTAAACATTCCATTGAGTGGCGACATTGCATTTTATGGTTTTTAATTATGATTCAGTCAAAACTAGTGGGGTTCATGATTGCATAGATTAGTTCTGATTTTTCTCAGAAACTTCTTACAGTATTATTCAATGAAAAAGTGAGATTATCTCAATATAATTTACCAGGTAATTATTTTTTTTTTTTTTACTGTGATTATAGTTCCACCACTTAAATATTAAGTGCTGGTTATGTGCACTGAGCTAAGGTGAATGTAGTCTATTGCCTTTTACTGTATGTCTACTACCAAGTGAGTTTTGTTCTTTACCTGAAGGATATTAATCTAGTTAGTATTATTTCTCAATCTTAAATCATAATTCTGGTTTTAAAAATTGTCCACATTTTGGCCACCTCCCCATATCTATCTTGTCTGTTACATCTGTCAACCGACTTATCTACTCATCTACCTAACATGTTTCACCTGAAGGGTTTTGACATTCTCCCTAGATCATCTTCATAAGGTTTTAAAATAACTTTCCCAAGATAATCGCATTACTTCCCGCCAAGGAATCTCATTATTCCCCCAAAGAATGCAAGGTTTCCTTTTCCACACAAAAGCAAGCACGCTCTCCTCAGAACATCCTGGACTTTGCTCATAGTTCCTTCCAAAGTCTGCACTTATTTCTTTTTTATATGCTCCTGTCATTAAGCTTCTGAAAATGAGAGACCCTTGTTTCATGCCCTTGCGGTCATTTGAAGACCTCTCAAATATTTTTGTCTTTAGTCTCAGTCAAAAAGCTAATCTAATCATACTGTTTTTTAAAGAAACAAAGTTATTTTGCACTTTAGAAACATATTACATGATTGTGGTAGTGGATATATGAATCTACACATGTGATAGGGCTGCATAGCATCAAACGTATACACTTGCACACACAGATACATACACGCACCTTACACACATACACACACATACATTGAACACACACAGTGAACACATGATAGAATTAGGCTTACTACTTCTACCAAGTTGTAGTTTACTGAACTTGAAACACTCCAATAGTCATTGAAAGAGTGAGTTATTTTTACTATTTGGCTCCATGCTCTTATAAAATATCAATCTTAAGTTTCATGTTGGGCCAAGGAAATTTGGCTCTTTCTTATCTCTGGCTCCTCTTGTTCTGTGACTGCAAGTGAGTTGATTATTCTGTGCCTCAGTTTTTGACATTCACTATAAGAATTTAACCTTCCCTGTTTCATAGAAGCGCTATGAGACTTAATTGAATTGATGCCAGCGTGGGAACAACATTTAATCAAAATTCAGAAAACAGATGAAAAACATCTTTATTCTCAGCAAATGAATTCCTGCACTCATAGCAGAAGGTTCAAGTTTGTATTTAAAAATATTAACATACTGCTATGATGTATCTTGCCATGTATTTCCCAATGGTCTTTACATTTGATTATTGACAAATTCTAAATGTTAAACTTCGTTACAGTGAGTTTGCTCACTCTAAAACAGAAGATACTCCATATTTTATTGTAAATATGCTATTATTTATGTCCATAATAACAACTGACATTTCTCTAGGACTTGGCTTCTGGGAGACTCCAGACAGTTTCTATCTATTGCCTTATAATGCTGTGCTCTACTTTTGTCATCAAGTATTAGGTGGAAAAACTGAATCTCAAAGAAGGTGACTAACCTGTCCAGTGTATCTCACCAACCATCCTTGCTCGCATAGAACCAATAACCTTCTATTCTAAGCTGGGACTCAACTTTTCCCTTTTTTTAAATGAGAAGAAACAACTATTTCCTGCTTTTAAAAAGTCATCACTATTGAATTCGGTAGGAAATAGATACATCCAAACCCAAGGAAGCACTAGTGATATTCACAGTTAGCTCATCGAGAAAGGTCCCTCATCAGATGATTACTTGGGAGAACTTGGAGGGGACCCATTTGTAGAGAGAACCAGTTATCCAATGAGGAGAATAAACTTTCTGAATAAAGTTTCATGGATACCTATAGGTTAGGGAAAAGGCAACTTACTTCAAACTATGTCATAATAAGGTTATCTTTCATACCAAAACCTTGTTAAAAAGAAAAACAAAGGCTACTTAGAAGAACCAATTACTACGGCAATTGATCTGACTGTGTGGTTCAAGTTCTGCCTGTCTTTTTGGTTGGATGTCATCTTCAGCAATGTGACATTTTAACCACTTTCTGTGTCTCCGTTTCTCCATTTATAAAGGATGGGTGACGATAATGTTTGTAAATGACATAGGAATTTAAGGCACTTAGCACAATGCACAAACATTAGTGAGCACTCAAAACCTGTTGTGTAGAACTGGGAAACTCTAAAGAATGAGGTCCGTTCATTATTTTCTTTGGTTATTACAGTTCCAAGTATTAGGAAAGGCAAAATAGCTTTTTATTTTTTTCATTCTAATAAGTCTGTTTCTCAGTGAAATAAAATCTGACACTTTTCATATTTTTGAGATCACAGATGTTCTTTCTTCTGATGAGTAAATATTGTGGAATGTTATAGTGGAAATGTCTTCCAAATATAATTGGTTCAGCAGTTGTTCACCATTCACAGTTTTATTATAGTCTTTTATTGTGTGGAATTTCATGCATTATAGTGTGCGATATGTTAATTGAAAATATTTAGTTTGTGGATTAGAGTTTTGCCAAATCCGCTCTTTTGTTAAGCATAAATACATATAAAATAGATGCCTCTCACTGAAGAATTTGAAGTTTTCGCATGCTGTTTTCATTTTAGATCATAGCAGAACTTCAGACGACCATTTCCTCTCTGAAAGAGGAGAACAGCCGGCTGCAGCTTGCTGCGGAAAGACGGCTCCAGGACGTTATACAGAAGTTTGAAGATGAGAAGAAGCAGCTGATTAGAGATAATGACCGAGCAATCAAGGTAATCTGAAGACTTCAGTAACCAGTGGTACCAGCTGCTTTAATGTAATTAAAAGGAGGTCTGAAATCCCAGCAGTGGGCAGATGAATGCAGGTATCTGGCCCGTTCACACAGCCTGCAGTAATTCCATTCACTGGACCCTACCTTTGATGTATCCAGTGACTCAGGCCGACTTCCCTCTAAGAGATCACATGGCTGCATAAAAAGTCATTTTTGGCAAGCCCCGTCCATTCACATTGAACAAATATTTGAAAAATACCCTGTCCTTTCTCTTGAGAACCACTTTGGAACTGTCTCCTGATATTAGGAAGATGGTTTTAGCCCAGTACTGCTGGCTAATAAATTCAGAAGTCAGCTTCCAATTTACATTCTATTCTTTGCCCACATCCTTTCATTATGCATTCACATAATGAGAAATAACCTGTTTGAGGTCTGGAACACCAGCCATTTGATGTGCTTCGACATAGTACAGGGTAGATGCGTTGCTGCTGAGAACCGAGGCTGTTTCCAAATGGCTTCAGAGAATCACGCCTTTAATAGCAACAGAAAATTCCCTGGACCCTGATTCTTTAGGTGATAGGCAGTTAGATCTCAAAGTAGTTTTTTTTTTTTCCCTTGGCTTCATAGCAGCGAATATTATTGTAAGTGTCTACATCATGCTGTGCTTAATCTGTGAGGATAAGCATCTGGAAACCTTTATAAATAAGATTTAAAAGAGAACAAAAAATTTTTTTCTAAGAATTTCCAGCAAAAGATTATTTTTCAGTGATTTTACTTTGTTATAACAATGCTTAAAGCATGTCGAGTAATCATACAAAGCAAGGAAAAATAAAAGAAACATTTGGGATTTATCGCTGCCCTTTTCTGCATAACCCCTCTGTCTTTCTTTTCTATAGCCTATTGTGGGCAATCGGTAAATTATGGAAAAGTTAGTGTTAATGTAAGTTGCTTTTTAAAATTTAGTCTTTAAGCCTGGATAACACTGAATGGAATTTTAAAAAAAACAAACCCTTCACATATGGACAAAATCTTGGAGGCTATTACATCCAGCCTCCTCACTTTAGAGGTGAAGACTTATTTTATTTTGTTCTTAATGAGATTTCCCCTCTATATTGTCATCAGTGAGCTTTTTTTCCCCTCCATGTGACAGGAGACAAAAAAGTTTTCTTTTTTTATATTCTGGTAATTGAAAAAAATCTTTGAAGCTCTTCTCATTTATAAATGCATAGGAGATACTCATTGATCTGCATGACTGTTTCACTTTCGAGTTGAATACTTTGTTTAAACTCTTTTAGTTGTATAAAAATTTCATTTTTTAAGTTTATTTATGTATTTTGGGAGGGAGAGAGAACGAATGTGCACACATGAGCAGGTGAGGGGCAGAGAGAGAGGTGGGGAGACAGAGAGAATCCCAAGCAGGCTCTGTGCCGTCAGCCCAGAGCCCGACACAGGGCTCAATCTCAGGAACTGTGAGATCATGACCTCTTAGCCAAAATCAAGAGTCAGACACTTAATTGACTGAGCCACCCAGACTGCCCTACGAATTTCATTTTAAGTGAATTTCTTTTCAACTTGATGTCCAAATACCATATGGTAGCTAAGTTCCAAATTTTAAATAAATAGTTGAATCCAAATGTACACAGAAAGGGAAAATATAAATTTACTCCATAACAGCATAGTTTCTAGTACTGTTTCTTAAGATTAAAAAAAAAAAAATCTTGAAAGCAGTATCATTAGTACAACTGCCTATTTTTAAGTATGTTTGCAGTTTTAATCCATTTACCTGTCAAAATGGAAAAACATTGTGATCCTAATTGCCAAAAAAGTGTCAGTTCTTAAAGACTGAAATCAAAAGATGGTAGCATATAAGTACACACATCATATTATATTAAATTATATATCATGTGATATTAATTACCTCCAGAACACAGGTACCTGAAAATAACTAAAATTATAATGTAGATAAGCTACAGTTCACTTTTGATTGACTCAATTAGATTATGTGTAAAATGAGTGACATTTGTGGGTTTGTTTTACTAACCTACTTAAGATAAATAATTCATTAGCACTCCTTGCCTTACTTTTTTTTTTCCAGACTATGTCACAAAAAAATAAAAGGAATAATAGCTAATACTTACTTAACATGTACTATGTACCAGGCATTCTGCCAGACATTTTTATTCATCACCAGTACCATTATCTCATGTAAGCCTTATAGTAATCTTTATAAGGAAGGTATTTCTCTCTTTTTTAATTTTTTGAAATTTATTTATATTTGAGAGAGAGACAGAGTGTGAGTGGGACAGAAAGAGGGGGAGACACAGAATCAGAAGCAGACTCTAGGCTCTGAGCTGTCAGCACAGAGCCCAACACGGGGCTTGAACTCACAAACCGTGAGATCATGACCTGAGGTGAAGTCGGACGCTTGACCAACTAAGTCACCCAGGAGCCCCTATAAGGAAGATATTTCTAACATACCCATCTTACAAGTGCAAAAACTGAGGCTCTGAGGTTATGTAACCAGCCCAAGTTCATACTACTAGGCAGATGTCACAGCCAGGTTCAAGTCACAATCTTCCTGACTTGAAAGGCCTAGCCATGAACGATTATACATGCCCCAGTCTCTGCATTCTGTCCATGAAAGCCAGTCATTAGCCAAGTGCACAATGACCCCAGGTAGCTTCAATTTTCTGTCTGCCTGAATAGTATTAGCACTTCTGAAGCAGTTGTTTGATTCGGACACTCTAATTTTAGTTGAGTCTTTTATACCTGTAGATCCACAGATAGATACGAATACTCACAGAGAGGCACAGTCACCATGAAGCTTATATTTGGTTTTCTGAAAACAAATGTATTTGTCTGCATGTATATTAAAACAAACTAATGTGCACCTAATATTTTGTGATACTAAATATTACTGTTGAAAGATTAGAATCAGAGAGTGCTGTATAAGGAGTGAGCACCCTAAGTATGAAATGTACTGCAGCCCACTTCCCGGGTTGGGAATGAGCTGAGCTCTCAAGCTGGTGGGCAGGGATGAGGATGGAGAGAAAATCTGGTTCTCACCCTCCCAGAGCTGGCCAGAATGTCTCTGTGGAGCAATAGACCTTTTATTAAAGTGATTCCTTGGAGAAAAGTTGGGGTATAAAGTAGTCTACTAAAATCCACTTATAAAGGCCACCAGAGTGGTATAGTATAACCTGATTAAGTACTTCTGGAGAATAATTTGGCAATACCCATCATTATTAAATTGCCTGAGAGACATGCCCAACTTTTGACCCATTTCCAGAAACTGCCCTAAAGTGGAAGTTAAAAGGTCACAGTGAACTTTAGCTCTCCAAAAAGGTGTTCATTCTAGTATTCATTCATTCATTTATCCAATAACTATTTATCAAGGTCCTGTTACATGCTAGGCACCCACAATACTAGCATTTCCTATTTCCATTCAGTATTTTTTTTGCCGTAGTACATGAACTAAAAACTATGCAATATTGAAAACAGAGTTGGAGAAGCACATTTAGGGATATTGAAAATGTTTACAAGATAGTTTTCAATGGAAATGTGGTTTACAGGGTGCCTGGGTGGTTCAGTCAGTTAAGTATCTGACTCTTGATCTTGGCTCAGGTTAGGATCTCACAGTTGGTGAGATTGAGTCCAACATTGGGCCCTGTGCTGACAGCACAGAGCCTGCTTCGGATTCTCCCACTCCCTCTCCATGCCCTTTCCTCCCCTTGCCTCTCAAAATAAATTAATTAATTTTAAAAAAAAGAAATAACCATCATAGCATTAAGGTAAGCATGATTTCAGGTATCCTACATATAAGGAAAAAATGAAAAGGAAAGCCAAATAGAGTCACAAAATGAGATAATACTACAGATTCTGTATTTCTGTTTGGTTTAGAAAGATCTCTTAAGTTAATTTTACTTCAGTTCAACAGATGAAAGGAACTAGAGTCAAAAGAAGGAGTTGTTGGACTTCTGGACAGAATTTGATATTGGGTTGAAAAATGAGTACATTAGTACATTCAGACTTCCTCCTATAACCCCTCCTTTCTGCCTTCTCTCAGGGTGCTGGTATTATTTTTACACTGTCCAGTTTGTGATATTCACAATTTGTCCATAACCATAGTCTCTAGTTTAATACTCATGCTGTCCTTAAATAGATGTGGTGCATAACCACTAGACCTTTTACCACAATGACTCCGTTTCTCAAGTTTGAAACTTTGATTTGGTTCTTAAGTGGCTAGAATTCATGGCCAAGTCATTTTTGCAAGACTCATGGTACTATCATCTCTGAATTGTTCATGTTTAAGAATGTCTGCCAATTAACCTTTATGTTTGAATGACACGTTAAATGGGCACCATGTTCTTGTTCATATGTTTTTCCACGGAGACAATGACCATTGCTCACCTAGCATTTAATGTCGCTGTGAAGAAGGCTGGGCAGACCAGGTTTTGCCTCATGTAAATGATTTTCTTTTTTTGAGAGATTCCTGAAGAAGTCTCTCTTCATTTTTGTTGTTTGATAGATTAACCAGAATAAATTCAGTTATTAACCAGAATACCTCTACCTGTTAAATATTCAATATATGTTTCAGAAGCCTAGTGGCTCTCCCCTCTCTGGAAATAAAATTTATTTGTGGCGTCTGCATTTTCTCTAACCTGAGTGAAGGGAAAAGAAGAGCAGGGAGATGTGTGTGTAGTCTGGTTGGGGTTCATACTACCTAAATGGGAGAAGGCATTTGATGTCCCTGTGGGATTTGAATTCTCTCAGTTTGGACTGTGAGAAAAGGAGATGGACAGAGGGAAAAATGGGTAAATATCAAGGCTCTCTCTCTCCCAGAAAAGTGAAGGGGTCAGGACTTCAGGGATCCACACCAAACTGGGATAATTCAAACCCCAGAGTGACATCAGATGCCCTCTCCTATTTAGGTATCTTTTTTTCCTCCAGATTTGGTGATATTAATGAGATTGCTCAGGATTTTCTTAACTCATAACAAATAATGATTTGGGGGACATTGGCAGATAGGGAAGTTGTAACATGATGCAATCCTCCAGTATGCTCCAGAATCATGTTTCTAACAGGCGTTTGAGAGTTTTGTTTTTTGTGTGTATTGTTTACCTTACTATCCTATTTCAGTGCTTCCGTGCATTTTTTTCAGTAAGCATTTATTTGTTTACTTCCTTTGATGTTGTAAAATCTACTATTTGATCTTAGAGGCCTGTTTGACTCCTTTATAATAACATTTAACAAGGAACCTGTGTTAGTCAGCTATTGCTACAGTAATGCTGCATAACAAACAGTGCTGGCTTGGATTCAGGCTGTTGATTGGCTGCATTTGACTCCAGGCATTAGAATGAGTTCAGGCCTGCTTTATATGTCTGCACAATCCCCTAAACTAGGATATCCTCTTCCTGGTGAATTATGAGGAGTACAAAATGATGAGTAGGAAGAAACATCCCTGTGGCCACAACCTCATTTTCATCCACATCAGTGGGGCAGGGAAATTATACAATCGCTCTAGAAAGAGTCCATGAACATCTATGAACAGTGATTTAATCTCCCACGTAAACAGTCTCTAAACTCTCCCTCAGCTCCCTGGCAATCCATTCCTAGTTCGTCTCTCATTCCAAAACCCTCTTTCCCACTCCCATTCCTTATCTCCTCTTCCTCTTCTTAGCACTCACATATTGGCATTAGGCAAGACCTCCTCTGTTTCCTCTGTACGTATCCTGGACAGTAACACCCTTCCATCTATGTAGTTTCCATGCAAACGAATTTTGAATCTTTATCACCACCTAGACTTTTTGCTGAGCTCTCAATCCAGACTCTTTTTTTTTTAAGTTTATTCCTTTATTTGAAGAGATCACGAGCATGGGAGGGGCGGAGAACAAGGGAAGGAGAGAAAGGAGGAAAGAGAGAGAGGGAGACGGAGAATCCCAAGCAGGCTCCACACTGTCAGTGCAGAACCCCACATGGGGCTCAAACTCACAAACCGTGAGATCATGACCTCATCCCAACCCAAGTGTCCGACGCTTAACCAACTGAGCTACCCAGTACCCCTCTCAATCCAAACTTCCAACTACCCTGGCATGTTTTCACTTGGACAACCCATTAGGCTTCTCAAACTAGACATCCTGTAAACTGAACTTAGCTTCGGCTAACTCTTGTGTTGCCCCTAACCTCTTCTTCTTGTGTCAATAATCTGAATTAAAGTACCAACACCCAGTCACTCACATCAGATTCTGGAAGTCCCCTTAAAGGAACCCTTCCCCTCCCTCACCTCTCTGAAGTCAGTTGCTGGAAGTCTGCAGCCCTACCTCATTCCGCAAACACTAGTTCCTACCTTCTTCATCCAACTGTCATCTTTTCCTTGCCAATCACAGTCCCTCCTGTGTGAACCACTGCCAGTAATTCAGCCCTCTCACATCCATCCCACCCCCCACCCTGTCCATAAGGTAACCTTTTGAAAACACAAATACGAGCATGCGGTTTGCTACTTAAAATCTATCCTTGGCTCTCCATTGCCTGCAGGATAAAGTCTATACTTACCAGCATGGCATATAAAACACTTCATGATCCAAATCAGCGGTTTTCAGGGTATCCTCAGACCCCTGGGTCCCGGCTACCTCTTTAGGACCTCCACGAGGTCAAAACCATTTTCATACTAATCCTAAGACATCATTTGCCTTTTTCACTGTGTTCACATTTGCACTGATGGTTTAAAACCAGCAGTGGATAAAACTGCTGGTTCCTTAGCACAAAACGCAACATTGTCACTAAACTGTCATGATGATTTTCTTCACCACCACACACATGTGCTCTAAAAAAAAAAAAAAAAAAAAAAGGAAGCCATAAAGTATATTAATTCTATTAAATCTCAGCCCTTGAGAACACATCTTTTTAATATTAATAGGAAGTACGCACAAAGTATGCTGCATACTGAAGCAGGGCGGGCGTCTCGGGGAAAAGCAGTTCTGCATTTGTCTGAGTGTGAGCTGAACTCTAGGCGCTTGGAAGGAACGATTGACAGGCAAATGGTGCTTATTCAGATTTGACTATCTGGCAGAGGTGTTCTTGAAAAGGAAGGAAGTCAACCTGGCACTTCCAAGGACAGCCACTGACTACATTGTCACTAATGATAAAACTTGAGCTTTTAAGCAAAAATCAGAAATTTGGAAAACCGGTACCAGGACTGTAAGTTTGACAGCTTCCCGGTACGTAAAGACTTTTCTGATGAGGTCAGTGGCATTACTAATGATGTGAATGGGGAGAAAGGGGGAGAAATATAATGAAGTGTATCAGCATTTGGAAGATGTATGTAACGCACTGAACCAGTGTTTTCCAAATGACCAGTACCTGGTGTCACCAGATCGCATGTGGGTACAAGATCATCACAGAGCGCACAAGAGAACACAGGATGTTAATGTAGCGGTGGGCAGAGTTCAACAGTAAGAGTTTCAAATGGCATAGTGCAACTGACTTTTAAGAGTCTGCCACTTGTCAGGGCACCTGGGTGGCTCAGTTGGTTAAGCGCCCGACTCTCGGTTTCGGGCTCAGGTCATGATCTCACAATTTCGTGAGCTCGAGCCCTACATTGGGCTCTGTGCTGACAGTGCAGAGCTTACTTGGGATTTTCCCTCTCCCTCTTTCTCTGGCCCTTCCCCACTTGCACTATGTCTGTCTCTCTCAAAATAAATAAATAAACTTACACACACACACACACACACATATAAAAGAATCTGCCACTTGTCAAGTTTTGATGTCGTCTGGAGGACTATTCACAGTCATATGAAAAGGCTACTAAAATACTCCTTCTTGGTACACCTGGTGCCTCAGTCAGTTAAGCATCTGACTCTTAATTTCCATGCTGGCAGTATGGAGCTTGCTTGGGATTCTCTCTCTCTCTCTCTCTCTCTCTCTCTCTGCCCCTCTCCTGTCATGCTCTCTCTCTCAAAAACAATGATCCTTCCTTTTCTAATTGGTTATTTGTGGGAGACTAGCTTGTCTTCTTATACTTCAGAGCAACCCACTGCAAGAGATTAAATGCAGGGCACGTCTGGGTGGCTCAATTGGTTGAGTGTCTGACTTTGGCTCAGGTCATGATCTTGCAGTTTGTGAGTTCGAGCCTTGCATCAGGCTCTGCTGACAGCTCAGAGCCTGGAGTCTGCTTCAGATCCTCTGTCCCCCTCTCCCTGATCCTCCCTCCCTCTCTTTCTCTCTCTCTCTCACACACACAAAACTAAAAAAATATTTAAAAATAAAAATTGAATGCAGAAGCAGATGTGAGAATCCAGCCAACTTCCATTAAGCCAGACATTAAAAAGATTTGGAAAAAAGGAAAGCATAGCTGCTCTCCTCACTATTTTTTTTTTTTTTTTGCCTTGGAAAATAGCCATATGTTATTAGAAATATATTTATGGTCACACATAATGTATTTATGACTTATTTTAAAATGAATTTGTACACACATATTTTAATGTTCCTTAATTTTAACTTCTAACATGGTAAATATCAACAGATAGAACACACATAAACAAAACCTCTTTGGGATTCTGAATTTTGAAAGGCGTAAAGGGGTCCACAGACCAAAAACTTGGAGAGCTTCCTGTCTAGATGTTGCCCTTTGTCCCCCGCATCAAACATCCCTCAGCATTCGTGAAGAGCTCTCTGTGATCCCAGGAACCCTGTGTGAGTTCCTTTCCTTTTAAGATTTAAATGTCATCTTTTCTGGGAAGGGTCAGAGTAGGAAGCTCACGCCGGCATCGGCCACACCTCCAGTGAGGTTTCTGCTGCACTGTGACACTCGTCCACAGCCTTTTATCCGAAACCTTGATGTTGGGTAGGTTTTGCAACCAGGGTCTGCAGACTCCAGAAAGGTGATACAAAGCTTGTCTTTTATCCCCGGTGGGGTCGGGACGGGCCCGCTGAAGCCAGACACGCAAGTGCGCAGTGAAACTTGCCAGGATAACAAATGGGGCAGATAGAGGCTAGGGACTCTCACAACATAGGGCAGGTTTTCTTGCCTCACAAGTTTAGCCGTGACCTCTCAAACATAATTTGCGGTTTCCGGAGGATTTTTGAATTTCAGGATTGCAGCTCAGAGGTTGCAAAGCTTGTCTTTTGATTCATTCTCTTTCTTACCAACTAGACTCTGAGCTTCTGAGAACGGGCACTTGCTGCACCATTTGGACCAGGGGAAGTGCCTGAAATATGCTGAATGGATGAACGGTACCACCTCATACATCCAGGCTCTAAGCATGAATAATGCCAATTTGTGCTCATGTTGTCTGATTGATGGCAGCAAGCTTGTAAATATTTTGGGGGTGGTAGAGCAGATATGCATAAATAACTTCGATCTTGTGATAACAGTGACATGTTTTGCCTGATTAGGCGGATTCAAATAAAACACCCTGCACCTTGCATATATTTTCTGAGAGGGTAATTTGCATACTCCAGGGCAAGGCTCCCAAAGGCTCCCCCCAAAACAAAGTTATCTAAAGGGTAGTTAGCAATATCCACTGAACTCGCAGAAGCTCATTGGGGGAAATTGTTAGAAATAGTTCTATAGAAAGACTGTGGAACATTCTTCTGGCATCACTGCCCCACCAGGGCTAAGCCCTTTCTTTGAAGCTGGAGTATTGAAAGTTCCTCACTGTGAAGCCAGATGTCCAAGCAGAGATTTCATATCAAGGAGAAATGTTGTAAAATTTTTGCTTGCAGGCATAGAAAAGAGATTTTAAAGCATTGATGCTTCTCTCCCTTGGCCACTGACTGAAGTTCACGAGAAAAGGTCGGCCGCCAGTAGGAGATCTGGAAATCTGGTCTGTATTACCAGAAGGGCTTGAGGGGGGAAAAGAGAATATTTCATAAGATTGGGCAATTCTCACTGTGCTAAAAGCTTACAGGAATCCATTTCCCAAAGAATAAAATTACAAACCTCATTGTGGGGTTTTAGGAGCATTGAGAAACAGAAAGAAATCTCAGTGCCTAGCATCAAATGGCTTTGTTTGGAAGCCTGTTCATTATTTAATTCTGGTCTCCCCTACATGCATGTCCTAAGGGCACAGGGGGGATGTGGCATTTTCTTTGTGCCCTCCTGAATTAGAATTAATAGTGCTAAGAATAGAAATGTATTTTCCATCCCACCCAAGAAGGCTTGCCTGCACACTCAGAAAGGAAGACAGAGCCATTCAGTCATACTAGCAGAAAACCTAAGTGCCGTTTTCCAGGAAGAACGCTCTGGAAGATAATTGGGTACGGTGTGGTAGTGAATTATGACCTCGCTTCCTAGAGCAAGAAGAAGCAGTAACAATAAATGAGCAGAGAAGACATGGACCTTCGCCCCCGCCCCCAAAGTAGTTTATCCCATACCTTTCCTTAAGCTCCATTCTCCGGCAAAATTTTATTTTATTTAAAGACTGATTGAAGATTGTGTGTTCAGTAGACGAAACCTTCAAGCCTTATGAAAAATACTTTCCGCCTCTGGGACACAGCCTTGTATATACTAAGTGATCGATCAGGGTTCGATGAGGGGCCGCGTGAATGACTGAGAGCAGTGCCAGGAACACAGGTGAAGACAGATCCCTCCTCCGCGGGCCGGGTGAGCTCTGGAAGTCACTGCATGAATTGTGTTACTGCATGGTCCAAAATATGAGTTACTCTGGTGAATCAAATATCGGAGTATATCTGCATCATTTCTTTATAGTTTGAAAAACTTTTTTTTTTAATTTTTTTAAATGTTTTATTTATTTCTGAAAGAGAGAGAGAGAAAGAGATGCAGCGTGAGCAGGGGAGGGTCATGAAGAGAAGGAGACACAGAATCTGAAGCAGGCTCCGGGCTCTGAGCTGTTAGCACAGAGGCAGACGCAGGGCTTGAACTCACTGACCTGAGATCTTGACCTGAGCTGAAGTCAGATGCTTAACTGACTGAGCCACCCAGGCACCCCTATTTAGAACTATTTTAATCTTGGGGCACCTGGGTGGCTTAGTCGGTTGAGCGTCCGACTTTCGCTTAGGTCATGGTCTCGCGGTTCGTGGGTTCGAGCCCCACGTCGGGCTCTGTGCTGACTGCCAGCTCAGAGCCTGGAGCCTGTTTCAGTCTGTGACTCCCTCTCTCTCTGACCCTCCCCTGCTCACACTGTCTCTCTCTCTC